>CM032448.1:134409276-134532079 GCA_019049505.1 Pachyrhynchus sulphureomaculatus | reverse complement strand
AATCGGAAGTTTCTTCCCATTTGATTCATAATGACATGTTTCAGACAATATTTTGACAAGAATTTTTAAGGCGATTTTCTAAAAGGTTTGTGGTATCTGTATGACAAGGTTTGTGATATATTGAAAACTTATGTTTTTTCATGGTTTTACTGATTGTTAAGTCTAGGAAGTTGATTTTCCCTTCGACTTCTTCTTCCATTGTAAAAACTGATATTTCTATGTAAAGAATTATTGTACTGTAAAACCAGTGGAAATTGACTAAAAACAGTCTTTTATTATACGAGGCTGGTTTGAAGAGTCCGTGCAAAGTCCGAGAGATAGCACCACTGGCGCGTATCGAGGTCATATTTAGTTAGTAGCATCTCTTGAATGAACGCACACCAAGTTTCAGCCATATTGGTCTATTTCTTTGTGTTTGGCATTCGTGTGAATCAAGGAAGTCGAGTGATTTTCGAGAAATGGACGAAAAAGAATTTCGTGTGGTGATTAAACATTACTTTATGAAAGGCAAAACGCCTCAGGAGACTAAAGAGAAGCTTGATAAATATTATGGTGACTCTGCACCTTCGATTAGAACAGTTTATAAGTGGTTTCAAAATTTTCGGACTGGCCATATGGGCACAAATGACGCCGAACGTTCTGGACGGCCTGTGGAGGTTACGACTCCAGAAATCATTGATCAAATCCATGATATGGTGATGGATGACAGAAGAGTTAAGGTGCGTGAGATTGCTAGTACTGTGGGCATCTCGACTGAACGGGTACATAGTATTTTGCATAAACATTTGGACATGAGAAAGCTATCCGCAAGATGGGTGCCGCGATTGCTTACGCTTGACCAAAAAACGGAATCGTGTGAAGTGTTGCAAGGATGGTTTGCAGCTGTTCCAGAAGAATCCAGAGGACTTTAAGCGTCGTTTCGTCACTGTGGATGAATCATGGATACATTACTATACTCCTGAGACCAAACAACAATCTAAACAATGGGTTACCAAGGGGAATCTGCACCAAAAAAGGCGAAGACCGTTCCTTCGGCCGGAAAGGTTATGGCGACTGTCTTTTGGGATTCGCAAGGGATAATCCTCATCGACTATCTGGAAAAGGGTAAAACTATTACAGGTGAATATTATTCATCGCTATTGGACCGTTTGAAAACCGAGCTGCAAGAAAAACGCCCGCGATTGGCCCACAAGAAAGTCCTTTTCCATCACGACAACGCACCAGCACACACCTCAGCAGTTGTGGTCGCAAAAATTAATGGAAATAGGATTCCAACTCGTTTCACATCCCCCCTATTCTCCAGACTTGGCTCCCTCGGACTACTATTTGTTCCCCAATTTGAAGAAATGGCTGGCGGGACAAAGATTTTATTCAAACGAGGAGGTGATTGCAGACACTAATGGATATTTTGCAGACTTGGACAAATCCTATTATTCGGAAGGGATCAACAAACTAGAACATCGTTGGACGAAGTGTATATGCCTAAAAGGAGACTATGTCGAAAAATAAAAAAGGTTTACCCCAAACATATAAGTAGTTTTTATTTTTGCACGAACTTTTCAAACCAGCCTCGTATATTTATAATGAATTTCTGTCCAATAGAAGCTACAACCATCCACAAAATTTCAGATAGTATTGAAAGAAATCAGCAATAAGATAGAAATGAAAAAAGGGGACACCATCTCGCTGAAATTATTTACGTTGGTGCTAAAATATCTTTCCAAACAACTTTCATGGACAAGTAAGGGAATAAATATAGGAGGAGAGCAACTCAAACATTTGCGATTCGCGAATGATATTGTGCTTATATCTAACAACAAAGAAGAATTGGAAGAAACGCTGAACGAACTTAACAATACGTCCAGAAAGACGAGAAGATAAACATCGCCAAAACCATGTTCATGACAAATGACGACTGTGGCAAAGAAGCAGTACTGAATGTTGAAAATGCGAAAATTACAAGAACGGATTTATAAACTTGAAAAGTGGTTTTATCGAGGAGAATATCATTGGCTTGGCCGGCATTTGGCAGATTGAGGAACATCTTCCTTTCCAATGTCCTAAATACACTAAAAGCAAACACATTTGATCAATGCGTGTTGCCAGTATTGACATACGGAACAAAAACCTGGGCTCTGAATCAAGACATAATAAGTCGCCTACAAGTAGCTCAACGATGATGTTGGGAATATCGTTGAGGGATAGACTGACTAATGAAGAAATTAGAGAAAGGTCCAACATAACTGATGTAGCTGAGAAGGTACGCAGGTTGAAGTGGAGATGGACGGGTCATATAGCAAGACTCTCTGATAACACAGCTCCACAAAAAAAAAGTGGGGTATACTTTTGATGCGATATGTCAGATCCGTAGTATTTTTTGCCCGCTGATCACGAATCTGACGTCAGAATATCGCCATCACATCTCAATTTTTTTCTAACTTCAAAAAATAGGTAAAAATTAGTAAAAATTAAGAAAAATATACTCCTAAAAAATTGATTCAAGCTTTTTCATGAATCCAAAGATGTATTAATATGTATTCGGACACGCTAAGCTAATATTCATCGGTTGGATTAAGCCATACAGTTCTGTTTTCTTTCTAACCTCAATAAATCAGACAGATATAGTGCTTCTCGAATGCAAAAACGAATTCAAATTAAAATTCAACCGATTCTTACCAAATTTGGTACACGGGAGTTTTTTGGGTTGCTGATCATGAATCTGAGGTCGGATTTGCAAAATTCAAAATGGCGGATCCAAGATGGCGGACAAATTTTTGAAAACCAACCGATTCCTACCAAATTTGGTATACAGTTGGGGAATCCTCAAACCTGATACTCTTAAACCCTAAAACACTGAAACCTTAGACTCCCACACCCTGTAACCTCAAAAAATAGACCTCAATAACCCTGTAACTTTAAAAATGAGACCCAATAAACTCAAAACCAGGACTTTTAAACCATATACTCTCAAATAGTAGATCCTTAAGCCCTAGAATTGCGAAGGTTAGACCCGCGCCTAACTTTCCTTTTTTTGGCTGTATCGTGTTCTTTTTTCCGCGAATGACCTATTCAAAGGCTTTCTGCCAAAACGCTTTTGAGGACTTGTTTCTCTTTTTAGCGACCAGCAATAGTCCGCTAGCATATGGTCATCCCATCGTCCTTGATACTGATTTTCTATAATTTTCAGATCTTGGTGAAAACGTTCCCCTTGCTCCTCACTGAAGTCACCAAGATTATCTGGGAAATCATCGATGTGGGAGTCCAGGAAATGTAATTTTAGATTCATTAAGCAACCTAATGTTTGAAAATTTTTTACCATTTTCTCGACTATTTCTTTGTACTTAGGACTTTTATTATTTCCCAAAAAGTTTGTTGCGACTTCTTTAAAACTAAGCCAAGCAGCTTTTTCAACTTTATTCATTTTAGTAACAAATAATGTATCTTGAAACAATTTTCTCATTTGTGGCCCGTCAAATACGCCTGCCTTAATTTTAGCTTCAGAAAATTTCGGAATTTTTTTATGCAAATATTTGTGCCGTTTGTATCTAATGCTCTCGTGAATTGCTTCATAAGTCCAAGCTTAATGTGAAGCGGGGGAATAAGAACTTTTCCTGGATCTACCAATGGTGGAAACAATACATTATTTTCACCAGGAGTGAACGATTCTCTTGTTGGCCAAATTTTTTTTCTTATAATGACGTTCCCTGTCTCTGCTATTCCACAGACATTTATAACAGGGATAAAGTGTAAACCCTGACTGTTGGCCAAGCAATATTGTTACAATTTTCAGATCTCCACAAATTTTCCAGTTATGATCAGCATATTTTATTTTTATCAAAAGCTACTTCATTTTTTCATATTGCTCTTCCATAACTGTGGAATGAGCAATCGGAATGGGAGCGTAAACGTTGGTATTATGCAGCAAAACTGCCTTAATGCTCCGTTTAGAAGAATCAATGAACAGTCTCCATTCTTCAGGATCGTATGAGTTATTTTGAAATTCATGCATTAGACCTTTTACATCGGTACAATATGAAAGTGACAATTCCTCGTCCATTGTGAAATATTTTCGAAATTCTTCATCTCTGTTTCTATAATAAGAAATCGTAGCTTCTGGCTTAAGTAAATGTCTTTTCTTTAAAAAGGAAGCAAGATGCTCTGAACCATCTTTGGATAAGCCTAAATCTCTGACTAGATCACTAAGTTCTGACTGTGATACGAGTATTGGTTCTGGTTTACGGTTGCATGGTAGAAATTCTTTATCTGTGTCACTAGTATATGATAGGTTGTCACTAGAACATTCATTAGTAACAGTGTTTGAATCTTTTTCGACAGTCTCAATGTTTCCGGCATGAACTGATAAGGTGAAATCATTTGTTTCCATAACATCAGCATCAAGTGGTTCAGGAGGCGGAATTAGTTTAGTTGGCCTTGTTACTGTCGAAACATCGTTATAAGTGATAGTGCTTTTATTTTTTCGGTTATGCCTAGATACAACATTCATACAAAAGTAGCAATCATTTTCACTGTATAGTCTATCCCATATTGCTGGTCTGGAATATTTAATCGCCTTCTTATTGATGTACAACATTATTTTGCAAGAACTGCAAATGATGTAGGGAACCCAATCTGTATCCTGGTGCTGTATTTCAATGTTAAAACAACCCTTATATAAGGTTTTAATCTTATCCGTTATCGGTGACCCCATTTTACTCAATACGTGTTGACAGCAAATATAACAAAATGAATCACTGTTTTTATCGCACTTATGAAACGTCCTTGTACCGTGAGACCGTTTTCTTGTAGCATTATAATCTACATGAGCCAAGTCACCCACACATGAGGAGCTACGGTCGCTGGATGACGACGGCTGCGGGCCCGCTTTCCCACCCTAACCAACCGCCGATACTGGGTTTCCGAGTCCCTGCATCGTAATTCTCTTTCTTCTACCTGCCATGACGGCATTTAAGCCGTTATCCAGGGACTCTGCCGGCTAGTGGAGTAACACCGTTGCCTACCGTCACCACGTGGAGGTGCCCTGGATGCAGGTAGAAGAATAAAAATCGACCGATGAATTTTCTCGGCGTTCAAAATGGCGCGAAAACATCTGCCATCTTGAATTTTGCAAATCCAACCTCAGATTCGTGATCAGCGACCCAAAAAATCCCCGTGTACCAAATTTGGTAAGGATCGGTTGAATTTTAATTTGAATTCGTTTTTGCATTCGAGAAGCACTATATCTGTCTGATTTATTGAGGTTAGAAAGAAAACAGAACTGTATGGCTCAATCCAACCGATGAATATTAGCTTAGCGTGTCCGAATACATATTAATACATCTTTGGATTCATGAAAAAGCTTGAATCAATTTTTTAGGAGTATATTTTTCTTAATTTTTACTAATTTTAAACCTATTTTTTGAGGTTAGAAGAAAATTGAGATGTGATGGCGATATTCTGACGTCAGATTCGTGATCAGCGGGCAAAAATACTATGGATCTGATATATCGCATCAAAAGTATACCCCACTTTTTTTTTGTGGGGCTGTGTAATCAATAGATCCGTAAAGAAATCAACTGGAATGGGAAAAGAAGTAGAGGACGCCCGCAAACCCGATGGTCCAAGGCCCAAAACTGAAGAAGATGGACGTACTTGGGGGAGGCTTATGTCCGACGATGGACCGCATAGCTGATGATAATAATGATGATGATGATTTCATCTTTAGGTAATTATTAGAAAAATGATTTTAAAAAAGACACTAAAAAGAGTAGACAACGAAAATTTAACTTAAAGGTATACAAACGGGGGCAAACCGGGATTACACGTTTTCTGGATTAGACTTTTGACTACGAAACACCCTGATGGTTTTCAGAAAGACGACATATTACTCCAATTATTTTAAGAATTAAATTAAATATTTCCGATTAATCTTTAGAACCTAATCGTTTATTTTTCCAAAAAACAAGGATAATGGTGACATTATCTGCTTCCGTTAAATAATGGCATTTTTTCAAAGGCAAGGATATGGTTGATAGTTTCTATTTCCCTTAAATAAATGGACAAATAGGAATTTATTAGTGCCTTACGAGACTAAACGGCATAATAAGGAAGTAGAGAAAAAAGAGGTAATGGAGAAAAGGATGGGGTTAAGGAGCTCCAGCCAGACATAAATCGTAGTGTGTTGCCAATAAAATATAAGAGATGTAGATGATCAGAGAATATTTTGAAGATTTGTGGATCCTAAACGGCTTTACTAAAGATCTGTCTTAATACGGTTATACGGTATCTCCTAAAAGTTCGGAAATGTTATATTATTTTAAACGATCTCTGTTGTCTACTAACTCTTGTGAGGTAACCGAAACGCATCTGAACGAATATTGAGAAATAACAACAAAAATCTATTTATTGCTTAAGAGTTTAGTCTACCTGTCTATGGCAAAGTTTAGAATTTATATTTCTGCGTAATTTTCAGAAAATCTAGCAAGATCAGTTCCAAGTGGCGTTCGTGAATTTCTAAAGTAGCTGTCGGCAATTGAAATCTTCGTAACTCAAGTTTGACTGACGGGAAAGGATGCTTTCTGCGTCTCTTCTATAATATATATAAAATGCAACGTCTCTCTGTCTGTCTGTCTGTCTGTCTGTCCGTTAGTGCGCTTAGCACTGGAGAACCACTTATCCGATTTACGTACTTTTTTTTTAAAAACATATATATGTTCTCTGGCCAGGTTATAGGCTATATTTTATTACAATAGGTAGCATAAGGAATGAGCAGTGACGTAAAATAGTGAATGAAGTCGGAAAAAGTTTGCGGCTAGCGCGTTCCCTTGCAATACACAGTCTAAACCATTAAATATGGAACAATATTATGTAGCAGAGAATATCTATAATCTATAATCTATAATATATATAAAATGTAATGTCTCTCTGCCTGTCTGTCTGTCCATTAGTGCGTTTATCACGCGAGAACCACTTATCCGATTTACTAGTCTTTTTTTAGTGTTCCGTACGGAACACTTATAAGATCACTTCGGTGTCTGTCTGTCTGTCTGTCTGTCTGTCTGTCTGTCTGTCTGTCTGTCTGTCTGTCTGTCTGTCACACCCGATTTTCTCGGAAACTGTTTGACATAGAAAGGTGAAATTTGGTAATAATATAGGAATTGATGGCCTCATCAGAGCCATGTAGTTTTGAGAATTAAATTTTGACTTAAGGGGTTAGTTTTTGGGGGTGAAGTCGGAAGTGAAAAAAAAAATTTTTTTACTAGGCCATCGAGTGTGGTGTCAAATGAAAGCTTGTGAAAAACACGAGTAAAAAATATATATATATAATATTATACTTGCGCGCACTTTTCTTTGTATTATTTTTAAAAATTCGCGAAAAATCGCTGTCCCGGACCTTATCTCGAAAAGTACTTATCAAAAAATTTCGAAAAAATTCTGGAATATTCTCCACGGGGTGTAGATTAAACGAAAATTATCACGAGCGCATTACCTTTAATAATTTATATGGTATATAAAAAAACAAACATTTCAAGGTCATCAGATTTCAGTAAAGATTGGACACAAACTTTGTTGAAAACTCATTTGGGGTGTGTTTTGTGAAGTCACTGATCATTTTATACCACCGTAACATAAATTTTGACTTAAGAGGTTCGTTTTGAGGGGTGAAATCGGAAGTGAAAAAAAATTTTTTTTACTAGGTCATCGAGTGTGGTGTCAAATGAAAGCTTGTGAAAACACGAGTAATATATATATATATATATATATATATATATATATATATATATATATATATATATATATATATATATATGTATATATATATATATATATATATATATATATATATATATATATATATATATATATATATATATATATATATATATATATATATATATATATATATATATATATATATATATATAATGTAATACTTGCGCACACTTTTCTTCGTATTACTTTTAAAAAATCGCTGTCCCCTACCTTATCTCGAAAAATACTGATCAAAAAATTTTGAAAAAATTCTGGAATATTCTCCACGGGGTATAGATTGAACGAAAATTATCACGAGTGCATTACCTTTAATAATTTATTTGGTGTATAAAAAGAAACAAAATTTCAAGGTCACCAGTTTTCAGTAAAGATTGGAAACAAACTTTGTTGAAAATTCATTTGGGGTGTGTTTTGTGAAGTCACTGATCACTTTATACCCACCCTAACAAAAATTTTTATTTTAAAAACAATCAACGTACGGAACACTAATTGTGCAAGTTCAACTTGCACTTGACCGGTTTTTTAAATTCATACATATATTCTTTGGCCAGGTTATATAATAATAATAATCTATATCTATAATATATATATAAAATGCAATGTCTCTCTGTCTGTCCGTTAGTTCGCTTATCCCTCGAGAACCACTTATCCGATTTACGTGATTTTTTAAATTCATACATATGTTCTCTGACCAGGTTATAGAAATATATTTTATTACATCTATAATATATATATATATATATATATATATATATATATATATATATATATATATATATATATATATATATATAATGCAACGTATCTCTGTCTGTCTGTGTGCCCGTTAGTGCGTTTATCACTGGAGAACCACTTATCCGATTTACGTGCTTTTTTTTTAAAACATACATATGTTCTTTGGCCAGGTTATAGACTATATTTTATAACGTTAGGTAACATGAGGAATAAGCAGTGTCGATAATAGTGAATCAAATCGAAAAAAAGTTTGCCGCTAGCGCGCTCTCTTGCAATGCACTGCCTAAACCACTAAATATGGAACAATATCATGTAGCAAAGGATATCTATTATATATATATAAAATGCAACGTCTCTCTGTCTGTTTGTCCGTTTGTGCGCTTATCACTGGATCCGATTTACGTGCTTTTTTTTTTTTTAAACATACGTATGTTCTCTGGCCAGGTTATAGGATATATTTTATTACGTTAGGTGATGTAAGGAATACGCAGTGACGATAATAGTGAATCAAGTCAGAGAAAAGTTTGCCGCTAACGCGTTCTCTTGCAATACACTGCCTAAAGCATTAAATATGGAACAATATCATGTAGCAAAGAATATAATATAAATAAAATGCAACGTCTCTCTGTTTGTCTGTCCGTTAGTGCGCTTATCACTCGAGAACCACTGATCCGATTTATGAGTATAAATAATGGGAGATAAGGAGAAATAATGGGAGATAAGGAGAGATAAGTCTATATAGTGGGAGTTATTGTGAGATAATGGGAGAGAAGTAATGGGAGATAAGGAGAAATATTGCGAGATAAGTCTAGATAAGCCTAGATAATGGGAAATAAGGTGAGATAATGGGAGATAAGGAGAAATAATGGGAGAAAAGGAGAAATAATGGGAGATGAGCAGAGATAAGCCTAGATAATGGAAATTATGTAGAGATAACGGGAGATAAGGAGAAATATTGGGAGATAAGGGAAATAATGGGAGATATTTTATTACGTTGGGTAACATAAGGAATAAGCAGTGACGACAGTAGTGAATCAAGTCCACGCGAGCGGAGCCGCGGGCACGGCTAGTATTATATATAAGTATTCCGATGATCTACTCAATTTATATTTGGTAAAGCAAGAATTCGTATTTATTTAATGATATCGTCGGAATATTAAGACCTTTTTTCAAGTTTTTTTTAACTTGCGATTTATGAGTATATGCAGTTTTTCTTAGTCTTACAATAATTGAAAGCTTGCATCTACAACAATTACTTCGGAAAAAATTAAAAACGAATCACAAAATTGTTACGTTGTCCAGTAAAAAATTTTGTAAACCACTGCTCATTTTGAAGTTTGTACGCCGTGAGGATATAAAAATAATATTTTTGAAAATGTTTTTTAAACAAAAGAAATATTCAAAATTTGGCTCACATCAGTTTGCGTGGCTTACAATTTACTAAGATTAATACTATAGAGCACAATTTTTTTGTTGAAAACTGAAACAAATTTATGGGAATTTTTAAAATTTTCTTTGAACCCATATTTCGTTTACAGTTTTTAACGAAAAATGTGATTTATATGGCTTGAACTTCAGTAGTCTATAAGGACCACAAATTAATGAGAGTGAAACTTTGAATTTTTTTTAAGCTTAGGAAATATTCTAAGAGAATATTATTTTTATACCCTCAAAGCCTGCAAGCGGCAACATCCCTTTAATGAAAAACGTTTTAAACTGAAATATTTACTAAAATTTATATATATATATATATATATATATATATATATATATATATATATATATATATATATATATATATATAATTTTTTTATTGATTCATAAAGTATTCAGTATAGGGTTATATATGGAATAACATATCGGGTAAATGGCCTCCACAGCTTTGCGGGCACATCCGCAATCTTTTGTCGAAATTTTCCATGACCGTTTTGCATAAATGTGGCTGAATTTCGTTGATTCAGCGCTTAATTTCCCCCTTCAAATCGTGGGTGGTCGTGGGCTTGTTGGCATAAACCTTAGACTTTAAAAAAAACCCCAAAGAAAAAGTCCAACGGCGATAAATCGCATGATTTGGGTGGCCCAGTCTGATCACCAAAACGGAATATTACACGAACAGGAAATGACTTATGCAGTAATTGAATTGTTTCTCGGCCGTATGGCATGTGGCACCGTCTTGTTGAAACCACATGTCGTCCACATCCATATCTTGCAATTTAGGCACAAAAAACTGGATTATCATATCGCGATAACGATCACCATTAACTGTTATTGTTTGGCCAACCGCATTTTTGAAGAAGAATGGTTCGATGATGGTTCCAGCCCAAAATCCGCACCAATCAGTGACACGTTGTGGATGCATTTGTTTCGCAACAGCCACGTGTGGATTGTCTGAACCCCAAATGCGACAATTTTTGTCGATTAACGAAGCCATCAAGATGGAAATGAGCCTTATCGCTGAAGATGATTTTCTTCGAAAAATCAGTATCCACTTGTTGTTGTTCCATAATCCATTCAACGAACTCTCTTCGTAGTGCGTGGTCAGTAGGCTTCAGTTCTTGAGTCAATTGAACTTTGTAAGCATGAAGATGCAAATCTTTCGTGAGAATACGCTGTAGAGAGCTTTTCGAAATGTTCAATTCTTGACCACGGTGCCGACTTGATGTTCCTGGGGTCTTAGCACCACTCTCATAAACTACTTCAATGTTTTGTGTCGAACGACTTGTTGAAGGACGGAGGTTAAATCACTATATTTTGTACGAAATTTTCCAACTGTAGCTGCGAAACTTTCATTATTTTAAAAATATTGCTCAACAATAAAAACACTTTGTTTTTTCATGTAGCGCTCCATTTTTAATAACCCGAACTGTCAGCTGTCACGCTGTGTTTTTTGTTTTGTTGGCAACATTTTACCATACAAATGGCGCCAAATTCAAAACTTGCGTGAATTTTGGAACACACTATATATATATATATATATATACTCGTATATATATATATATATATATATATATATATATATATATATATATACATATATATATATATATATATATATATATATATATATATATATATATATATATATATATATATACACATATATATATATATATATATATATATATATATATATATATATATATATATATATATATATATATATATATATATATATATATACGTATCGGTTTATAACGTTTTCCGTCGTTTCCCGATCTTCAATCTCCATCTTTTTCGGTCGTTCCATAGATCTTCCAGGTTTCCTTCCCCAATTTTCTGGTCTATCCCCTCTTTTCAACTTGTTCTCGGTGTACCTCGCTTTTACCTGCCTTTTGGTTGCTATTTTACTACTTATTTTGGGATTCGATCTTCGTCCATTCTTTGGATGTGCCCAAACCATATAAGTTATTTAGTTAGAATGTAATACTATGTTTGATTCCCATAATTTCTCTCTCTTCTGGATATTCCTGCTGCTTTTCTCCGGAAGTCCATTTCTGTTGCTCTCAACATGGCTAATGCTCTTTCCTTCATAGAACATACTTAACAGGTATATAACGTGATGCTTTTGACTATGCTTTTATATATCCTCTTTTTGTTGGTTTTATTGATAGATTTATCACATAGAATGCTGTTTAGCAATTTAGCCATTCTTCCTGCTGTATTTCTCTCCTTTATTGCCCTGTCGAGTTTCCCATCCTCCGAGATTTTTATATCCAGATACTTGTAGTCGTCGCAGCGTTTTTATCGTGGTACGATCGTCCAGTATAAGATCTTCTTGTTTCTCTTCAATACATAGATATTCTGTCTTCTTTATACTGACTTCTAAACCCCAATCTTTGTATTCGTCAAGTAGTGTTCTCGTCATGTAGTTCAGGTCGTGGCGATCTTGGGCCGTTACCAGTTGGTCATCCGCAAAGCGTAGCATGTACAATATGATGTTAATTAATGATATCCCCATTGGTCTACATTTCTGCTTTCATCTCCGTACAGTTGACTACGCAATTTTTGCCCCTCCGTTTGGCGCATCATAGACAACGTGTGAAGAGTGCATTGTAGAGAACTCGTTCTGACTCCATTGACGCAGTGAAGAAAAAAGCGAAGGAGAACATGATGAACCTATCAGAAGACGACTTGCAGCACTGCTACCAACAATGGAAAATTTGTATGGAGCGGTCTAGAGATCGAGAAGGAATATATATTATAGGAGATTAGGGGTTCAATGTCAAAGTTCAAAAATAAAAAGTTTTATTAGTTATATAACTTGATATTGATAATTCCACCTTTAGTAAATGAAGATTGCGTGTACGTTTTACCTTTGCATTACAAGAATGAGATTTCTAAATTATAAAATATAATTTCCCAGTATGACTTTCAAAACCAAATATTCCAGCCATGAAAACCATAAAATCCGCAATTTTCACCCAATTACCAAGCATAAAATACCACCTGAAATCCCGAACATTACTGAAAATAACTGTAAATTTAAAACAAACATACAAATTGCCTAAACTCACGCTACAGGATTACAAATTTCAATGACTGTGCAACTTCGAAATTTAGATCTTACTTGCTGCCAATACTGGACGAAATGAAGTCGAGTTTTCAGGAAGTAATACTGAAATTTGCGTGCTATTTGTGAAAGATTTGAATTGTATAGATATCGAATTGTTAAAAAAAAATTGTCCACAATTTGAATATCTATTTATTTGGTTATTAATGTAATGAGTAGAGACCGGATTATATGCATTTGCATATTTTCATATGCATTTGCATATTTAGACCATTCTCACCGATTATTGCATATTTTACCCAAAATCTAGTAATGATGCATATTTTCCCTATATTTACAATATTTCTCGGTATTACTAGGCAATTGAATTGCTCAGGGTATTGTTAATGTCGCCGTCTGGAACCGATGTTATCGCCGGGACATTATATTTGCGAAAAACCGATTTTTGTGACCTTTGACCTTGAATATCTTAAGACGCGGGCACGAGATTTTATGAGACTTTTGAGGCAATGAAATTTCGGGATATTTCAGTTTTTCCTTCCTTTATAGGCTAAATACTAACTAAATTCAAAATTTGAAGTTTGTGTGTCTGCTAGAAGTACCTTAGAATTTTGATGATCGGTGAGTGTGTCAGTGACAAAATTAAAGAACTTCGACTGGCGATAGTTCGTAAACTATAAGGTATAAATTGTAGGTAATTTAGGAATATAGCTAGTATAGTATGTCTTCTTGGTCACTGAAAATTCAGGCTTCTAGCTTTATCCACAACGAAGTTACAGGGGGGTCGAAAGTGCCGTGAGTAGCTTCGAGAAAAGGATGGTACGACTGTGCTTTCTGCTCGACTTGCTGTGACAACTGCTTCACTCTGTTCATCTTTTTTACTACGAAGCTTTTGCTTGATGTTTTGGGTTTGCATCGAGCGACTGGCACGGCCAATACGATACTGGATTACCCCTTCCACTGTCTGCACATTTTACTTGGATTGTTTGGTGCCGTTACCCTCTTTTATCAACAAATCACCGTTTGGCAAAATACCCATCTACGGGTGTTATCACCTCATTATTTGTTAAGAAACGCTTCTCACGTAGAATTCTTTTGAGGTTTGGGAACAGACGAAAGTCAAACGGAGATCTGGCGAATAGAGTGAATGTTCCAACAATTCCTACTTTAACCCGACCAGCTTTGCTGTTACCAAAGCATCTCTGTGAGCAGGTACATTGTCATGATGAAAGATGATTTTTTCTTCTGCAAACTGGGCTTTTTCTAACGAATTTTCTCTACTCCAGTTGGTCCAAAAGGTTGCAATAATACTCTCCTGTGATTGCTTTACCGGATTGGAGGTGACAAAATTCCTTTTGCATCTCAGAAAACTGATGCCATAATTTTTTTGGACGACGGGGTTCAGTCCACTGTGCGGTTTGTTGTCGCAGTTCAGGATCATACTTGTAAACTCAAGTCTCATCTATAATTAGAAATCGACCCACGAAATCAATTTTACTGTTTGTGAAACGAGCCGAATATTATTTAGAAAGTTTCTCTCAAGTGCATTTTTGTTCCGATGTTAGCAAACGCGATATCCATCTTGTGAATAGCTTTCTCAAATCCAAAACAGTAGTTAAGATCTCATGTTCTGACCCATGTGAAATGCTTATAGCCTTAGCTAAGTAATCTACGATTAATCGACGGCCTTCCATTACCATATCTTGTACTTGTGCAAGAGTTTCTTCACTTGTTGCAGTTTTTGGACGTGCTGAACGTGGATCATCATTAACGCTTGTACGACCACGTTTAAACTCTAGAGTCCATCTAGGAATAGTTGGAAATGATGGAGCAGACTCTTGTAACAGTGTTACTAACTTTGCATGGGTTTCAGTTGCTGATAAATCTTTCAAAACAAAGAATTTAATCACTGCCCGATATTCGATTTTGTCCATTTTTAAAAAACACTCAAACAAGTCTACTACTTTAACCAGCTGATAAGCAACGAATGACTTTACAGATCGACTTGAAATTTAGGGTGTGTTCATGTGACAGATGACGTTTCAAAATGATGTTCAATATTTGGTTCAAATGATGCTCCATAGGTGTCGCTTTCAAAACTTGTTGACAGATCTGATACTAATTTTTAAAAAAGTAGTCTATGACAGAATATTTTGTAGGTTTCAGTCAGCTTTTTAGATCATATTTGGCATCATAATCACGACCGCTTGATATTTGAGAAGTAATTAGAATTTTCGTAGTCGTGTATTCTTCACGTAAAGAACACCCTGTATTATAAATGAGTATTGCAGCTTACCTTAGAACTAAGCGTCACTGATTCCGGCAATCTACTGGATATGATTTTAAATACAAAGATGTCCGTCATACGGCACTTGCTCGTCGCCATCTTGATAACGTCAGCCTTCAGCCACAAGATGGCCTCCCTAACCCTAAATTCTTGGCCGATTTGGCTTCCCGCTTCGGGGCTTACTTGGAATTCTAGGAGACGATTTTGGTTCACCCACGACCCTGGAAAAAAAGAGATAAACATTAGCATTATAATCCTTTTCATATATATATGCTGCCGCTCGCAAGAGCACTTGCTGCTGCAGTAAGAGCACTTGCTGCTGCTGCTTGGCGAACCGTCGTGCAAATTCATTGTTAGACGAACGGATTACAACCCGGAATTTTTATGTATTATATATATATATATATATATATATATATATATATATATATATATATATATATATATATATATATATATATATATATAATATCATCTGTTTTATTACCGAAATGAATGCATTTTTCCAGTAACTTTATAAAATACCTTCTTTTGAAAAATTTATACATACCCAGGAAAAGAGAATGTTTAAAAATACCCTGCGTACGCTATCCGAATCTTAGTTTTTCACTAGTTCCTGTACAATCTAATTTATGAAACAGTAATCTGACAAATTACTGACATAGTTTTGGTTGCCCGCAAAATTTGGCATGATAGATCGATATGTATAACCTAAACCTCTATATTGGATTGGAATTCAGATATGCCGTATAATAAATTTTTAATACAGGGGTAGATCAGTAAGATGATCATGGGGCGTTCAAATTTACAATAAAGCAAAAACTTCAGCTCATAAATGTAGCGTACTTTTGCAGAAATCTCACTTATCTTTAAGGCGCTCTAAATTAAGTCTCGATAAACCAATTCCAACAGTTCTTGCACATCGATTACTGTCAAATGCGAGCTTGTAGCTGACGCTAAGTACGGCTCAAAGCGACTTTAATTCCCTGAGATATATGACGCGAAAGTATGTTATCTAACATACTTTCTCGACAACAATACATATATATATATATATATATATATATATATATATATATATATATATATATAGGGTGTTATGAAATTCACTGATATATTGAAGCGGGTGAGTTATGAGGTCATTTTTGAAAAATAAAAAAAAACGTGCAAAACTGCATTTTACCAAATCATTTACAAAATCAACCCGCCCATGAAAGGCCGACATTGAAAAGAAATAATTTTTTGGTAACGACTGAAAACAATTGAATTATTGCCCCTTAATAGCTGATTTTCAAAGAGAGGAGAGTAGGTCAAATCGACCCTCAGCTTAATGTTGATGAAAGTGGATTTTCCACTGTTCAGAAAAAACGTAAAAAGTTTTAGGATTAAAAAGGAAGAGACAAATCGGCATAATGACAAGCAGATGAAGAGGCCTTGTGTTGTACCAGTGTGTCCGCACAGTTTATTCCACCAATGCTTATATTCAAAAGAATGAGACAAAATCCTGAATTGTGGAATGGCACATCTTCTGAGAGTGCTGTCACCATTTCAGACACGGGCTATATTAACTAAAACTTATTTTTAAAATGATATTCAATATAAGCGTCGTAAAGCCAAGCCGTAAAAATAAAGTGTTACTTCTGTTTGAGGGAAATATAATGCATTCGAAGAACCTGGAACCATTGAACATGGGATAATAATGTACTGCCAGGCTTTACTACTTACCGGTTTCAGCCACTGGACGTTTCTTTTTTTTTAAATTTATGAGCAGTTATTATATTCAAGCAACAGAAAAATGGTCGAGGACAAATCTAGGTCGTTAAGTAACGCAATATCAAGTTGCAAGTTTATTTTTAGAAGCTTACCAAAGAGCTGCTATCATTGGCACTATTGTGAACGAATTTAAAGCAGCTGGAGTTTGGTCCATGGGCAAAAATATCCTTCCGGAACATTTGTTTAGAGCGGCTGTACATATAAATGCTCTCTCTTTAAAACAAACTCAAGTAATGAAAGTACATCGGTTTTACAAGACATTTCTATTATTATCAATAATGAAAACAAGCAAATTGCTCAGCAACCTGATGTCCTCGAATAGATTGCCACATTTAAATACTGAATTGTCTACTTCGAGATTTACCGCTACAGCTTTAAAAAATTTTTTAAATGTTTATGCCCAATACTTCAAAAAATACTACAGAAATAACTGTGGAAACTACAAACAAGTCATTACAAGAATATGTTGGAAGAATCATCACCAACCAAACCGAGGAAAAATACAACTAAAAAAGGTACATAAATAAACAAAAAAGGAGTCAAAAAAAAAAGAAAGGCGCCAATAACAAAAATAATACGATTTTCTCGATACTCTCCTACATTACATGTGTTAAAATTTTTGCTTATTATAAAAGAATATTGAAATAGTAAGTAAGAAACTGTATAATTAATATTTGGTGTCAGAAAGTAATTATTTTTAAAGGTAACAATTTTTTATAATATTTCTCTTATTAATTTGTTTAGGAAAAACCTATTCATTGTGGACTTGAATGGTATACCAGTGACAGCGTGAAAAAAATATGCTTGTCATTATTTCTTCAGGGTCCATTTTTCCGCTTCGATCCGCTATTCAAGGTGAATTTTTTACAATCGGTCTTGCTATAAGGACCAACCAGTTCCCATATATGTAGTGAATTCCATAACAAGTTGTATGTATATATATATATATATATATATATATATATATATATATATATATATATATATATATATATATATATGGAATTCACAATATTGTGAGGGTAGCGGTCAAAAGATTTTGGCCAAATAAAACTCTTGGTTAATAGTCTAGCTTTCGGAATATATTTCTTCCTTCATCAGGACACTCTACAAGTAAAATGGACAGTAAATTTGTGCTGCTTAATGAAGCAGATGATAAAATACTAATTGGTATCACTGAACAGAGAAATTATAATATTAAACTTACTTAACATGAGTTATCTTCCAGGATAAGCATTGTTCAATCAAAAACAACTTGTAAAAAACAATTTTATACTAAAGGCTAACGGATTACATATTAAAACTTGTTAAAAAATTTTTATATTTTCTTAATCATTACTAGTGATACATGTGGTTTCAGGAACCGAAAAAGTGAGAGAGGTTAGAAAAATCCCGGCATTTTTGACATTTGGCAGACAGTTCGCGTTTGCGTATTGTACCACAAGGGCTCAAATATGAACTTTACGAGGGAGTAATCATAATTATAAAAATCTTTTATTTTATTTGGTTTTTATTTTATTAAAAAAAATTTTATCCAAAAGGAACCTATTTAATAATTGTTTATTAGGAAGGACTAGTGGTCAACAGGGGGGAATCTGGAGAGGTAGATAGCTGTAGTAAGTAAGAGTACACGACGCTAAGGTCGTCCACATCAGTTTTGATGTTCATATTATTAGGTGTGTTATGAATGGCCACCATCTCCAAAAACCTCCTCCTGTAGTAGTTGGTCTCTGAGTAAAGTATTTCAGCCTCTCCGAAATTAATCCTGTGGTCGTGCTGTGTAAAGTGATGTGCCAGGGCACAAGATTGAGTGCTCCTTCTACAGTCGCTCTTATGGGATGTTATTCTCCCTTGGAGAGATCTAGAAGTCTGACCAATGTATGAAAGTTGGCAATCCAGACAAGGGATCTTGTATACAATTCCTCTCCTTTTTAGTTTGGGTACTGGCTGTTTCAAATTGGTGAATAGGCATTTGAGGGTATTATCAATCCTCGTGGCAAATTTAATATTTTCGTTCTTAAATACTTTTATTAGTTTAGGGGTTAAGCCCTAGGTAAGCTTCTGTATACTGTTGTGTTAGGGTCTGGAATGACATGTGGAAGAACATTAGGAGTGAGAAATTGATTCTGAATGTTAAGAAGAGATCTATTCAGGTCGTTATTGTGAAAAAGCAACTATAGAGTTGGGGTAAGAATTCTCAAGCAGAAGTGACTTAAGCTCATTTAGGGACTCCCGTCTGAGGGAAAAGTGTGTGAGTCTGGATACTCTGGTGGCCAAGGCCCCCACCAGCCCCAATTTCATCATCATCCCACCATCCCAGCACAAATTTACTGTCCATTTTACTTGTAGAGAGTCCTGATGAATGAAGAAATATATTCCGAAAGCTAGACTATTAACCAAGAGTTTTATTTGGCCAAAATCTTTTGACCGCTACCCTCACAATATTGTGAATTCTCTTTTTCACGACTTGGTCACGACTACTTCTCCGGTCTATATATATATATATATATATATATATATATATATATATATATATATATATATATATATATATATATATATAAATATATATATATATATGTATATATATATATATATATATATATATATATATATATATATATAATATATATATATATGTATATATATATATATATATATATATATATATATATATACATATATATATATATATATATATATATATATATATATATATATATATATATATATGTATATATATATATATATATATATATATATATATATATATATATATATATATATATAGGATCTTTAAAATTAGTGTTTTAATACAATATACAAACTAAAATCTAAAAAACGATTGAAGAGAAGGCGAAACTACCTCAGAACCCCATTAAGGTCAAACGTAGAAAAGCCAAAAGATTCAAATTGACAAAAAGTGTATGAGGCAACTTACTTAAAGTTCGAGAAAGTTCCTCTCCACAAACTAAAATCGTTTTCAGTAAAAATTCTTTATTAAAACTTTTAAAATTTATGAACTTTCTGTACACAATGACTAATCTTGTCTCCG
Organism: Pachyrhynchus sulphureomaculatus; assembly: GCA_019049505.1. Taxonomy (NCBI): domain Eukaryota; kingdom Metazoa; phylum Arthropoda; class Insecta; order Coleoptera; family Curculionidae; genus Pachyrhynchus; species Pachyrhynchus sulphureomaculatus. The sequence goes on along the minus strand of CM032448.1, from coordinate 134,511,949 downwards.
AAGTTTTTCCTACATTGTTTTGGCAACTATATATCATTCGAGAATTTTTCTTGGTCGATGGCGAACATGAAAAATTCGATCAATTTTTTAAAATGATTTGTATCGGCAAAGTGGCCAAGTAAAAAAAAATCCATTTGATAAACGATCACAAAAAAGTATGGTGATCGTACTCGGAGAATTGACATTCACAAGTTAAAAAGATGGTCTATTTATGGAAATACAAGAACGATAACTCAATCTCATAAATACATATTTTTAAAAATTATTCCTTTATTTAATGTTGCCCAGCAACATTAAATAAAGGAAGTCTAGGTAACTGTAGAATTCACAGCAGATACTCGCAGATTATTCACAAAAAAACACCAATAAGATAGAAATGAAAAGAGGTGTACGTCAAGGAGACACCATCTGGTCGAAATTTTTTATGTTGGCGCTGGAAGAGCTTTTCAAACAACTTCCATGTACAAGTAAGGGTATAAATATCGAAGGAGAGTAACTCAATTATTTACAATTCGCGGATGATATTGTGCTTCTTCCCCCAGCCGCTCTCTACCCACTGTCGGGTATAGGCCTCTCTCAAATCTTTCCATTTTTCTCTATGTTGTGCTTGTTAATACCAGTTAAGCCCTCCAATTCTCTTCAGATCGTCGCTCCATCTCTGTTGGGGTCTTCCTATGCTTCACTTTTCACCCCATGGTCTCCACCTAGTGATCTTGCCACTCCATTTATACGTCTCTCGTGTAGCTCTCGCTACACGATATTGTGCTTATATCTAACAACAAAGAAGAATTGGAACAAATGCTGAACGAACTTAACAACAAATCCAGAGAAATTGGTCTGAAGATAATCGTCGCCGAAACCATGTTCATAACAAATGACAATTGTGATAAAGAAGCAGTACTGAACGTTGAAAACGCGAAAATCACAAGAACGGATTCATACGTATATCTTGGACAAAAAATAGTAATATACAAAGAAAACTTGACCATTTCATAGTCTATGAAGGCTACGTATTGTAAGTACAGTAGTAAGATTAGACTAGTAGGTGCAGATATTTGGTTTTTAAAAGTCGTGCAAGAAATTTAAAGTTTTTCCTAATTTTATTAAGGTTAATTTACCAAAATCAAACATTTCAGAAAAAGTTTCATTCTTTGCTAAACAAAAATGGCTTGACTTAGAAATCAAGAATTTGTACACAAAACGTAGTATGTTAGAAGTAGAATCATACAGCATATTCAAAAAACTTACTTCAGGATTAAACAATATTGAATATGAAGTATGGAGCGAGTTCCAGAGGAAAATGTTTTTAGTTATTGATATTCAATATAAAAAGAAATTCTCTATTCTAAGTAAAAAATTAAAAAAGTTCTTACCGAAGAAAAATAGTCCTCAGAAACTCGTAAATATTGTAGAAAATCATTCATCTCAATCCTTTACACAAAATGAAATTCACATCTTAAACAAAGGTCTTAACTTTGCAGTACCCCCTCCTAGAGATAATTTATCAGAAATAGTTGCTCACATTGAAAGTTCCATTAGTACACTTCCAGAAAATAGTAAATCATTTGTTAGGGAAGCATGTCGCAATCAAATATCGAAAAACATGGTTAACACAAATTCTAATTCACGAAAAGACATAAAAGTATTTAAAGGATTGAAAAAGAAAGATGTCGTCTACTTAAAAGCGGATAAAGGAAATAAGGTTGTTATATTGGATAAGAAAGATTACTTTGAACGCGTAGATAATCTTATCGAATCTGGCCCTTATGAAAAGGTAATAAGAAATCCATTACCGAGAATGATATCAGAGGTTAAAAATTCTTTAAAAAAATGTAAGAACCTTGTTTCCGATTCGCTAAAATTTAAATTAAATGTGGGTAATCCGACCATACCAAAATTGTATTGCTTACCCAAAATTCACAAACCTGGAAAAGCAATGCGACCCATTGTTTCATCGGTCGGATCACCCACATATTTAATATCCAAATGGTTATCAAAAGAACTTGAGAAGTTACCGTTAAATACTTTCGCAGTGAAAAATTCGTTAGAATTCATTAATAAAACAAAAAATCTAGTTCTTAATGAAGGTGAAGTCTTAATTTCTTTTGATGTTAGTTCTTTGTTCCCAAGTGTGCCAATTCCACAAACCTTACAATATCTCGAAGAATTACTTAGAATGAATGACTTTGAAGACGAAATTATTCGTGAATACTTAACATTATCTAAACTTTGTATGGAACAAAATTATTTCCAATATAACAATCAATTTTATGTTCAGAAAGAAGGAACAGCTATGGGTAATTGCTTATCACCTTTCATAGCCAATTTATTCATGAGTAAGTTTGAAATCGAAGCCAGTCAAGAATTCGAATATTTCCCAAGGGTATGGTATAGGTATGTGGATGATATTTTCGCGATTTTTGATACAAAGAAAGCAAATATTGATGATTTTGTTTCTAAATTAAATAGCCGGTATGATTCCATTAAATTCACTTACGAAGTTGAGAACAAAGGACAATTGCCTTTTCTAGATATTTTAATTATTAAAAATAATAATAGATTAGAATTTGATATCTATAGGAAGGACACAGTAACAGATAGATATATTCCTAATGATTCATTTCATTGCAAACAACAAAAATTAGCCTCATTACATTTTTTAGTTCATCGTTTGGTCACTTTCCCTCTGAATAGAGTAAACTTTAATAAAGAAAGGAATCGTATTAGAAATATAACTAGAGTTAATGGTTATGACGATGACTTAGTAAATAAGCTAATAAATAGACATAAGTTTAGGTTTAATATTCAGAATTCCACCTTTTTTACACGCGAAGAAAATAACACCAAGTATGTCTCCATACCATATAATCCGAAGGGACTCAATAAGGTATTTAATAAGGTAGGCCTCACCTTAGTCTATAAGTCATCAGACAATCTGAGGAATATCTTAGGAAATCCCAAAGATAAGATTCCTAATTGTGAGAAAAGTGGAATTTATGAAATTAGTTGTAATGATTGTGACGAAAAGTATGTTGGGCAAACTAAAAGGTCAATTAAAACACGATTTAAAGAACTTTTAGCACACTTAAAATACAATAGAACAGAAAAGTCTAGCATTGCCGAACATGCCTTTGAAGTTGTTCATACCGTAACATTAGATAATCTAAGATTAATAAAAAATGTATCTGATAGGAGATTGTTGAACGCATACGAAAGTATGGAAATCATAAAATGTAAAAGTAGTTTAAATAAAGACAGAAGGCCTATTCCTTATAGTCCCCTCTACTGGTTACTTGATCGGAACTGATGGCCTTGCCTATGTCATTAGTTCCGCTTGAGTAATTCAAGGGTTAGGCTAAGTATAAATAGGTAGATTTGTAGTTTAGCTTTAGTCAATCATCGCTCCTGATGAAGCTAACATGGTTAGCGAAACGCGAGTCGAGTGCAAAAATAAAGTGTTTGGTGTAGTGGTGATATATACTGAGTAGTAGGCTACGTAGAGTTTGAAATGCTCTTCTCTAAGATATTTCTCATTGTCTGTAACTGGTCGCATATGCTATAGCAGGATCTAAAACCAGCTTGTTCTCATAGCTGATAGGAATCTAACTTACTGGAGATGACTTTAGTCAAAAGTTTATAAATATGAGATAGTAAGCTAATCGGGCGGTAATTGTCTAACTTTTTGATATCTCACTTTTTGCATGGAAGTATGACTTCTGATATATGCCACAATGTTGGTATTTTACCGGTTTCTAGATACAGGGATTTATAAATAACACCAACTATTCACTTTCATCTTAGTCTTCTTTAATATCCATTTCGTAACTCTTCTGTCAGTTATGTTCCCAAATCTTTCCATTCACTTTCATCTTAGTCTCCTTTAACATCCATTTCGTAACTCTTCTGTCAGTCATGTTCCCAAATCTTTACTTCACTATCGAGATTTGAATAGCAAATGAGCCTGAAGACTTGCTAGTCTGAAACCTACATGACCGTAATTCAGTGATAAACATTGTAATTCGTTTCTTTATTAATGCGATTAATTTGTTTAAAAATTTCCAAGTATGAGCTAAGGCAAACAAATCAGGCACCAAGAGTACGCTACTTCCATGTTCGAAAAGCCTTCATCCGTTCCAGAAATATGCTGTAGAACAGGGGTGCTCAAATTTGAACTACTGGCGATCTACCTCAATATTGTTAGACTACGATCGATCGAATCTGAGAGGCTGCAAGTAAGTGTGATGCAGGATTGTCGACTAGGTAGGGTGTATCGTGGCACAGATATTAGTTTTCCGCACAATATGCATTTTTTTAGTCAAGGTAAGTATAGGTCTGCTCTAAAATGCCAATGAAAAAACTCATAATTATTCAAAATTGCGAGTTTATTGGTTCTTACAAAACAAACGAGTTCTAGTGTCTAAACTTAACTAAAGAGTGACTTTGGATGTTGAAGCGTGGCACTGCATGTCCTCAGCATACTTTTCATAAGATGGTATGTAATTACCGAGTGCTAATCGCAAGCATGATGACATATGTTCGTCAGTTAGTCGATTGCGATATTTTGACTTAATTATCTTTATTTCAGAAAATGCAGACTCGCACAAGTAAGTTGACCCAAACATTGCCGTCAGTTGAAGGGCGATTTGCCTTAGATTCGGATATTTATCTTCAGATATAAAACACCAGAATTTTGTATCAGTTGCTGTGGCTTTGAGATGTATATCTGATATAATCTGCACTAACTCATTTTCAACAGAACATGAGTCCATGTTAAACTGACTTGCTATTTCAGTAGCTAATTCCACAATGTTTTTACACGAAAAAGGATAACTCATAAATGATGCGATATTTGCCAATTTACTGAAATCTTAAAAACGTATTTCGAATTGGCCCAAAATGTTTGATAATTCTGCCTCATAATCATAATTCAACTGAGGAATCCTTGCTTTCAAAGACGGAAAATTTTTCAGATCCTTTCTTTTCAGTTGATCTATCATAAGTTGCAATTTACTTTTGAATGCGTTTATTGCGCTAATCATCTCAATAATAGTTTTTCCTTTACCTTGAAGCTCCAAATTAATGGTGTTTAAATGCATTGTGATGTCTGTCAAAAATTCCAAATCAGTCAGCCATTTTCCGTTTTTCAGCATCACCTCTTTCGTCCAAAAAAGCTGTTATTTCGGGCAATAATTCTTGAAACCTTTCTAGGAATTTTCCGCGACTCAACCACCTGACGTCCGTGTGAAGAACTAAATCAGTGTGTTCAGCTGACTCACTATCTTCCAACTTCAATTTAAAGAGCCGTCGTTGCAAGCCACGTGCACGGATAGAATTCACAATTTTTTATTGCAATGCCCATAATCTCCTCCATGTTTAGAACTTTTGAACACAAAACCTGTTGATGTATAATGCAATGGAAGGAGAAAAATGAAGGGAAATCATTAGCTCCACACAATGCCACAAAACCGTTTTTGTTTTCACTCATTGCTGGTGCTCCATCGGTTGTAATGCACACTAGTTTATATATTGGCAGCTTGTAGTTTGTTACAAAATTGAAGAAAACGTCATATATATCTTCGCCACGGGTCTTTCCTTTCAGAGGAATCATTGTCAAAAACTCTTCCTTAGCCGACATGTCATTGAATACCATTCGAATAAAAATACACAGCTGGGCAGTGTCTGTCATATCGGTGGATTCGTCGAACTGTAAAGAAAAGTATGTACATTCCATTATATCATGTTTTAGTTTACCTTGTGACAGTCGGACGAGATAACTGAAGTTCTCTAATAGCAGACATAATCTCTGTTTTATTTTTAAAATCTCCAAATAAAGTCTCACCCGCTTCAATAAATGCTTCCTTCACAACCAATCAATCATCAAATGGTTTCTTGTGTTTCGCCAATATATGAGATAACTTAAATGACGCGATCGTCGCAGCTTTTGATTGTTTGGCTGGTCTTGTGAACATGGTTTGTTCTTTTTTCAAACAAGTTATCAAATCACGTACTTTTCGTTTTCTTAATTCATTCTGTAACGGAAAATCCTTTTCATAGTTTTTATGAACCGTTTTATGATGCCTCTCCAAGTTCCCACGCTTAGGTATTGCAACTGACGCACGGCAAATGAGACAAATGCACTTATCCTTTACCATACAAAAGAAAAATTCTTCCTCCCAATCGTTATTAAAATGATAAGTTTTACTTTTCTTCGCCGCACTCATTTTGGACTATTTATTAATAAACTTTGTATCGATGTATCGCCTTCAAGTTACAACTCAGACTGACTCGTATTCCTGCAGGCGCAACATTTATATCGGCGCGAACGAAGTCTCGAATGTTCCCGTCAAACACGCCGCCCGAAGTTTCTAGAAAAATCGGCGGGAATCAAAAACGCGGCTTTTCTTTGACAAGTACCTTGCGTTCCTTTGATAAAGCCGCCTTTTGCCGCTAGCAGGGGGTTATTAGGATAAAAGAAAGTGATGAGGGGGTTATTCTGACCTAATTGTGGATGGAATAAATTTTAGTAGTTTATTCATTACATTTTGTTTTAGTTACCTAAAACAAAATCTGTGAATAGTTCTATATCGGAATTTTTTTTCTCGAGATCGACTCAAAAAGCACTCGCGATCGACTTATTGATCGCGATCGACCGTTTGAGCACCCCTGCTGTAGAAGAACTCCAATAACCTACGAGAGAGAGCGGGAAAGAGTATCTTACAGAAAAGGAATATCTGTATGTATATCTACACAAATTTAAATCATGTGGTACACGTGGGCGAAACCGTGGATACATGTTAATCTTAAAATAAGCTTAAGGTTTCATTAATTTATCAACCAATCTCTTCTTATAAAATTTTAGGCTCTTCCATTAGAAAAATTTTCGAACAATCTCATATAGAAAAAAGCTGTTACCATGCGAATATCTGACCGCCAAATCGCCTTGACCCAGTGAGTGAGAAATTCTGCTTTCATTTCATTTCCTGACGGTCCGCCGCGACAAGTCGGCTCGTTTCATCTACACTTTGAACCGTTGAATTTTATCAAAAAGCATCTTTTATCGGCCGCCGAAAAATATTTCTCCCTCGCCGACCGACAGATGACGGATTACTTTTTCCGATATTCCGTCGTTTCTAATTTAGTAAGAATGGCTAGACGGGGTTGAATTCGCGCGATACGAGGGTAAAACGAAAAGTTAATCCAACGTAAATACTCAAACGTATGTCTTAGTAAATAAAATTTAATTTCTTTATTGTTTGCAGTAGATTGGGTTAGATTGAAGAGGTAACAAGTCGCTGATTGATACTCCTCAGAGGGTATGCTCTTCCGATGCAACATTTTTTTTTTTTTTATGGGTCTAGCACACGTGCTACAGGGAAGTCCCTAAAGCGCTACAGAAGCTACACGTGTGCGGAGAAAGCGATTCACGTTGTTCTTGAATCGCTGTAGATTGTACTCGGTGGGAAACACAGTCCTGGGCAAATTATTCCAAAGGGATGATGTTCTCCATATAAAAGACTACTTGAAAAGCGTTGTACGAGGAGTAACAAGCTGAACCTCATACGGATGTGAAGAATTAGCACGACGTGTACTTGTAACATGCACCGCCCTGGGAGGAATTAAGCGGGCCACATCCTTCGAACACTCTCTATGAAAGTACTTGTAGAATAGGCTCAAGTCGCCAACCGTTCTTCGATGTTCCAGCGATTCAAGGCCGACGGTCAGTTCCGGGTCTCCAATCAGACGAACAGCTCTTCTCTGAATAGAATCCAACAAATGCAGTGTATGTATGGGAGCGGATCTCCAAACATGGGAGCAGTATTCCATAGTTGGTCGAATTTGAGCTTTGTAAAGAATTAACAGTTGTTGTGGAGTGTAAAGCTTTCTGGTTCGAAATAATATTCCCAACTTTTAAGAAGCTCTCCTTGCTATGCCTGCAACATGTGCATGCCAGGACATCTTCCATGCACAGCCCGATCTAATACATGAGGTGTCCCCAAGAATTAAATGTTCTTTAATTCTTGTTTAAATCGATCTTCTTGTTTGCCCAATATACTTCTTCTTACAATCACTACACGTTCATTAGTTTTATCCTTCGAATTTCCTAAGATGTCTTTAAAGTTGTCTGATGACTTACAAACTAACCTAACTAATAGACATCAGCATCTTTGCTGCTTTTAATAAATAAAAAATTCTGCCCGGAAGCGGAAATAATTTTAATTTGCCAGGATCTAATATCAAAAACTACGACCTCTCAAAAGAATCAGTGTAATTTTAAAGAATTCTGCTTGCTTGGGGTTTAGATAAACTTTTATTTTAGTATACGCTAATAAAATATATGCTTTCTGGTGTGTAGACGACTCATAAAACCTACCTATTTTGTTCATTCAGAAATACATAAAAGAAGCAGTCGAGTTAATTCAAAGGATTAGTAAATGAGTCAAACATATTTTTTCTTTATGTTGAGTTCAATAAATTTTATTGGTGATTCGATTTCGGAGTCGAAAATAATTTTTATGGGTTCGTCGTAACATGCAGGATGGTCATCAGTATTTTTTTTATTTTTGACTAAAAACATTAACTTTATATTTTATTTAATTGTTTTTTTGTATATCTAAAGCATCAATGATTCCTAATCACACATTAGAACATAACTATCAGAAACTTCGAAGAGTTAATAACACGAAATATCTATGTTGACATCTTTAATTATTATCACTTCGTGTGTTAATAGCAAGCAACTTTTTTAAGTCCTTAAGGGGCTATACCAGTGTGATAACACAGTGCAACACATAAAATGTAAACTAAATTCTGACTTCAGTTTCTGGAAGTGCCCACCCAAACTAGCAAAATCCTATTTGGGTTTAGTTCGAATTTTTTTTTTTTTTTGCCATCATCAATTTTTTTGCTCGAGCTTTGGTTTTGCACGGCTATATCTCGTAAATTATTGGAAATTTCTCAATGCAATCTTCAGACGAAATGTTCTTCACACCAAAATACACAATTTTTGTGAACATGTCGAGGCCAGATTTCCACTCTTCCGGGGTGTTTTTAGTGCAGAAAGCCCGAAAAAATGCCATTTTTTCACATTTTCGACCATAACTCACAAACCGTGCATACTCGTATTTTAGCATAACTGTCTTCAACAAATATGTTCTCTGCATCAACACGAGTAAACTTTGCTGGACATTGCAATAACCTACAATCGATCCTTATAGTTCTTTTGGTCGTTGTAAGGAATTTTGCCACCAAATAGTACATTTCACACAAAAATTTCAGCTTTCATCAGCAAATATATCTTTTTTTTTTGTTAAAGTTTATTTCGCAATTTTTTATCCATTTTATAGAGCTATTGAAAATTCAAAATTTAAAAAAAAGGCAAAAAAAACGTATAATCAATTTTAAACACACGTATACACACACGAAAAATTGACAACGTTTAAGTACTAAGTTCCTACTGTGCAACAATCCATACCAACACTAGTATGGCGCGCACTGTGCTAGTATTGGTACAGTGCCATATACTTAACATGCGCACGTGTTAGATATATGGTACTATACCAATACTAGCATAGTGCGCGTCAATTTCATACTACTCACAACGATTCCCCGTTCAAATGTGTGTGTATTTATTCCAGCGTGTGTGTGTGTGTGTGTGTGTGTGTGTGTACCATAGCAATTTACAAACAAAATTTTTTTTTTCAATTCCTTTTCCAAAAATAGATGCTAATGGTTAGTAAACATTCAAAAGTGAGCTAAAAACCAGTTTCTTGAACGTAAAACCTGAAATTTTATTTTGGTGTGAAATTCCTTACAACAGCCAAAGGAACTATAAGGATTGTAGGTTATTGCAATATTACTCGTGTTTATGCAGAGAACATTTTTGTCGAAGACAGTTATGCTAAAATATGCACGGTTTGTGAGTTATGGTCGAACATATGAAAAAATGGCATTTTTTTCGGGCTTTCTGCACTAAAAACACCCCGAAAGAGTGAAAATCTGGCCTCGACATGTTCACAAAAATTGTGTATTTTAGTGTGAAGAACATTTCGTCTGAAGATAGCATTGAGAAATTCCCAATAATTTACGAGATATAGCCGTGCAAAACCAAAGCTCGAGCAAAAAAAATTGATGATGGCAAAAAAAAAATTCGAACTAAACTATTAAAACCCAAATAGGGTTTTGCTAGTTTGGGTAGGCACTTCCAGAAACTGAAGTCAGAATTTAGTTTACATTCGATGACCTCGAAAATGTTGCACAGTGTAATTTAAAAAATCGATTTTTTTTTTACATATTTCAATGCTCCTAACACGTAGGCTGAAAAACTTTTCGTCTGACACATAGATGTAGCCCTTTTCAAAAAAAATCCATACGATTCTTAGGAAGTACCAACCTTCAAACGATACGTGTCGGAATTTCATAACATTTAGACGATGAGTTTACAAATTACAGTGGTTTTAGTGACGCTACTTTTGATATTTTCAAAACAATGGAAAAACCACTGTTTTTTGATGGGAAAAAATACTATTTGAGCAAAGCAATGGCTTGATGACTGTGGAAAATCACTCATCATTTACTGAATATAAACCCGGTCGTACAGCTACAATACAAATGATGCTGAAAGCTCTGAACGCCCAAATGAGGTGGTTAAACCCGAAAATATGAAAAAAATCCACTAAATCCTTTTGGATGACCGTAAAGTGAAATTGCGTGAGATAGCTGACACCCTAAAGATATCAAAGAAACGTGTTGGTCATATTTTGCATGAACATTTGGGCATGAGAAAGCTCTGGTCAAAATGGGTACCGCGTTTGCTCACAGTAGACCAAAAATAACAACGTGTTGATAATTCTGAGCGTTGTTTGGACCTGTTTAAGCGCAATAAAAAGTATTTTTTTCATGTGATATGTAACAATGGATGAAACATGGATCCACCATCACGCATTGGAATCAAATCGGCAGTCAGCTGAGTGGACAGTATCCGGTGAAAGCCGCCCGAAGCGACCAAAGACACAACAGTCGGCTGAGAAAGTTTTGACCTCTGTATTGTAGGATGCGCAAGGAATAATTTTCATCGACTATGCTGAGAAGGGAAAAACCATCAATAGCGAATATTATATAAAGTTATTGGTGCCTTTAAAGGCAGAAATCGTGAACAAACGGCTCCAAATGAACAAGAAAAACTGCTCTTTCATCAAGACAATGCACCATGTCACAAGTCAATGGTTACGACGGCAAAATTGCATGAATTCAAGTTAGAATTGCTTCCTCATCCACCGTATTCTCCAGATTTGGCCCCACGCGACTATTATCTATACGCAGACCACAACAACATGCTCGCGGAAAAAGATTTGGCTCCAATGAAGAAGTCATCGCAAACTTTAAGGACATGTTTTGTCGTACCATGACAATGGATTTTTTGATTGGACAATTCTTATGATTTTCAATATTTTTTAATATCGATGGTTGATGGTACGGAAAATTATATCTATTTTAATGAACATTTTGTTTTTTTTTTTATTCCAGGAAATGTGGAGGCGCCAATCACGGCAGCAGTGGAGCTACTTTTTTCACCTATCTCGTTACTGAGGTATAACTCCTGTAAATTTCAATATTTTGGTCCGAAAAAATTTGCATGTACGAGGCTGGTTTGAAAAGTCCGTGCAAAGTCCGAGAGATGGCACCGGCGCGTATCGAGGTCATGTTTAGTTAGTAGCATCTCTTGAATAAACGCACACCAAGTTTCAGCCATATTGGTCTATTTCTTTGTGTTTGGCATTCGTGTGAATCAAGGAAGTCGAGTGATTTTTTCAAGAAATGGACGAAAAAGAATTTCGTGTGGTGATTAAACATTACTTTATGAAAAGCAAAACGCCTCAAGAGACTAAAGAGAAGCTTGATAAACATTATGGTGACTCTGCACCTTCGATTAGAACAGTTTATAAGTGGTTTCAAAATTTTCGGACTGGCCATATGGGCACAAGTGACGCTGAACGTTCTGGACGGCCTGTGGAGGTTACGACTCCAGAAATCATTGATCAAATCCATGATTTGGTGATGGATGACAGGAGTTAAGGTGCGTGAGATTGCTAGTGCTGTGGGCATCTCGACTGAACGCGTACATAATATTTTGCATAAACATTTGGACATGAGAAAGCTATTCGCAAGATGGGTGCCGCGATTGCTCACGCTTGACCAAAAACGGAATCGTGTGAAGTGTTGCAAGGATGGTTTGCAGCTGTTCCAGAAGAATCCGGAGGACTTTAAGCGTCGTTTCGTCACTGTAGATGAAACATGGATACATTACTATACTCCTGAGACCAAACAACAATCTAAACAATGGGTTACCAAGGGGGAATCTGCACCAAAAAAGGCGAAGACCGTTCCTTCGACCGGAAAGGTAATGGCGACTGTCTTTTGGGATTCGCAAGGGATAATCCTCATCGACTATTTGGAAAAGGGTAAAACTATTACAGGTGAATATTATTCGTCGTTATTGGACCGTTTGAAAACCTAGCTGCAAGAAAAACGCCCGCAATTGGCCCGCAAGAAAGTCCTTTCCCATCACGACAACGCACCAGCACACACCTCAGCAGTTGTGGTCGCAAAATTAATGGAAATAGGATTCCAACTCGTTTCACATCCCCCCTATTCTCCAGACTTGGCTCCCTCGGACTACTATTTGTTCCCCAATTTGAAGAAATGGCTGGCGGGACAAAGATTTTATTCAAACGAGGAAGTGATTGCAGACACTAATGGATATTTTGCAGACTTGGACAAATTCTATTATTCGGAAGGGATCAACAAACTAGAACATCGTTGGACGAAGTGTATAAGCCTAAAAGGAGACTATGTTGAAAAATAAAAAAGGTTTACCCCAAACACATAAGTAGTTTTTATTTTTGCACGGACTTTTCAAACCAGCCTCGTATTTGTAAACAAATAATAAATATGTACCCAATATTTTACAATATTTGACCCTTAAATTCTTAGTTCGTATGCCATATCCTTACTAAAAGTAACTGAATTACCTATTTCAAAAAAAACTCTAGTCTATTTTTGTCTCTTTTCTTGTTATGTAGAGGATAATTTATGAACAGGAAACACGAAAAAAAAATGATTTACTTTGTTCTTGAATCACTGTATTTGGTAGGAAACACAGTCTTGGACGAGGAGTAAAAAGCTAAACCTCATACGGATGTGAAGATTAGCGCAACGTGTATTGCTGATACAATATTCCAGCATACTTGCGTCTGATAGATTTAAAAAAGGCTTTTGACAATGTGCAAATAGAAGACGTTGTTAATCTATTTAGTATAACAGGAACATATAGGAAGAATGACAAACAACAGGATAGTACAGATAGCAAGAGACAAGTCACCGAATGGAAGATAATCAGTGGGACTTCCAAGAAAGAGATAGAGCGACGATCTATAGAGCAGGGAACAAAGAAAATAGGCCACAATACACAACTATAAGTCGGAAGAAGAAGAGGAACTTTGTAATGGAATGAAATTTTTATTATTTTTTTTTAATAATTCTTAGAAGTATAGAGAATAAAAATCCGTAGAAAAAATCTAATTTTCGAAAATTCGAGGTATATGTAACCCCTTAACACAAGAAACTTCGTAAATTAATTTTTATTATCATAACATTAAAAGTACGATTCACAATGAGCCAAAACATCACAATATTACAAATGATGATGCATGTTTTGAAGTAGTAAAATAATATTGTGTTAGTTTTTATTGCAAATTAAAAAGCATATTAAAATTTAAAGTTTTCGCATAAAGAACATTAAAATTTTAGGTTAATTAAAAGATAAAATTGCACTAAAACCATTTTACCACTTATTTCTGTGGTTTAATATTTTACGGCAATAATGAATTTGTCGATAAAATATTAATAATTAAATTGCATGTAAAATTTTCTCGATTTTGTTCTAGTTTGTAAATAAATGTTTACTTCTTAAAAATGCGCTTAGTAGAGCGTTGCTCGAGAAGGAAACAAAAAATAAAAACAATAATTCTGAAATCACAGAAAACAATCCCCTACAAATTTATTCATGTTTTTATATTCCTGAGAAAGAGCTTTCGAGTCAATAAGAAAGTAAGGTTAGAGGAAGGTAATACAACGACAACGATAGAATACGTAGGTTGAAAAGTTTTTGGTCTAGCTACTTAAAACACATTTTTTTTTTGCAAAATTCGACTTTATTCATCAAAATAGTCTCCTTTAAGAGCTATCTAACGCCTTTCTAATAGTTCTATACCTTTCTTGTAGAAGGATTTGTCTTTGCTTTTAAAATGGGCTTCAGTTTCGGCGATAACGTCTTTATTGGAGCCAAATCTCGTTCCCGCGAGCATTTCTTTGAGGTCTGCGAATAGATTATAGTCGCTGCGAAATCTAGAGAATACGGTGGATGGGGAAGCAATTTGAACGTCAATTCATGCAATTTTGCCATAGTAACCATTAACTTGTGACACGGTGCATTGTCGTAATGAAAAATCATCTTTTTTTTGTTCATTTGGGGACGTTTCTTTGCGATTTCTTCCTTCAAACTTACCAATAACTTTATATAATATTTGGTATTAATGGTTTTTCCCTTATTATTATATTTATTTCATGCGCATCCCAAAATACAGAGGCCAAAACCTTCCCAGCCGATTGTTGTGTCTTTTGTCGCTTCGGGCGGCTTTCACCGCCTGCTGTCCACTCAGCTGACTGCCGATTTGATTCCGATGTGTAGTGGTGAATCTGTGTTTCATCCATTGTCACATATCGCATAAAAAAATCCTTTATATTGCGCTTAAAAACGGGTCCAAACAGTGCTCAGAATCATCAACAAGTTGTTGTTTTTGGGTCCACTGTGAGCAAACGCGGTACCTATCTCGAGCAGAGCTTTGTCATGTCCAAATGTTCGTCCAAAATATGACCAACACGTTCTTTTGATGACCTTAGGGTATCAGCTATTTCTCGCAATTGTACGATGGCCAAATTGCATGAATTGAAGTTAGAATTGCTTCTTTATCCACCGTATTCTCTAGATTTGGCCCCCAGCGACTATTATCTATAAGTAGGTCTCAAAAAAATGCTCGTGGGAAATATATTTTAAGTAGCTTAGACCAAAAACTTTTCAGCCTATGTTTTATAGGTACAAAATAAGAGGTCAGGGTATCAAAGTCGGTTTAGGTTTATTTTTGAAAATACAGCTGTCGCCAGGCACAGCTGCTCGGGGGGGGGGTCATAAAATCATTTATGGAAGCGTAACGCGAACCGGAGCAGGTATAAAAATTATTTTAGTTTCTTTCAAAAGTGATCTTCTAACATTTAGATACCTTTCATCTAGTACAATTTGTCAAGTCCTCTAAAATAAGCCTCAATTTCCCATTCGACTTGGGACAAATCTCTTTTCCTGAATTCACCTTTTCAAGTTTGGAAAGAGATAATAATCGCTGAGGGTCAGATCTGGTGAATACGGTCGATGAGGAAGTAATTCATAGCCCAATTGATTCAATTTCACCATCGATTTTATAGAGTTGTGAGCTGGTGCATTATCTTGGTCAAACAGCACTTTTTCTTTGCAAACTGAGGCCTTGTTTTCTTCATTTCACCATTCAAACGATCCAAGAAACCGTACGCCTCGTACGTAATAGTCTCCGGTCATTATTCGCCCCTTTCTAAATCCCAAAAATACTTGGCCAAACCTTTACAGCTGATATCTGTGTTTTCGGACGTTTCAGTTGACTTTCATGCGCGTGGCTAGCCGTGGCTCGGTGGCATAGTACTTTGCTACGGTGCAGAAAGTCGAGAGTCCAAGCCCACAGGTCGGTATACCGGCTACGTACATAAGTAGCGTAACTAATAGACAAAATGTCATACAAATTTTACACGAATCTTTTGAGAGTTGTCCTAACTAAAAATCATATGGTTTTGTGCTGCCATCTCTTGGAAAGTTTTGGGACTTTCCATCACATGCAGGGTTTGTTATGTTAAAAGCAATAGCAGAAGATAGAGTGGCTACTCTCAGAAGAGCTGCAGAAAGACTTTCCCCGCTATATATCTAACATGTTATATTTGCACCGAGTTAAAGTCAAGCTAGCCGATATAGCTGCGTCGGGTTGCGTATCGTTAATTTTATAGAACCAACTGGTGCCAAGCTTTAGAATTAAAAGTTACAGGGTTACTGTCACTTCGAGGCAGAGTTTTTTCCAGGTGTCGCTTCCTACGGATATTTGTATGGGTAGCTTCACTTTAAGTCTTCGAAAATGAAGAAACAAGCTGTACATAATTTTGGTTTTTTTTTTAGCAGATCCTCTATATCAACGAGGAAATAGAAACCCAGATAAATCAATGAAATTTCTCAGTTGCACGATTGTCATTTTAATTTTACATTATCTTTAAAGACCTAAATGAACCTCTAAACCTACAAACTTTCAGGTAAATATATTTTATCTTCTTCTCAATAACACTTCCTTATCCAGTCAGCTACTTTGTATTTTATTCTTCTTTCGGATTTTTATTATTTTATGTAACTGTTTCTATTGGTATTAATAATTTTATAAAGAGATACGAGGGCCATCTTTAAAGCTTTTACAAACGACCACTATATGGCGCTATTGAGATGTGACATCACCATTGTTGTAAAATTTGACATTTGTTATTGTTAAAACAGTGGCAGCGCTGAAATTGACCGAGTAGTTTTTTATAGTGAGCGTTTAAAAAAAAAAACGGTTTTGTGAACACTTGGAAATTACACCTGAAGGTTTTCGTTGGATGATTTTTACGATTTTAGTGAAGTCCTAACTCAACAACAATGCCTCGAATCGCTTCGTGCAACTTTTTGTAATGAATCGCGATTAAAAAAGACTGTTGACAATTGGTTCGCAGAATTTCGTCATGTGAAGGTCGGCTAAAATCGGTTGTTGTTTTAAAAAACATCGATGCTGTGCGCAACATGATTGAAGAGGCTCGGCATGTGAATTAGGTGAGATAGAGGCATCCTTAGGCATATCGAAGACTGCAGTACAATTCGATTTTACATCAACATTTAACAGTGAAAAATATGTAATCATGATCCTCCCTATCCTATTTGTTTTACACCTTTATCAGTAGTTTCTAGATTCAGCTAGTAGTGTAGTAAAAAAAGGTCAAAGTAATGATGAGATAGGCAGAGTTTAGATATAGCAATATTATGATTTTATCACAGTAAACATACTACAGTAGCGAAACTGAGCTCCAATTTGGTGACGAGATTTTGACGGCGCATGCGTCGACGGGTCCTTTTTCAAAATGGCCGCTCAGTGTTTACATCCGATCTCGAAATGTGTCTTTGGAAATGTATTGTCCATCGTTTCTTGATGTGACTGCAGTTTATATGAATATAAAGACAGAAGGAAGAGAGAGTTTGTAGAAAAAGAGAATAAAAACGTTCGTAAGTGAAGAGAATTGAAACGGTTGAGAAACAATTTATATAATCATGGGGAAAGGAGGTTATTGTTGTGCCGTTGAGAATTGCAAAAATAATTCAAAACTGTACGCGGGGCGTTAGTTTCTTCTTCTTCCCCAAAGATGTTGTGTTGGTTTTTAGAAAGATTTATTTTTGTGTAAACTAGTATTCAGTTATTTAAAACTATTTATATTTGTGTAAATTATAAATAAAACATTTTTTTCTAAAAAGTGTATTCTCAAGAGGCTTCTAGTTTTCAATAACTTCATCTGTATTAATTGTTTGACACACCTTTTCTAATAATAAACCTGATAAATTTAACACTGTTTAATTGCAAGTACAATTAATACTCTTGAAAGTGACTTTTTTTTTCTATTTTTCTCTATAAATTATATTGCTCTTTTTCATGCCAATTTTTCAAAAGTTTCTGTGTGAATATATTGTAAGGAATACAGAACCTATAACAACATATTTATTATTTTCAAATCTTAGACAGTATATTTTATTTTCTTATAAGCTGGGTTTGAAAGTTTAAATATTAATTGTCGTGTTGAGATCACAAAACCACTGGGGAATGGGATTATTGAAATAACTGAAATAAATAGATTATTGAATCAAATATGCTATTAAAATAAGAAAAATTTTAATGTGATTCCAAAGAAATTTTTATAATATGATTTTGTCAGACGATGTGTGCCAGAGGGTAAAATATTCTCAAAATATAAGTTCGTTAAAGGACAGTACACTTAATCGAAGTCCATTTTGATGGTAATTATGGTTACTAGTAAAATTTTGAAGATTTAGTTACCTGTTATTAATATTCCTCCTATAAAGGATTTATTTCTATTGTTGTATACCTATACTATAAATTAAATATAGTTTTTTTTTTTTTAAACTGTAATTGACAATACTCAGTATATATGAGTCAATCATTTCTCCTAATGAAGCTAATATGGTTAGCGAAACGCACGTTGAGTGCAAAAATAAAGTGTTTGGTATAGTGGTGATATATACTGAGTAGTGTCATTGTGCCAAAGATTCCACATTCCCAACATAGTTGTAACTGACAAGTCAGCTTGGTCATAACTAAGTATTGTATATAAATATAATTAGGAAATTACTGTATTGACTCTTTGATCTAAATATTAATTCATTCTAAATAAAAGCAAGCGTTAATTACGTTATCAAAAAGCAATACGGATAACAGAACACAAAAAAGGTATAGAACCTCTACGTATCATTTACATAGAAAATAGAGGTCTATACATATACGTTCATGATTCATTAATAATATTATATTAACCTTTCTCGAAGTTACACAATATAGTTTTGTAGTTTAAGAAAAAATAAGTATCAAAAAAGTAGATACAGTGTTTTTTAATTAACAAGAGATCTATCACACTAAACAACACAACACTGCTTAGAAAAAAATGCTCTTATTTTAGAAGATGTTGACATATTAGTAATGACAATATGTCTTTATTTCACGGTACAAGAAAAATAGCATTAGGTATTATCTATGTTAAAATTAAATTAATTTAGTCCTTAAAAAACATCTTTAATCACAAATTTACGTGAAAAATGATGTAAATAAAACTTTAACCTCAAACAGTGACGTTTAACTTTGATAGACTTTTGAATTTTTGGATAAGGTTATTAAAAACTGAAGTTGAATATGAAGAATTCCATCAAATACCTTCCTATCAAGTTTTTCACCTGTATTCATTTCTTTTCTAACAAAGTGCTCCATTCTTTTTTGTTTTTATATTACTCATACTGCATTAACTTTTATATTACTCATGCTGTATTAAATAACAAATCAAAAGTTTTCAAACATTTCTATATCTATGATTTTGAATGATAAAACTTTGCACAACTTTATTTGTATTTCAAATCTCGCGCTGGTCCACTTTTAACATGGCGGATTGCCACGTGACCTTCTGAAAACGAACCTGATTTTCCTATGCGGTTGTCCTTGAGTTTCGCTACTGTATAGTGTGTTTACTGTGATTTTATCCTCTCTGGGGTATCACCAGAAGTATTGTTGAGTTTTCGGCCTTGAAAATTTGTGCTTTTTGGTTTGTACACAATTTAAGTTTTCAAAAGGAATTTTTTAAGCTTAAAATGTGAACAACTCCGGTTATATACGAGGCATGTTTTTTAAGTAAGTACCGTTTTGGAATTAAAAAAAGACGTGCAAAGATATCGCTATAATTTTATTTTTACATGAAAGCTGTACCTTAATCTACTTTTCTACATAATTTCCGTGAAAATTGAGGCACTTGTCATAACGTGGCACCAGTTTTTGAATACCCTCCTCATAAAATTCTGCCGCCTGAGAAAAAAGTTCTCGGTCACAATGCGATACAAAACACTACGAGAATATTGAGGAAAGCAGTCGCACAATGATGAAATTGTAAAGCGTCTGTTTTCTCTCACCTTTTCGTCCACTTTCTGCACCAAATCTTCATTAACGACCGAAGGACGCCCACTCCGTTCTTCATCATGCACATTTGTGCGGCCATCTTTAAATGCTCTCACCCATTTCCTTACCATTCCATCACTCATAATGTTTTGTCCGTAAACTTCACAGATCTCACGATGAATATCGATCGGTTTTACGACTTTAGCACTAAGAAATCGTATAACAGCCCGTACTTCACAATCGGCGGGACTCACGATTGTCGGAGGCATCTTAAACACTCAGTAAACAACGTATACAATGAAGAATCAGACTGTAATGGCGTCAGTGCGTAGACATGAGATGTAGGTTACCAGCGCGCATGCGCGGAACGCCGACCGTATCGCTGCGGCGGCGGAATCGCAAAACGGTACTTACTTAAAAAACATGCCTCGTACGTCGAATCAAGACAAAAAAATGTCGCTCAAGTGAGTACATAACCTACAAAATTGAAAAAACACACAAAAACCTGTTTTTAAAAAAAAAATTATTGTGCAGGTCGACTAAGTGTACCTAACGGCTTAGATAACAACAAATGCGTCTTTTTTTCGGTCATTTAAAAAAAAAAATTGAAAAATCTTTGTCACATCTGGTAGATAATTGCGAGACCTTTATTAAAAAAAAATTTAATTTTCGTTAACAACTTTTTTTTTTAAATGACCGAAAAAACGCATTTTCTGTTATTTGATTAATAAATAAATGTAAAAAAACCGGTTAAGCAATTAGTGTTCCATACGTTGAATGCTTTCAAAATAAAAAATTTTGTAACAGACGTATAAAATGATCAGTGCCTTCACAAAACACCCCCTAAATGAGTTTTCAACAAAGTTTGTCGCCAATCTTTACTGAAAATTGATGACGTTGAAATTTTTGGTTTTTTTTATATACCAGATAAATTATGAAAGGTAATGCACTCGTGATAATTTTCGTTCAATTTACACTCCGTGGAGAATATTCCAGAGTTTTTTTTCAAAATTTTTTGATAAGTACTTTTCGAGATAAGGCGGGTGGACAGCGATTTTTCGCGATTTTTTAAAAATATTGTAAAGAAAAGTGCACGCAAGTATTACATTATATATATATATATATATATATATATATATATATATATATATATATATATATATATATATATATAGATATATATATATATATATATATATATATATATATATATATATATATATATATATATATATATTGCAACATTCATTTTTTCCTAGATTTTAAGACCATGTAATGTTACTGATTTTTCACTTCAAATTGTACTTATTTTCATTTTTGTATCGAACGGTATATTAAACAGAGATTCCAAGACGTTCGGTATAAACTGTGCAGTGCGGGTTCCTGACCGAATCTACCGCTACCGCTACGCCGCGATTGGTGAAATGTGTGTATCCGCAGTTTTGGTTCCGGCGTCGCCATATTACCGGCAGAGTTTGCACGGTTTATTTAAGGGTCCGAGAAACGACTGTCTTGGCTAATTTCCATCCAGCCGCCGAGTAAGCGGAGTACCATCAAGCCGCAGCCAGGCTAATTGTCATCGGAGCCGCCAAGTAGGCTTCCTTCGATTGAGCTACAGCAAAGGCTCATAACAACCATCATGCGAGCTAAGTAAAGCACCAAGTTTCTTAACGAAAAGCCGTAGTGGGCTCTCTAAGTGTTTGCTAGAAAAGTGTGAAATCGGTCGTATTCCATCAAAGCCGGAATAAGAACAGTAAGTTACCAAAACATCCTTCAATAGACCTATCCCTGAGTAGTGCCTTAACAGCAATTTAAAACTGACTAAAAAGTGAAGTGAAAAGCACTATTTTTCGTCTTCGGGGGTAGTCATAGTTCAGAATTTAAATGTAATAACTACTAGTTAGGCTAGAATTTTTTTGTAGAACTGCAAAGGTTAGAACTTTTTATTTTTAAAAACATGAATAAACTTTCTTTTTGTTGATTAAAGCTAGTGTCTCACTGAATACCTATTTTTCTTTTCGGGATAAGTTGTACTAGACTAATTCTTTCTAGTAATACCCATAAAACCCTTCAGTATTTTTTCATTTTTTTAACTGAAGTTAGATCCTTTCTATTTTAAAATGAATGGTGCCCAAAAAACTTGTACAACTGAAGCTTTTTAAAAATAGAAAAAAAATTCCAAAAAGACGTACAAAAATTATCTCTTACCCATATCTCTCTACCAAGGAAAACTGAGCTAGTGTGTGTTTAATTTCTTTAGTTCTTTTAAAATCAGGATTCACTCAATTCATTATCAGAAATTAAAGCGGGGCTGCAAGAAAATTGTGCTCAAGCTTGGGGCATCCAAATTTCAAACGGTACAAAATGACGCCTCAAAAAGCGGGCAAGTTCACAAGTTACAAAATTGCGCTCAAGCGTGGGACAAACAACTTCTCACAGGGTACAAAAAAAAAGATGCCTCAAACTGAGGACAGTTTAGCATGTTACAAGATGACGCAGTCTACGTGGGGCGCAATTAAACACTTTTTTCATAGGCTACAATATATATATATATATATATATATATATATATATATATATATATATATATATATATATATATATTACTCGTGTTTTCACAACCTTTCATTTGACACCACACTCGATGACCTAGTATTTTTTTTTTCACTTCCGATTTCACCCCCCAAAACTAACCCCTTAGGTCAAAATTTAACTTTCAAAACTACATGGCTCTGATGAGGCCATCAAATTTGCATATTTAGACCATTCTCACCGATTATTGCATATTTTACCCAAAATCTAGTAATAATGCTTATTTTCCCTATATTTACAATATTTCTCGGTATTACTAGGCAATTGAATTGCCCAGAGTATTGTTTAATGTCGCCGTCTGGAACCGATCTTATCGCCGGAACATTACCTGCAATAGTCTAAACATCGATTAGGTTATAGTGCCAAGGGAATACCCAAAATTACGACGGTATTTTATTCCTTTGTTTCTTAGTCGGGATATAAGTAATAAGTAATTACTTTCTAAGAATATTTGTTTGAGCGTAGATCAAATAACAATTTTCTCGAAGACGAATTTTTATTTTAAAACAAGACATCAGTTTTAATATTATTGTTGATGCGCTTGCATCAGTGTAGTCTTTTTGCAATTTTTAACGTGTTGGGTTAAGGTTTAACGTGTATCATGCCACCCGCAAAAAAAAGTGTCTCTTCGTGGGTAGCTGATTATCCTGGAACATTTACATACGACGAAAATGTTTTATATTGTCGAGAAAAATGTTTCGTGTACAAAAAAGTTTCAAATTGACCAGCATGTCAAGACAAGTCTTCATATCGCAGGATTGCAAAAAAAGGCCCACGACAACAACTTATAACAGCAGCAAGTAGCAGTGATTCCACTTCTATAGGCAAACAAAAAAACCACTTTAGCATGGATTTATGTGAAGCATTGCTTGCAAATAATATTCCTCTCCACAAACTTACAAATCCTACATTCAAAGATTTTCTGCGAAAATATTGCTTGAATCAAAAATTACCAGACGAATCAACACTGCGTAAAAATTACGTACCAACAATTTGCCAACATGTTCTGGAAGAAATACGTAATGAACTTAAGGATGACATTGTTTGGATTTCAGCTGATGAAACTACTGACAGTTGTGGTCGCTATATTGCGAATTTAATTGTGGGTGCATTAAGATTAGAGCTTTCTTCTTTCTATTTGGTGGCCTGCAAACAATTTGACGAGACAAATCATTCTACGATCGCCAGATTTGTGAATGAGGGTATTAAAAAAATATTTCCTGAATCTTCTGCAGATGAAAGAGTGTTGATATTTCTCTCAGATGCTGCTCCCTATATGATTAAGGCAGCCAAAGTCCTCCAAGTATTTTATCCAAATTTAATTCATGTGACGTGCTTTGCTCACCTAGTCCATCGACTCGCTGAAGAAGTACGATCCACGTTTGGAAATCCAAATAAACTGACTTCATCAGCAAAGAAAATGTTTCTTAAGGCACCTGCTCGCAATAAAGCCTATAAAGAAAAACTGCCAAATGTGCCTTTACCTCCCGAACCAGTGGTAACTCGATGGGGAACATGGATTGAAGCTGTACTATTTTACAATGAACATTTCGAGGCCGTCATAGGTGTAGTAAATGACTTCGATAGTGCAGAGGCCATGGCAGTTCATCAATCCAAGGAAGCATTTAACGATTCTGTTATTAAAAAAACATAGCTTTGATTAGCACTCACTTTTCCCACATACCTGCGGGTATTAAAAAGCTTGAAACTCGAGGTTTGGCGTTGACCGAATCAATTCAGTTAATGAATAAAATCCGTCAAATAAACTCCACATTGCCAGATGTATTCCCACGTAGAGTTAAAGAAAAGTTTGAAAACATTTTGTGCAATAACCCAGGCTTTGAACCTTTGTGTCAAATTGATAGTTTTATTAATGGGACGGTGAACTTTTGCGAGAAATAATAAGTGCTAACATAGCACCCAAATTCAAATACTGCCCAGTTACCTCAGTGGATGTGGAACGGTCTTTTTCCACTTATAAAAATATTTTTAAGTGATCGAAGACACAATCTTACCCCCCAACATTTGGAACAATACCTTATGGTTTACGTGTGAAAGAATACAAATGTTAAATAATTTTAAAAAATGTTAAATAATTGTTAATTAAATTTAAACATCGTCGATAACTTGTTAATTTTATACTGATTTTGAAATAAAAAAACTAAAAATTACTACTTTTATTATTATTTAATATTGCATTTTTTTGCATATTTTAAGCATTTTTCATGCATATTTGCATGCATATTTCAAGATTTTTATGTTGCATATAATCCGGTCTCTAATTATTACCAAATTTCAACTTTCTATGGCAAATAGTTTCGGAGAAAATCGGGTGTGACAGACAGACAGACACAGAATTGATCTTATAAGTGTTCCGTACGGAACACTAAAAAACGGTTAAAAAGTTTTTTTAATAACATCGGAAAGCTGGAGTCGAGACCTAAATTTTGAAAAAAAGGATCAATTTTGGACCAAATGGCATAAAATGGCATAACAGATTCAATTGTGCCTACTGGGTTCAATATTTTTGTACCAAAAGTTTTAGGATATTTTTACTATAACAAAAGACATCTTTTCCGGAAGTTTCAAGCCGATCGGTTCATTTAGTTGACTTATCCAATAAAATGAAAAAAAAAACAATTTTTTGCTGGTTTTTTCAATTTTGCAGGTTAGGTAAGCACTAGAGTGGCTTAAAACTGACGAGGATTTATTGTAAATTTCATTACAAAGAGTTCGTTTTTTTTTAGTGTTCGGTACGGAACACTTATAAGATCACTTCGGTGTCTGTCTGTCTGTCTGTCTGTCTGTCTGTCTGTCACACCCGATTTTCTCCGCAACTATTTGACATAGAAAGGTGAAATTTGGTAATAATATAGGAATTGATGGCCTCATCAGAGCCATGTAGTTTTGAGAATTAAATTTTGACTTAAGGGGTTAGTTTTGGGGGGTGAAGTCGGAAGTGAAAAAAAAATTTTTTTACTAGGTCATCGAGTGTGGTGTCAAATGAAAGCTTGTGAAAACACGAGTAAAAAATATATATATAACATTATACTTGCGCGCACTTTTCTTTGTATTATTTTTAAAAATTCGCGAAAAATCGCTGTCCCGGGCCTTATCTCGAAAAGTACTTATCAAAAAATTTCGAAAAAACTCTGGAATATTCTCCACGGGGTGTAGATTGAACGAAAATTATCACGAGTGCATTACCTTTAATAATTTATATGGTATATAAAAAAACAAAAATTTCAAGGTCATCAGATTTCAGTAAAGATTGGAAACAAACTTTGTTGAAAACTCATTTGGGGTGTGTTTTGTGAAGTCACTGATCATTTTATACCACCGTAACATAAATTTTGACTTAAGGGGTTCGTTTTGAGAGGTGAAATCGGAAGTGAAAAAAAATTTTTTTTACTAGGTCATCGAGTGTGGTGTCAAATGAAAGCTTGTGAAAACACGAGTAAAAAATATATATATAATGTAATACTTGCGCACACTTTTCTTCGTATTACTTTTAAAAAATCGCTGTCCCCTACCTTATCTCGAAAAATACTGATCAAAAAATTTTGAAAAAATTCTGGAATATTCTCCACGGGGTATAGATTGAACGAAAATTATCACGAGTGCATTACCTTTAATAATTTATTTGGTATATAAAAAAAACGAAATTTCAAGGTCACCAGTTTTCAGTAAAGATTAGAAACAAACTTTGTTGAAAACTCATTTGGGGTGTGTTTTGTGAAGTCACTGATCATTTTATACCACCCTAACAAAAATTTTTATTGTAAAAACAATCAACGTACGGAACACTAATTGTGCAAGTTCAACTTGCACTTGATCGGTTTTTTTTTGTCTCAATCCGACTTATATAACCGAAGTTATTCACATTTTAAGGTCAAAAAACGCATTTTGAAGACTTAAATTGTTTATAAAGAGCACAAGTTTTTCAAGGTCCAAAACCCAGGATAATACTCCTGGTGATGCTCCAGAGAAGCTAAAATTATAATATTGCTGTATTTAAACTATGTCTATCTCAATTATTTTAACCTTTTTTAGTGCACTATAAGGGAATCTGAAAAATGACAATTTGCTTAGACTTTGAAGTGGCGGGAACTAAGAAAGTTTAAGACGAATTTAGAAACACCAGTTTAAAGAGTCACACACCATTACGTCACTGTATTAATTTATGTTACTATTTTATGTGACGGGTCAGCGCATTTGTTTTTGGTGTTGCTAATAAAGGCAGAGTTAACGCTACAGTTCCAAAAAAAACATTCTAAGGCATATTCTAGTAGCAGTGTTGTCGGAAAACGGCTAGTTAACCAAAACACCCTAGCCAAAATGGCCACGAAAATTGTACTTTCAGGTCTAGTCATCTCTGTAATATTAATTTCCAATTTTTCAAAAGGCAGTTGTTAAATTTTTTTCAAAGTATCGGAAAATTGTAACAATCGGACGGTTTTCAAGTCAATTTTGGGACATTTTTTATACCGCATCTACGATTAGAGAAGCAAATCGTATAATCCGTGTAAACAGACCGAAAGAGCAGTCATTTCGTAACACGTATTTTACGAGAAAATATGTAGCAGATGGGAATATATTCTCGGAAAATAGTTTTAAATTTTGACGATCTCGTAGTAAATGCATACATTGTCGTCTTTTAAGTTAGGTTTTGGATACTATAGATCCAAAGATTCTTGGACATCATTTTCTAGCACTTCACTGCCTTATTATTTTAAGCATAAAGAATAAAATATGGCAACTATATGCATGTACATCTCTATGTATGTATATATATATATATATATATATATATATATATATATATATATATATATATATATATATAATATTGAGTCTGGGAAAAAATTCGTGGCGTTTCTCCCGATAGATGTCAAATGCAAATAACTCAAGAAACACAGATCGCAGCGACACCACTAAACGCTCGTTAGAAAGGTGACACTTCGAGCGTTACTTTGAGAGTATAAACATCGAAATTGGTGCAGTGGTTGGAAAGTTGTTTGGGTTTGGAAATGGAAGAACGCTGCGCGGGCTTGTGAAAAAATTTGTACTGTGTACGGTGAAGGTACTTTATCAAAATCTGCTGCGTGGAAATGGTTCGCTCGCTTTCGTTCTGGTAATTTTG
Organism: Pachyrhynchus sulphureomaculatus; assembly: GCA_019049505.1. Taxonomy (NCBI): domain Eukaryota; kingdom Metazoa; phylum Arthropoda; class Insecta; order Coleoptera; family Curculionidae; genus Pachyrhynchus; species Pachyrhynchus sulphureomaculatus. Next base: position 134,484,343 of record CM032448.1, on the reverse strand, counting down.
ATGTGAAAGATGAGTAACGCTTTGGTCGTCCAATCACTGAAAAAGCTGGTGAAATTCTTAAAAAAGTCCAGCAATATAAGCATATCAGCAGTGTCGATATTGGTATGGAGCTAGACATTGACCACAAGACGGTTTTGAACCATTTACACAAGGCTGGCTACAAAAAGGAGCTCGACGTATGGATTCCTCATGAGTTGAGCGCGAAAAACATGATAGACCGAATTAACATCTGCGATGCGCTGCTGAAACGCAATAAAATCGAGCCATTTTTGAAACGTGTCATAACCGGTGATGAAAAATGGATCACGTACGACAATCGGAAGTGTAAAAGATCGTGGACAAGGGATGGTGAGCCGTCACAAGCGTTCTCGAAGCCAGGATTGACGCCAAACAAAGTGATGCTGTTTGTGTGGTGGGACTGGAAGGGAATCGTCCACCATGAGCTACTTCCAGTTGGTCAGACGATTGATTCTCAACTCTACTGTGGACAACTAGAGAGATTACACCAGGCAATTGAAAGAAAACGGCCCGAATTGATTAATAGGGCGGGTGTTGTCTTCCAACCTGACAACACTCGACCACACACTTCTTTGATCACAAGTTGCAAGAGCTTGGTTGGGAAGTTTTGATGCATCCACCCTATAGTCCAGACATAGCACCCTCTGACTATCACTTGTTGCGATCTCTGCAGAACTCTCTCAATGGAATTAAGCTGCTTTCGAAAGAAGCCTGTGAAAACCACTTGATACAGTTTTTCAACCAGAAACCACAGAAGTTCTTCACCGATGGCATCATGGCTCTACCCGAAAAATGGCGAAACATTGTCCATAATAATGGAGCATATTTGGTTTAAATAAATTCATTTTCACACTATACGAAAACCAGTTGAATTTTGCTAAAAAAAAGCCATGAACTATTTCCCAGACCATATATATTTGTATATAACATTAAAATCCCGGGTTTCAATCCGTTCGTCCAACAATGAATTTGCACGACGTTTCGCCAAGATCTCATTTGACATTTTCAAGTACTCCCGCTGCTGCTGCGAGTAGCAACAGCGGCGGTCCCACTAAATATTAGTTTAAACAAAGTTGTGATTTTCCGTTAAATTCCGGCAAACTATTATTGGTTATTGTTAAGTGTATGGAGACCTTCTTGACATTAATTTTGTTCACATTTTTATAACAATGATGTAACTTTTAAATAAAATGTTCCGTAGTTGTTTTTAATACTAATCCTCATTGGTTAAGTTTCAGATATTTATTTAAATATATATTCTCATAGTTCCAATTAATTAGTTAAACCTAACAGAAAAAATAGTATAGAAAGTAGGTGGTGTATGGACACTTCTTGGACTGGCTGTATATATATTTCCTTTTTTCTTCAATTTTGAAAGTCATGATCTCTCTGGAATGAGTTTACTGTTCTATCCACTTATATCACAATACGGACTTTTCCGTAAGCCTTGTCATAACATTTTTTAACAGACAGACTCCTAACAGACACCCAACAAGCTCCCAACAGGTTCCCAACAGACAGACTCCCAGAGGCTCCCAACAGATAGGCTCCCAACAGAGAGGCTCCCAACAAACTCCCAACAGGCTTCCAATAGACAGACTTCCAACAAGCTCCAAACAGACAGACTCCTAACAAGCTCCCAACATACAGACTCTCAACAGACTCCCAACAAGCTTCCAACAGGCTCCCAACCGACAGGCTCCCAACAGATGGACTCCCAACAGACTCCCAACAGACTCCCAACAGACTCCCCACAGACTCCCAACAGACAGACATATACAGCATAAAAAACGTTTACAGTGCTAATCGATGACTTTACTTTGATTTCACAGAAAGTGAGTGCATGAAATTGATTTGATTATAAAAGTTAATTCGAGTTTCAACCCGTATGTTGCAGGAATCTAGTTATAAATTGAGATTCGGAGACCCAAACGGGGAGTTATTTTACCCCCGAAATGTTGTTCGTGAAGACTTCATCATGCAATTCTTTTCTTACCGGAGGTGCTGGAATATTGGTACAACTAAACCCCCTTAGATCCAATGGAATTTGGTTGTGCGCTGATATAATTTGGTGATCGAAATGATCTGGTGATGGAAATTTGTTGTCGAACTTCAACATCAGATATGTCCATTAATAGTGCTGATATCACTCCTGGCCATACCTGATGAAATCTGGGCATCTACATCCTGCAGCAACTTATTCATAATAGCTTCGTGATAAAAGTTCAGCCAATAATTTCCAAAAATTCAGTTTACTATTAATGGAAATATCTGATGTTAAAGTTCGACAACAAATTTCCATTACGAGATCATTTCGATCACCAGATTATATCAGCTCACAATCAAATTCCATTGGATCTAACTTTAAAATGGATTTTTCAATACTCGCAACACAAACTTCGAAAAGTTCGGACTGGACTTTTATCGTTGTGATCTTAACTCCCAAAGTTTCGCCATGAATAAATCAAATATTGGATATTCGGTTGGAAAGGAGAGAAAGATAACCGCGTAAAATTTTCAGAGAAAGAAATGGAAAATTAAAAGGTTTGCTTACGTAGGTATGAAGTTGGTTAGTAGTTTTAGTTTGAAGTCATGAAAGTTTGTCTAAGTTTAGAAAACTTCATTAAAAGTAAATCTACGTAGAATATATTTTCTACTAAATCACATTAATATATAGATTTTTTTAAAGAATGAATTATTAAACGGTATAATAGATCGGCTGAAGACAAATTCTCGAATTTACAATGCTTGAAATACGTCAATGTAATACGTATGCTAACAACTTTTTCGTTTAGTTACTTAAAACATTTTTTTTTTGCATAATTCGACTTTATTCATCAACATAGTCTCCTTCAAGAGCGATACAATCAGCTGAACGCTTTTCTAACATTTTTATACCTTTCTTGTAAAAGGATTTGTCTTTGCCTTCAAAATAGACCTCAGTTTCGACGATAACTTCTTGATTGGAGCCACATCTCTGGTCGCTGGGGGTCAAATCTGGAGAATACGGTGAATGAGGAAGCAATTCGAAGTTCAATTCATGCAATTTTGCCATCGTAATCATTAACTTGTGACACGGTGCATTGTCTTGATGAAAGAGCACTTTTTTCTTGTTCATTTGGGGCAGTTTAATTGCGATTTCTGCCTTCAAACGCACCAATACCTTTATATAATATTCGCTATTGATGGTTTTCCTCTCTCAGCATAGTCGATGAAAATTATTCAATGCGCATCCGAAAATACAGAGGCCAACACCTTCCCAGCGGACTGTTGTGTCTTTAGTCGCTTCGGGCGGCTCTCGCTGGCTACTCTCGATTCAGCTGACTGCCGATTTAATTCCAGTGTATAGTGGTAGATTCACGTTTCATCCCTTATCACATATCGCATGAAAAAATCCTTTTTATTGCGCTTAAACAGGTCCAAACAGCGTTCAGAATCATAAATACGTTGTTGTTGGTCCACTGTGAGTAAACGCAGTACCCACTTTGAACAGAGCTTTCTCATGCCCAAATGTTCATGCAAAATATGACCTACACGTTTTTTAGGGTGTCAGCCATCTCACACAATTTCACTTTACGGTCAACCAAAACGATTTTGTGGATTTTTTTTTATGTTTTCCGGTGTAACCACCTCATTTGGGCGACCAGATCGTTCAGCATCATTTGTATCTGTACGACCACGTTTAAATTCAGCATACCAGTAAATGATGAGTGATTTTCAAGGCGCAGAGTCCCCGTAACATTTATTAAGCCATTGCTTTGCTTGAATGGTATTTTTTCCCACCAAAAAACCATGTTTAATCGACACGCGAAGTTCTATTTTTTTCATTGTTTTGAAAAATCAAAAGTAGCGTTACTAAAACTACTGTAACTTGTAAACTAATCATCGAAATGTAATGAAATTTTTACACATATCGTATGAAGGTTAGTACTTCCTAAAAATCATATGGATTTTTTTAAAAAGGGCGACATCTATGTGTCAGACTAAAAACTTTTCAGCCTAAGTATTATATAGTGCCATCCAAAAGTTTATAGCTGAAGTCGTTATTTTTAGGCTTCGAATCATATTCACCAGAGAACCAACTGATAGTTCTTCTTTGTTCAAAAACCCTTTCAAATAGATAATATACGGAATGCCAACGTGTAGGTTCATCTTGCACCATTTTCTTTACTCATTTTTGTAAAAGTAACAGCGAATTGCGAGCATGGATGATTTTGCAAAACAACACTTTTTTAGATACTTCCTCGGCATTTTTCTCAATTTTTTGGCGAAATTAAATTAATAATATAGAGCCATGTTCCAAGTAATCTCTAAGAAGTATCCCAGTCTTGTTCCTAAAAATGGAAAAAATAACTTTTCGTGTTTATCTCTCTAAGCGAATCTACTTAGGGAGAGGTGAGCTAGGATGTTTTTACTCCTCGGACTGTTTCGTTGTCTCTGGATCATAATAATGAAGCTACGTTTCATCCATGGTTATCATTTGATACAAAAATTTATATAAATCTTCTTCCACACCGTTACATATCAACTTGGATGTTGCAATTCTCAGTCGTTTTTTTTTAAGGATATTTTTTCAGTATACGTCGATCAGTTAGTGTCATTCTTATGTAGCCTATTACTTCTACTTCGGTAACATAACATCAAGCCTCTTTGTGTTGGCGAAATATATCGCTTCTGACAAAAAGGCAGATTCCAAAGTTATGCCAAAATCGGGAATGAAGTCGTTGTATGGAGAACATCATCCCTTTGGAAAAATTTGCCAGGACTATGTTTCCCGCCGAGTACAATTTACAGCAATTCAAGAACAACGTGAATCGCTTTTTTCCGCACACGTGTGGCTCCTGTAGCGCTTTAGGGACTTCCCTGCAGGACGTGTGCTAGACCCATAAAAAAAAATGGCTCGTACAAAACAAACTGCACGTAAATCTACTGATGGTAAAGCACCGAGAAAACAATTAGCTATCAAAGCTGCACGAAAAAGCACACCAGCCATCGGAGGGGTGAAAAAACCTCATGGTTATAGGCCTGGAACTGTAGCCCTACGTGAAATCTATCCTTACCAGAAAAGTACGGAATTTTTAATTAGAAAATTGCCTTTTCAATGATTAGTTCGTGAAAGTGCTCAAGATTTTAAAACAGATCTTCAATTCCAAAGATTACATTACAAGAAGCAAGCGAAGCATATTTAGTCGGTCTATTTGAAGACATCAACCTTTGTGCTATTCATGCTAAACGTGTTACCATTATGTCTAAAGATATTCAGTTGGCTAGAGGTATTCGGGGAGAACGTGCTTAATTTACTTAAAAACAAAGTTAAGTTTTTTATGCTTCGATACAAAAAAAAAACGGTTCTTTTCAAAACCACAAATTGATCTGAAAGAAAATCCGTTGATATTTTAAACTGAGAGTTAGTATCAATATGTCTCATTTATCTAAAATTAGAGGACTTATCAAACCACAAATCCACCATATCTTTATTCCATACTTCGCAGGTTTTGATGGAATATACTGCGTGAATCGTATCCTTCCTTGATATGGAAAAAAGCTGCCCATCAATAGTCAAACTTTGAGATGGTCCGTACAATCGAGATAAATTAGAATTCAGCGTGGTCCATATATCACCTACTGGAGCAGCCTTGTCTTTTGCGACACGAGTAGCTCTAGTATTAGCATCATCAAATCTTATAAATCAGAGAATAGCCTAAAACCCCTACAAGTGAATTGAAAATAATACTGCGCGAACTAGCGGCGGAAACAAGTAGAATAGGGGTTCTCGAGTTTCGGTGAATTTCCTAGATCAAGTTGCGCGACATCGAGCACAGGTAGTGGCAAGTTGTGTAATAAACGGACACAAAACATCCAATTTTGGTTCGCTTTATCCGGAAGTTCGTTATAACCGGGTTCGTTATAACCAGGTTCGTTATAACCGATAAAAATTTGCATTGGTGTTATGGAAGTTTTTTCGTGCATTATAAAATAGTTCGTTTTAACCGGAAATTCGCTATAAATGGGTTCGTTATAAGCAGACTTCACTGTATATATATATATATATATATATATATATTATATATATATATATATATATATATATATATATATATATATATATATATATATATATATAGGTGAACGTAAGGTAAAGTAAACGATAACAATGGATTCTACCTAGTGTGGGTACCCGGATACCCCGGTTATTGAACGACGTTGAAAACTCCGATTATCGACAGAAGGGCTAGTACTCAGTACTCGTAGAACTAGTGTGGAGAGCCAAAGGTCTTCGATTCAAATCCTAATAAAGCAAAAATGTTTTAATCCCAAAAATTCGTTTAAAAGTACCTAAAACGTACTTACCTATGTTTTATGTAATCAAATGCACGTCGACAGATAAAAACAGTTTTATTATTCTTTCAATACTCCTAAAAGAAAAATCGCTAGATAATTTAATTAAACGAGCCAGAGCCAGTGAAGCTGAAAACCTAATGACTTGATGAAGAATAATTTTGTCGGGTTTTACACATTGTAAATTTAAATTTGAGGAACTTTATAGTAGTATTCGACATCTAGCATAGGAAAATTGTGTGAAAATTGAAAATTTTATTGTTCTCTGTAGCTTTAAGTTTAGTCGGTGATGTTGGAAAATTTTTACGATATGAATAAATAACGGAGAAAGTTTAGTTTATGGCAGAACGAAACATTATTTAGGAAAATTTTTAAAAAAGTTTTTGTGTGAACAGATTTTATGATATTCATAATTTTTTTTATATATGCGATCTTGGGTCAGCGGCTCTGAAAGCGTCGACCACCCAAGTCGTTACCGCAGCTACCTAATATAATTGTAACAAGTTGCTATGTGTTATGAATTTCACGGCTGTGTATTTAAACAAAAATTGTGAGTTTCGCAGGGTTGCAGCCAGATTATAAAGTATTTTCTAGGGCATTCACAAAAGATAATACACTTTTTACTTAGTGAAAGCTTTCGGATATATTCAATCCTTCTTCAGTCACTCTACAAAAGGGGACGGTGGTCATTAAAAAAAGCTTTAAAAAAACAAAAATTATTAAAAAACTTACTGTAAGTGAGGTTACAAACATAAACTAGGCTCTTCCAACATTCTTTCTTTCTCCAAAAAAAAAAAAACCTTTTTTTGTCTCTTTCACCACACAGTGTACATGTAAACAATAAAAACATTCAAAAGGAATGCGTGTGCGTCCCGTCCCGAGTATATACAGTATACAGTATAATAGTGTTAATTTTTGAAAATTTTAATTAATGACTGTTTTTCCTTTTGAATGTTTGTATCGTTTACATGTACACTGTGTGGTGAAAGAGACAAAAAAAGGTTTTTTTTTGGAGAAAGAAAGAATGTTGGAAGAGCCTAGTTTATGTTTGTAACCTCACTTACAGTAAGTTTTTTAATAATTTTTTTGTTTTTTTAAAGCTTTTTTTAATGACCACCGTCCCCTTTTGTAGAGTGACTGAAGAAAAAAGAGTATTATTTTTTGTGAATGCCCTAGAAAATACTTTATAATCTGGCTGCAACCCTGCGAAACTCACAATTTTTGTATATATATATATATATATATATATATATATATATATATACATATATATATATATATATATATATATATATATATATATATATATATATATACTAGCCGGGCCCATTCATATATATATATATATATATATATATATATATATATATATATATATATATATATATATATATATATATACTAGCCGGGCCCATTCATATATATATATATATATATATATATATATATATATATATATATATATATATATATATATATATATATATATACATATATATATATATATATATATATATATATATATATATATATATATATATATATATATATACTAGCCGGGCCCGCGGCTCTGTTCGCGTGGACTCGATTCACTACTATCGTCACTGCTTATTCCTTATGTTACCCAACGTAATAAAATATTTCCCATTATTTCTCCTTATCTCCCAATATTTCTCCTTATTTCCCATTATCTCTACATAATTTCCATTATCTAGGCTTATCTCTGCTCATCTCCCATTATTTCTCCTTATCTCCCATTATTTCTCCTTATCTCCCATTATCTCACCTTATTTCCCATTATCTAGGCTTTATCTCGACTTATCTCCCATTATTTCTCCTTATCTCCCATTATTTCTCCTTATCTCCCATTATTTCTCCTTATCTCCCATTATCTCACCATAACTCCCAATATTTAGACTTATCTCTGCTTATCTCCCATTATCTCTCCTTATTTCCCATTATTTATACTTATCTCCCATTATCTCACCTTATCTCCCATTATCGAGGCTTATCTCTACTTGTCTCCCATTATTTCTCCTTATCTCCAATTATCTCACCTTATCTCCCATTATATAGGCTTATATCGAATTATATAGAACATATGTATAAATTTATAAAAACACGTAAATCGGATAAGTGGTTCTCGAGTGATAAGCGCACTAACGGACAGACAGACAGTGAGACGTTGAATTTTATATATATTGTATTCTTTGCTACATGATATTGTTCCATATTTAATGCTTTAGGGAGTGTATTGCAAGAGAACGCGCTAGCGGCAAACTTTTCTCCGACTTAATTCACTATTATCGTCACTGCTTATTCCTTATGTCACCTAATAAAATGTAGCCTATAACCTGGCCAGAGAACATACGTATGGTTAAAAAAAAGCACGTAAATCGGATAAGTAGTTCTGCAGTGATAAGCACACTAACGGACGGACAGACAGACGGACAGAGAGACATTGCATTTTATATATATTATAGATATTCTCTGCTACATAATATTGTTCCATATTTAATGGTTTGGACTGTGTATTGCAAGAGAACGCGCTAGCGGCAAACTTTGTCCGACTTCATTTACTATTATTGTCACTGCTCATTCCTTATGCTACCTATCGTAATAAAATATAGCCTATAACCTGGCCGGAGAAGATATGTATGTTTAAAAAAAAAAAAGTACGAAAATCGGATAAGTGATTCTCCAGTGATAAGCGCACTAACGGACAGTCAGACAGACAGAATACGTTGCATTTTATATATATTATAGATGTAATAAAATATATACCTATAACCTGGTCAGAGAACATATGTATGAATTTAAAAAATCACGTAAATCGGATAAGTGGTTCTCGAGGGATAAGCGCATTAACGGACAGACAGACAGACAGACAGACAAACATTGCATTTTATATGTATTATAGATATAGATTATTTTTTATTATTATATAACCTGGCCAAAGAATATATGCATGAATTTAAAAAAAGACAGGTAAATCTGATAAGTGGTTCCTGCGTGATAAACGCACTAATGGACAGACAGACAGACAGAGAGACATTGCATTTTATATATATTATAGATTATACATATACAGATACATAATATTGTTCGATATTTAATGGTTTAGGCTGTGTATTGCAAAGGCACGCGCTAACGGCAAACTTATTTGCGACATCATTCACTATTTTACGTCACTGCTCATTCTTTATGCTACCTATCGTAATAAAATATAGCCTATAACCTGGCCAGAGAACATATGTATGTTTTAAAAAAAAAAAGTACGTAATTCGGATAAGTGGTTTTTCAGTGATAGGCGCACTAACGGACGGACAGACAGACAGACAGACAGAGAGACGTTGCATTTTATATATATTATAGATGTAATAAAATATATATCTAAAACCTGGTCAGAGAACATATGTACGAATTTAAACAATCACGTAAATAGGATAAGTGGTTCTCGAGGGATAAACGCACTAACGGACAGACAGACAGACAGAGAGAGGTTGCATTTTGTTTATATTATAAGTATAGATTATTATTATTATTATTATTATATAACCTGGCCAAAGAATATATGTACGAATTTAAAAAAAGACGTAAATCGGATAAGTGGTTTTCGCGTGATAAACGCACCAGTGGACAGACAGACAGACAGAGAGACATTGCATTTTATATATATTATAGATTCTAGATATTCTCTACTACATAATATTGTTCCATATTTAATGGTTTAGACTGTGTATTGCAAGGGAACGCGCTAGCAATAAACTTTTTTCCGACTTCATTCACTATTATCGTCACTGCTCATTCCTTATGCTACCTATCGTAATAAAATATAGCCTATAACCTGGCCAGAGAACATATGTATGTTTAAAAAAAAAGTACGTAAATCGGATAAGTGGTTCTCCAGTGATAAGGTCACTAACGGACAGACAGACAGACAGAGAGACGTTGCATTTTATATATATACATATATGTATATATATATATAGTAGTAGTTTTTCGAGTATCCCGTGTTAGCTTAAAGTCCCTTGATGGACGCTTTCGCTGACGTTTCGATGGAATCTCATCCATCTTTTTCAAAGCGTTGATCACTGGTCGGTGTCTTGGTGTTAAATGTCGAGACTGGCTCCGAGTGCGCCGGTTTTATGTGCTCGGGGGTGGCTCTATTGGTCGTACGGATCTGGCCTATAGAGGCTCGGCTTTGGCAATGTATATATATATATATATATATATATAATATATATATATATATATATATATATATATATATATATATATATATATATATATTATTAGATTTACTAAGATGTAAGCAGTTATATTCTAACATTTAAAGGCGAAAGTTGTGATTTCTGAATAAATTGTTCTTCAAAGTATTCGCGTGGTTGTTTAGTACGAAACTTTGTTTTCAAAATGACGCCAAAAAAAACTACTACTACTTATATATTAACCCTCGTAATTTGTATCCACTAAATTATCTATTTCAGACGGAAAATCAGATAGTACAGATGAGTTAACGTAATAATGACAGACTCTGAATAATACCGTTTTATCTAAATATTATCTAATTTCGCCAGTGAAAACTATTAAATCCTATGTAAATTTTAATCTCTATAAGGCAGTTGTAGCGCCATTGTTTAATTTGAAATTATTTTAACACCGTTTAAATAAATAGAGGCGCACTATGAAGCTGTAGAATGTCAGTTAGTTCAATGAATCTACTGTCTATAGAGTCTTTTTTTAATAATTTTAAAAACTCTATTAAAGATCACGCGTACTTTATAGACTACCACAGACAGAGTCCAACACCATACACACATAGACATATTAAAAAGAATAGGAATTAATAACAAGAATCTACGCATCACAAAGAATCTCTACTGGGAACAAATAGCCAATATCAGAGTTAAAGGGGGAATATCAGAAAACACAGAAATCCAGCATGGCGTACGCCAAGGACGTATCTTATCACCACTCTTATTTAATGTATACGCAGAAGAAATATTTAGCATAGCACTCCAGGATATCTCAACAGAAATAAACATTAATGGAAGAAGAATTAACAACATTAGATTCGCAGATGACACTATAATATTCGCAGACAATTCACAGGACCTACAAATACTGATGGATAGAGTAACACATATCAGTCGAGAATACGGAATAGATATAAATACAAAGAAGACTGAACACATGATCATAAGGAAAAACTCTGCATTACAAGGATAATTCTATATTAGGAACCAAAAGATTGATTGAGTAAATACCTTTTGCTACTTGGGTACCGCAGTAAATGAAGAATGGAACCACTCATTGGAGATTCGATGTAGAATAGCAAAAGCGAGAGCAGCCTATTCAAAAATGGCCAAAGTGTTCAGAAGTCATGATCTCAGTTTAAAAATCAAAATAAGACTTCTCGAATGCTATGTCTTTCCGGTGCTTCTGTACGGGGCGGAGTCTTGAATTGTAAATACGTTGGAAGCATTCGAGATATGGCTCTACAGGCGCTTGCTTAGAATATCTTGGACAGAGTACAATACCAACAAGAGAGTGCTAGAATTCTTGAACAAAGATCTGGAAATTGTTAATACAATTAAAAGAAGAAAACTCGAATATCTGGGCCACATCATGAGAAACGAGGAAAGATATGGTCTACTCCAGGGGTGCTCAAACGGTCGATCGCGAGTGCTTTTTGAGTCGATCCCGAGAAAAAAATTCCGATATAGAACTATTCACAGATTTTGTTCTAAGTAACTAAAACAAAATGTAATAAATAAACTACTAAAATTTATTCGATCCACAATTAGGCCAGAATAACCCCCCTCATCACTTTCTTTTATCGTAATAACCCCCTGCTAGCGGCAAAAGGCGGCTTTATCAAAGGAACGCGCGGTACTTGTCAAAGAAATGCCGCGTTTTTAATTCCCGCCGATTTTTCTAGAAACTTCAGGCGGCGTGTTTGACGGGAACATTCGAAACTTCGTTCGAGCCGATATAAATGTTAGGCCTGCAAGAATAGGAGTCAGTCTGAATTGTAACTTGAAGGCGATACATCGATACAAAGTTTATTAATAAATAGTCCAAAATGAGTACGGCGAAGAAAAGTAAAACTTATCATATTAATAACGATTGGGAGGAAGAATTTTTCTTTTGTATGGTAAAGGATAAGTGCATTTGTCTCATTTGCCGTGCGTCAGTTGCAATACCTAAGCGTGGGAACTTAGAGAGGCATCATAAAACGGTTCATAAAAAAACTATGAAAATGATTTTCCGTCACAGAGTGAATTAAGAAAACGAAAAGTACGTGATTTGATAACTTGTTTGAAAAAAGAACAAACCATGTTCACAAGACCAGCCAAAGCTGCAACGATTGCGTCATTTAAAATATCTCATATATTGGCGAAACACAAGAAATCATTTGATGATGGATTGGTTGCGAAGGAAGCATTTATTGAAGTGGGTGAGACTTTATTTGGAGATTTTAAAAATAAAACAGAGATTATGTCTGCTATTAGAGAACTTCAGTTATATCGTCCGACTGTCACAAGGCGTGTTGAAGTCATGAGTCAGGACATGGCAGATAAACTAAAACATGATATCATGGAATGTACATACTTTTCTTTACAGTTCGACGAATCCACCGATATGACAGACACTGCCCAGCTGTGTACTTTTATTCGAATGGTATTCAATGACATGTCGGCTAAGGAAGAGTTTTTGACAATGATTCCTCTGAAAGGAAAGACCCGTGGCGAAGATATATATGACATTTTCTTCAATTTTGTAACAAACTACAAGCTACCAATATATATAAACTAGTGTGCATTACAACCGATGGAGCACCAGCAATGACTGGAAACAAAAACGGTTTTGTGGCATTGTGTCGAGCTAATGATGATTTCCCTTCATTTTTCTCCTTCCATTGCATTATACATCAATAAGTTTTGTGTTCAAAAGTTCTAAACATGGAGGAGATTATGGGCATTGCAATAAAAATTGTGAATTCTATCCGTGCACGTAGCTTGCAACGACGGCTCTTTAAATTGCAGTTGGAAGATAGTGAGTCAGCTGAACACACTGATATAGTTCTTCACACGGACGTCAGGTGGTTGAGTCGCGGAAAATTCCTAGAAAGGTTTTAAGAATTATTGCTCGAAATAACAGCTTTCCTGGACGAAAGAGGTGATGACACTCAGATGCTGAAAAACGGAAAATAGCTGACTGATTTGGCATTTTTGACAGACATCACAATGCATTTAAACACCATTAATTTGGAGCTTCAAGGTAAAGGAAAAACTATTATTGAGATGATTAGCGCAATAAACGCATTCAAAAGTAAATTGCAACTTATGATAGATCAACTGAAAAGAAAGGATCTGAAAAATTTTCCGTCTTTGAAAGCAAGGACTCCTCAGTTGAATTATGATATTTATGAGGCAGAATTATCAAATATTTTGGGCCAATTCGAAATACGTTTTTATGATTTCAGTAAATTTGCAAATATCGCATCATTTATGAGTTATCCTTTTTCGCGTAAAAACATTGAGGAATTAGCTACTGAAATAGCAAGTCAGTTTAACATGGACTCATGTTCTGTTGAAAATGAGTTAGTGCAGATGATATCAGATATACATCTCACAGCATCTGATACAAAATTCTGGTGTTTTATATCTGAAAATAAATATCCGAATTTAAGGCAAATCGCTCTTCAACTGACGGCAATGTTTGGGTCAACTTACTTGTGCGAGTCTGCATTTTCTGAAATGAAGATAATTAAGTCCAAATATCGCAATCGACTAACTGACGAACATATGTCATCACGCTTGCGATTATCACTCGGTAATTACGTACCATCTTATGAAAAGTATGCTGGGGACATGCAGTGCCACGCTTCAACATCCAAAGTCACTCTTTAGTTAAGTTTAGACACTAGAACTCGTTTGTTTTGTAAGAACCAATAAACTCGCAATTTTGAATAATTATGAGTTTTTTTCATTGACATTTTAGAGCAGACCTACACTTACCGTGACTAAAAAAATGTACATTGTGCGGAAAATTAATATCTATGCCACGATACACCCTACCTAGACGACAGTCCTGCATCACACTTACTTGCAGCCTCTCAGAGTCGATCGATCGTAGTCTAACAATATTGAGGTAGATCGCCAGCAGTTCAAGTTTGAGCACCCCTGGTCTACTCGATCTGGTACTGCAGGGCAAGGTGGACGAAAGAACAGGACCAGGCAGGCGACGTGTTTCGTAGCTGAAAAACCTGCGAACATGGTTCTCAACAACAAGGGGACTATTCCGGGCAGCTGTAAACAAAATCCTAATAACCAGGATAATCGTCAATATCCGATAACGAGTCGGCACTAGAAGAAGAAGAAGATTAAATATCTCCTGTATAATTTTAACCTGCATTATTGTTAGGGTTCCGTACGGAATACTTATAAGGTCACTTTAGAAATCATCAGTGCTGTATGTCGTTGCCACATTGTACAGTTACACTAGCTGAGTAGGTTCCCCTATCATGAGTGTCGTTTTCTTTCTTCACTTCTTAGTCATTGTTGTTTTTAGAGACAATATGTAAAGTCAGTCTCAGTATATCATGGGCCAGGGCACCTTATAGGAAACTGGTGATCCTCAGAACACGAATATACAGGGTACTGTCAAGGCAGTCAAGTTCACTGACGGTCGTCCATCAGGATTTGGTGAACATAATCAACGACCTTCTATATCTTTGCGCTTGTTTTTCATCCAGAGTGTTTTTCGACGAAATATTCTAGTTATTTCACGTTTAATCTCCCCACCCTAAATCTTACAGTTGTAGAAGAAGGAGCAGCATCTCCAGTCCCCGAATCTGATTCAGTTTTGATTTCTTCTTAGTTCTTTGTGTGACTTTGATTCTCATATATCAATAATGCTATGAAAATTCTCGAGACTTTTGAAGGAAAAACAATGTTTTTGACAAAAATCAACAGTTGTAATTCGCAAAAATTCCATGAAAATTTTACACGGATCTCCTGAGAGTTGACACTGAAAACCAAATGGTTTCTGGTTTTTTGCTGCCGTCTTTCGAAAAATCTCGGTCTTTTCACCCCATAGTACTAAAACTTTGATCGCAATCTAGCACTTTGTTGCTCAAATCGGAACCTTGCCATCCACTCACATGGAAATACGGGTTACAGTTATTACAGTAAACACAACATACACTTCATTTTTTGCTATATTGCTATTTGCATATTATATATATATATATATATATATATATATATATATATATATATATATATATATATATATATATATATATATATAGTAGAACCCCGGTTATCCGAGGTAACATGGGGGGCATCCTCCTCGGATAATCCGGATTTGTTTTTTATTCATTTAAAAAATAAACACCAATACTTTAAAACCGATGTATTAACGTTTTTAACATATAAATAGGTACATACATTATAAAACAGTGAAATAGGTATCTATGCGCTTCTGTTTCATATTGCATCTTCTTTTTCTCGCTGCAATGTTTCTCCATCTATTAAGAAGAAGCAAATCCGCTGGGGTTGCCTGTGGTTGTTGTTCGATATACCTCAAAGCTTTTTCCAGAGAAGCAAAACCTTCTCGATGAGAGATCTTAGTGGGATACTGTTCATCCACTGCTGTTTCGTCATCGTCATCTGATTTTTTGGTTTCCTGAAAGGCATTCGTTATTTCTTCAATACTCATTTATTCTTCTAAATCATCTGCTGTAATCCATTCAACAACATCTTCTCTTGTTACATTTTCGCAACCTTTTAATTTTTGCATTAATTCAAATAAACTGTTTTCTTTTTCTTCTATCTCGCTGTCAAAATTTGAACAGGACATTTCTCCATGGCTTCTCAATTTCAACGCTAATTCATTTAACGGAGTATCATCTTCACTGTCATTATAGTCCTCAAAATCAATAACTGTTGACCAAGATTTTTGAATAGTGGTAGTACGCACAGAATCCCAAGCTTGACTTACCTAGTAAATAACATTTTTCAGTGTAACCTTTCTCATTCCATTGATAATATCCTCCTTTTCTGTGTATTCTAACAGATGTTCAAGATATAAACGCCTATAATTTTTTTTAATGTTTTCGAGGATGCCTTGATCCATTGGTAGCATTATGCTGGTTACATTTGGAGGAAAAAATTTTACAACAATTTCGCCCACATGAAGTCCTTCTCCAGGGTGAGAGGGGGCATTATCCAATAACAAAATTGCTTTAATACGACAACGGTTTCTGTTCAAAAATTTAGTCACAGATGGCACGAACTCTTCTTCAAACCAGTTAGTAAATAAGGTCGCATTCATCCATGCGCTCTTCTGACTTTTGTAATAGACTGGTAAGGCTTTGGGTGAAATGTCTTTTAAAGCTCTTGGACATGCAGACTTGCCAATCACCATCAGTGGGATTTTGTGCTTGCCAGATGCATTGGAACATACCATTATAGTTAATATTTCCTTACTTCGTTTGTGCCCAGGAGCTGATTTTTCCTGTCGAGATGCCCATGTTTTTGATGGAAGCATTTTATAATTCAGACTAGTTTCGTCACAAATTTGATCACATGTGTATCCACAATCTTCGATTTGCTTTTTAAAGTTCTGCTTAAACTTCTCAATTGATGTCACGTCAGTCAGTTGTCGTACACCGTACCGTTTTTTCCAGCGGTGAAGAAGTCCATCCAGAACTGGCGGTAAACTGATCTATCTCTGGGAATTGCCTACTAATCATTATTGCTTTCTGTTGTAAAATTGGACTTGATAGAGACACACCTTTTGACCTCTGTTGGTTAAACCACATGAATAAAGTTTCGTTAACCTTTTCATAGTCGCCGGTTTTCATTGATTTTCTTCCTGAGGACGAGGAGGCTTGATTTATACACCATTCTTCCATTTTCGTGCGTGTGTGTTTCTTCTCCAACCTCCAACTGTTACTTCACCTACTCCATAATCTCGTGCAACAACTTTAATTGTCTCTCCTGCTTCAATTCTTCTGATGGCTTTTAATTTTTCTTCAATAAGAACGACGATTCTTTTACGCTTGTTTTGCTCCATTATAATACGACAAACAAAAATTCAAACAAAGCAGTTCGTATTAATAAACTTAACTACAGATCTCCAACCAAATAAATTGTGAGTATATACTCGTACTTCTCCGTAGTAAACGCTATAAAGCACTGCATTCACGCAAATTTACAAGCTGAAAGGGTCCAAAAACATAAATAGAGGAACCCCCCACACACGGGCCAGGGGGATTCCCCGAAGGCCCCGACGATTTTAAATGGAAATATGTACATACATATTTTAGAAGCTCGGTTAATACGCAGCATAGATGCGAGTACCTCGGATAATCAGGTTCTTAGATTGGCTCGGTTAATCGGGAGCTCGGATAATCGCGACTCGGTTAATCGAGGTTCTACTATATATATATATATATATATATATATATATATATATATATATATATATATATATATATATATAATATACAGTCCCTGGCCAAATTATTAGACGCACTGTATTTTTTTTAGTAATTTTATGTTTCTTAAAAGTTTTTATGCAATAATGGTATATTTAAAACTACAATATTATTGATTTTTATTTAAAGGAATTGTTGTAGACTACATATTTGTATTTATTTTTAACATATGGCAACACTGTGTTGACAAAGTGATACATGAAGGTAAATAAGTACAAACCTGTATCAGTCGCGATCGGAATCGAGTCAGGTACGGACGTGTTTCTGTGGCTTTATGGACTGTGATTGTTTGTTTAACAGTTTTATACTACTCAGTTATTAGTTTATTTTGTATGCAGTGTTTTAAAAAAAGTAATTGGACTATTTTCATTATGGGCCCTTGTGATTGCGAAAACATTTACAAACCGAGAAACATCACGAAGATTGGAGGTTTCTGAAGCTAGTGTACGACGCATAAAAAAGAAAATTGAGTCAGGGAAGGAATTAAGCCCGAAAAGAAAGAAAAGATGCGGCAGAAAACCAATTTTCACTCCACGGTCAGAGAGATGTTTGAAGAAAATTTGTGTAGAAAAACAGATTTGCTACCACAAAGGTAATAAAATCACAACTCCAGGATGCTAGCGTAAATACTTCTGAGCGCACTGTTCGAAGAAAATTGAAAGAATTAGATTTTAAGGCCTGTCGCCCCGCCAGGAAGCCCAAGTTAACAGCTGCAATGAAAGCAAAGCGCCTGAAGTGGGCCAAACAATGGCAAGACAAAGATGTGGACTTCTGGAGATCGGTAAGATACAGCAATTTAATCAATAATTGATACATTATTATCATTTTCAGTTAAATAAAGCAAATAAACATGGAAGTTTATATATTTTTCCTATTTTTGACAGGTCTGCTTCAGTGACGAAAGCACATTTGAAATTTTGCAGAATAAAGCTCAGTATGTGCGTCGTCGTCATGGAGAAAAGTTTCATCCTGATTGTGTCGTCCCGACGGTTAAACATCCCACCAAAGTGATGATTTGGTCAGTCATCAGCGGCAAGGGCACTGGACGTCTGTACGTCGTCAAAGGAATAATGAGGCAAGATCAGTACAAAGAAGTATTACAAAATCGGTTGATTCCGCAGCTCAGAGAATGGTTTCCAAATGGGGAACCATTCACTTTCATGCAAGATGGAGCCCCCTGCCACACTGCTCGGTCTGTTAAAGCTTTTTTGGCAGAAAAAAATATCCCTCTGTTGGATTGGCCCTGATATGAACCCCATTGAAAATGTGTGGGAGCTGATGAAAAGAGAAGTGGCTAAAGATGTGATTACCAACAAAACCCAGCTTCTAGAAAAGATTATTCATGTGTGGAATCATCATCCTCAAATGCAGGAGACAGTACAATCTTGCATTGATAGCATGCCGCGCAGAATTAAAGCTTTGATAGCGGCTAAAGGTGGCTCAACTAAATATTGACTTTTACTAACATTAATTTCACTTTTCTTTAAAACTTAATAAACTTATGCTTTTCTAAATTAATGCTGTTTTATTTATGTCAAATAAATAGGTAATTGATTGGATAATATAAAAATAAAAAACAAATCAATTTAAAATAATAAAACGGTACAATATCACTCGGTAATTAATATTTTACATGAAATCTAGCAGTGCGTCTAATAATTTGGCCAGGGACTGTATATATATATATATGTTTTGACGAATGTTTTCACAGGTTTGAAATGTAGTAGTAGTTTTTCGGGTATCCCGTGTTAGCTTGAAGTCCCTTGATGGACGGTTTCGCTGACGTTTCGATGGAGTCTCATCCATCTTTTTCAAAGCGTTGATCACTGGTCGGTGTCTTGGCGTTCAACGAAACGTCAGCGAAACCGTCCATCAAGGGACTTCAAGCTAACACGGGATACCCGAAAAAAAACCACTACTACATATATATATATATATATATATATATTATATATATATATATATATATATATATATATATATATATATATATATATATATATATATATTTAAGATTTTTTTAATCTCCTGTAGAAGAAAAATGTTCAAAAGAGTGCAAAGTATCGAAGATAACCCTTTTACTTTATGCAGCCCGTTAAAGATTCATAACCACTGCACTCCCCCTTAAATTTTAAACAATTTTTAACTTAACATACGAAACCCGAGTTCCGTTTGCATTTACTTTATCAAAGGCCTTGAATAAATCATGCAATAGCGCTTCTATTCGTCCCAAACGGCAACCGTCTCCATTAATTTTTTATAAAGCGTAAGTCTTTTAAAAGTTCGACTCGACCATGAAACGTCCAATGTAATATTGAAGTCGGCTGGAATAAAGGAGAAAAAAAATAATGGAAAGAAGGAATTAATCTTTTATTTCGTGTTTTATTTCATTGCTCTAGACGAGTTTTTAGGTGAAAATTAATGATGAAAGCCGGAAAAAGTGGAAAAAATGCTAATAAGTATTATGATTATGTGTTATAGCAGTAAAATAAAAGTGAGAGCCTGTTTGCGAGAATTTATTGTTATTGATTAACCCATAACGTGGCTGAATAATTTCAACCATAAATTCATACGAGGATCAATCAAGTGCAAACCTTGAAAAACCCATTTTCAGTTGAGTAAATGAAAAACATATCGGCGTAATGTTTCTACATATTCTTCACCAGCCTGAATCGTAGGCCTCCAATACGAGGGTTGTTTCAAAAGTTCTCCTTATTGTCTGCGCAGCCAGTCATCGTACACAGTTTGGTTTTCTCGTCATCCGATTGGAACGTCTCATCCCCCAATGCCTCCGTTAGAGGTTCAAACATGTAATTCTGGGGGCGACATCTGGTAATTGAGGAGGATGTAGCACATACTAAAAATGCAGATTTAATGCACAATTCCTTCGCAGTTTCAAAAAAAACGATCGCCCCTAACATTCCACCAAACGACTCAGTTTCCGTCGTTGGTTAGTGGGTTACTCTAAAAATGTGTGCTGGAGTTTAGAGGTCTTTCTGCTGATCTTTACTTATGAAAGTCATATGTCATTCGTATTATCAAGTAATCAAGTATCAAGTAAGGGGGTGAAGTGATAAACATCATTCGCTTTGCTGACGATACCGTCATCTTACCAGAAAAAGAGGATCAATTGCCTATTATTTTTCGAAGGAAAACAAATAGAACGTGTAAAAAAGTACAAATATTTGGGCACCTATATCACATCCGACATTGAGCAAAGCACTAAAATTAAAGCCAGAATAGAGGCTGCAAGAGAATTATTTTTAAAATTCAAGATAATGTTCTGCAACAGAAACTTATCTCTCCGTGTAAGATTGCATTTCTTGGAATGTTACGTGTGGTCCCAACTTTTGTATGGAGTCGAGACATGGACTACATAAACTACTAAGAAGCTAGAAACATTTGAAATGTGGCTCTAATGAAGAATATTAAAAATCCCATGGACAGCCAGGATCATTATTGAGAAAGTTCCACTAAGGATAGGCCAATAATAATAATAATAAATAATAAAAACATTCGATAACATGCTCGACAAAGAAACATACAAATATCTAGGTTTCCATCAAAGCACCAAAGTCAACCACATTCACATCAAAACAGAGCTCAGAACCGAATTCAACTCCAAAAATTTCACTAAAGCCATCAACTCGTTCGCTATACCTATACTCACATATTCATTTGGTATCATCAAATGGTCACACACAGACATACAAAACATTTACATTCTCATACGTTTTTAATTCACCAAATACAGGAAATTACACCCTAACGCATGCAAAGAAAGACTTACCATCGAGAAGAATCATAGATATAAGATCACTACACACAAAACAAATACAAGCACTTAGGAAATTCTTTCACACTCCTGAAACAGAAAGCTTTTTACTTGCCATCCAGTATAAAGTCATATTAACCAGAAACTACCAAAAGCATATCATCAAAGACACAACTATTACAGAAGACAGATGCAGGAAATGCCAATAGCATAAAGAAACGATCGAACACATAACAAGAGGATGTAAAATATTAGGCGAAACGGAATACACAATCAGACATGACCCAGCGGCAAAAGTAGTTCGACAAGCACCAGCCACAACATACAAACTCATAGAAAATACAGATTCCTATTACAAATACACCCCAACATCCATACTTGAAAATAAAGATTACAAGCTCTACTGGGACATCACTATCTATACAGATAAAACAGTCCTCGCCGATAGACCCATTATTACTTTTTAATGCAAAACAGAAAAAAGTTATCTATCTAACTGACATAGCTGTCCCCAATGACACAAACATCTAAACGAAATACACAGAAAAAAATCTCCAAATACACAGATCTTGCAACAGAAATAAAAAGGCTATGGAAACAAGAAAAAGTCATCATTGTCCCCCGTTGTCATATCAGCCACAGGCCTTACACCAACAACATTCACACCAGACTTAGTACAATTAGGACTCAATAGAAACATTCAGAAGTCAGTGATTTTGAAAACATGTAACATTGTCAGGTCATTCCTTAATACACAATGGTAAATAGCGTTTGTGCTGACTTGGCTTGAGCCCGTTAACCAAACATGGAACTACGTTGACCAAATGTGAGAAAGAAAAATAATAACAATAATAATACTCGAATGGGGGGGGGGGGGGGGGGGTCCCACCTCCGGTTCTTGAAGAGTATCCTGAAGGTGCCCCATTTATAAATTAATTGAAAGATAAGAAAACGTCCTTCAATTTTTTTTCTGTTTCCATATTCATTGGAGTGTTTTGTAAGAGATGCCCTTCATATTTTGAGTACTACACCCGGGGATAGAAGGATAAGGCAAGTCAGAAGACTCTTTACGACCATAAAAGTATGAAAAAACATCTTAGCAGATAAATATTCTGAAAAACTATCATGCAGGGTAGAGAGGGTGCAGGAGGAAAAAGAAAAAAATCTAGGCTGATAAATATCAGGGAATGGACCCGCATGAATGTGGGGGACTTGTGCGAAGTTGTGAGAGATATTTGGAGAAATGGTCGCCAACCTCCATTAGGAGTATGGATAAGAAGAAAGAAGAAGAAGAAAAATCAAGTGAATAGCTCTCTTTTGGAGAGAAAGAGTGGAAAAGTTTTATACTTTAGATAAAAAAGTATAGAAAGTGAATTTTTGATTTTAAAACATTAACTACTTGATTCGCTAAAAAAGGTCTAACTATGAAACAGGACTACACAAGCAATACATCCCTTCAGATATCTTAAGAGATGGTGATTGTTAACAGTTTCCATGATCCTCGCTATTACTGACGGCAGTACCACTGACTAGTCATTTTTTGGAACGATTTTTCGCTTTTTTAAGTATCGACTGAATTGGAGTGTATTTTCAGTAGGAAGAAGTTAGTATTTTGATGAAGGATTAAAAAAAAAAAATTAAAAAAGATACTGGTGTTAGTTTGGTGGCATATTTTTGAATACATTGACAGGTATCTCATCAGAGCAAGGAACTTTTTTGGAATTTATCTTTATTAATAATCATTTTATCTAAGTTGGGAATGTGGAATCTTTGGCACAATAATACTACTCAGTATATATCACCACTAGACCAAACACTTTATTTTTGTACTCGACGCGCGTTTCGCTAACCATGTTAGCTTCATCAGGAGCGATGAGTGACTAAAGCTAAACTACAAATCTACCCTATTTATACTTAGCCTAACCCTTGAATTACTCAGGCGGAACTAATGGCATAAGCAAGGCCATCAGTTCCGGTCAAGTAACCAGTAGAGGGGACTATAAGGAATAGGCCCTTTGTCTTTATTTAAACTATCTACTTTTACATTTTATGATTTCCATACTCTCGTATGCGTTCAACAATCTCCTAATAGATACATTTTTTATTAATCTTAGATTATCTAATGTTACAATATGATCAGCTTCAAGGGCATGTTCGGCAATGCTAGACTTTTCTGTTCTACTGTATTTTAAGTGTGCTAAATGTTCTTTAAATCGTATTTTAATTGATCTTTTAGTTTGCCCAATATACTTTTTGTCACAATCATTACAACTAATTTCATAAATTCCACTTTTCTCACAATTAGGAATCTTATCTTTAGGATTTCCTAAGATATTCCTCAGATTGTCTGATGACTTATAGACTAAGGTGAGGCCTACCTTATTAAATACCTTATTGAGTCCCTTGCTATATTTCGGATTATATGATATGGAGACATACTTGGTGTTTTCTTCGCGTGTAAAAAAGCTGGAATTCTGAATATTAAACCTAAACTTATGTGTATTTATTAGCTTATTTACTAAGCCGTCGTTATAACCATTAACTCTAGTTATATTTCTAATATGATTCCTTTCTTTATTAAAGTTTACTCTATTCAGAGAGAAAGTAACCAAATGATGAACTAAAAAATGTAATGAGGCTAATTTGTGTTGTTTGCAATGAAACGAATCATTAGGAATATATCTAAAAAGGTTCCGTGAAATACAAAAATGTATGTTTCGGCACTTGGACAACGTTGACGGGTATTACGACATCCTCGCCGATATCCTTAGGATATGAAAAAGGGTAAAATCTCTACTCAGAAGAGGAGGTGAACGATAAACAAAAAACCGGTCAAGTGCAAGTTGAACTTGCACAATTAGTGTTCCGTGCGATTGTTTTTAAAATAGAAAATTTTGTTAGGGTGGTATAAAATGATCAGTGACTTCACAAAACACACCCCAAATGAGTTGTCAATAAAGTTTGCTTCCAATTTTTACTGAAAAAACTGGTGACCTTGAAATTTTGGTTTTTTTCTATACCAGATAAAATTATTAAAGGTAATGATAATTTTTGTTCAATCTATACCCCGTGGAGAATATTCCAGGATTTTTTGATCAGTACTTTTCGAGATAAGGTAGGGGACAGCGATTTTTCACGATTTTTTAAAAGTAATACGAAGAAACGTGTGCGCAAGTATTACATTATATATATATTTTTTACTCGTGTTTTCACAAACTTTCATTTGACACCACACTCGATGACCTAGTAAAAAATTTTTTTTTCACTTCCGATTTCATCCCTCAAAACGAATCCCGTAAGTCAAAATTTATGTCACGGTGATATAAAAATGATCAGTGACTTCACAAAACACACCCCAAATAAGTTTTTCAGCAAAAGTTTATTTCAAATCTTTACTGAAAATTGATGACCTTGAAATTTCTGTTTTTTTTTATATACCAGATAAAATTATTACAGATAATGCACTCGTGATAATTTTCGTTCAATCTACACCCCGTGGAGAATATTCCAGAATTTTTTCAAAATTTTTTGATAAGTACTTTCCGAGATAAGGCGGGTGGACAGCGATTTTTCGCGATTTTTTAAAAATAATACAAAGAAAAAGTGCGTGCAAGTATTACATTATATATATATTTTTTACTCGTGTTTTCACAAGCTTTCATTTGACACCACACTCGATTAATAGTAAAAAAAATTTTTTTTCATTTCCGATTTCACCCCCCAAAACTAACCCCTTAAGTCAAATTTAACTTTCAAAACTACATGGCTCTGATGAGGCCATCAATTCCTATATTACTACCAAATTTGAACTTTCTATGACAAATAGTTTCATAGAAAATCGGGTGTGACAGACGGACAGACAGACGGACAGACACCGAAGTGATCTTATAAGTGTTCCGTACGGAACACTAAAAATTAGGTGGTGAAATGAAACGATTATTTTTTTTTTTCTGACGTTTTGCCCAATTTTTTGGGCATTTTCAAAGCCTCATACGTTACAGTTCTAAAAACAAACAGAACTGTCTAACACATTTTAAAATTTTCCCTGTCACTATAAACGCCACCTTTTAAAAAGATATAATTACAAATTAAAAACAAAACATATTTTCAGGATACGCATCTTGAAATTTATATATAAATATGTTTTGTTTTTAATTTGTAATTATAGATTTTCAAAAAGTGACGTTTATAGTGATAGGGAAAATTTTAAAATATATTAATAATTCTGTTTGTTTTTAGAACTGTAACGTATAAGGCTTTGAAAATCTGTTACTGTGTCCTTCCTATAGATATCAAATTCTAATCTACTGTTATTTTTAGTAATTAAAATATCTAGAGAAGGCAATTGTCCATTGTTCTCAACTTCGTAAGTGAATTTAATGGAATCATACCGGGTATTTAATTTAGAAACAAAATCATCAATATTTGCTTTCTTTGTATCAAAAATCGCGAAAATATCATCCACATACCTATACCATACCCTTGGGAAATATTCGAATTCTTGAGTGGCTTCGGTTTCAAACTTATTCATGAATAAATTGAAGCTGGTCATATTGTAACATGAGATAATCTAAGATTAATAAAAAATGTATCTAATAGGAGATTGTTGAACACATACGAGAGTTTGGAAATTATAAAATGTAAAAGTAGTTTAAATAAAGACAGAGGGCTTATTCCTTATAGTCCCCTCTACTGGTTACTTGACCGGAACTGATGGCCTTGCTTATGCCATTAGTTCCCCCTGAGTAATTCAAGGGTTAGGCTAAGTATACATAGGGTAGATTTGTAGTTTAGCTTTAGTCAATCATCGCTGATGAAGCTAACATGGTTAGCGAAACGCGCGTCGAGTGCAAAAATAAAGTGTTTGGTGTAGTGGTGATATATACTGAGTAGAATCATTTTATCTTTGAAAATAATACCAATCATTTTTGCCTCCACATTGGGAATAGTGAGATGTGTTGTTTTTTAGAGAACTACAGTAGAGTGTAAAATAAAGAATTCGGTTTAAATATTGGCTTTGTTAACAGGTTTTGTTACAGTAGTTTCATTTGGCCTTGTAAGTGATGGCATAGAGGATTTAGTGAAGCTTTGAGTAACGATCCTAGCGAGCGAGTAAAAAAGACCTGGAATTATTGGGAGAGACGAAAAGTTTGCCTCTGATTCTTTCATTGTGTGTCTCCTTGGTTTCGTAGATTATTTTCATATGTTTAAAAAAGATGTTAAGATTAACGACGTTACGGTTTTTCACGCTACTGTCGCTAGGCAATATATTTAGAAGCAGCGCCCTTATTCTTCTATTAAACCAAGACTTGTTATTCAAGAACTCACATTAATTAGACAGATGTTCGGTATGCCGTCAAAAATAAGACTTACTGTGTAAACCCTGATACAATTTATTGAGTAGAGCTGTTCACAGGTATACTTAAACCTGAACGTAACTCAATTTAACCTCGCACAAATCAAAGCTTCATTTACAGCTCATCTCGCCGCGAGTTTCATTCAAAATGCACGACCTCAGATCTGTTACAGTACATTTCTACGTAAATTTTAAACATCTTTAAACCGAACATTTATACGAGAACTTCGATCCGGGTGCATTTGCTCTTTGTCAAAGGTCTTCAATAAATAATAAAACCTGGGGTGCATCTGTCCGTTTTTCCTTGCTAAAAGAAAGTAATGTATTCGTGAAAAAATCACCCTTCGAGATTATTTCTTTACTTCACGTTTTAGAGTTCGTAGATTACGAAAAACAGATTTCTCATTTCTGCCTGTTGTAGCACACACTAAAAATACAGATTTAAGAGAAAATTCCTTCGCAGCTCTAAAAAAACGATCGCCGTTAACTTTTCAGCAAACAACAACTCAGATTCTATCGTTGGTCACTGGGTTATTCTAGAGTTATGTGTCATAAGTTCGGAGAGTTTCTGCTGATCTTTGCTTACGAAAGTCGTACTGGAAGTCCCTAATATTACGAGTATTCTATTCTTCAAGATACCTTAAAAAATGGTAATTGTTACCCTTTTCCATAATCCTCATTGTTATTGAAAGCGGTACGACTGTTTGGAATGGTTTTTTGCTTTTTTAAGTATCGACCGAAATCTGTCGGTCTGCCTGTTTGTCTGAATAACCCTGCTGTTGATCACGGTTCAAATAATTTTAATTAGCTATTTCTGACTCTCGAAACCTAACAATTTTTCACTAAGGTCATATTTTGGTGAGTTATAAGCTGTATGAGGATTACCGGAGTTCCTGGACGAATAATATTTCTTGTAGTTTCAATAATTACAAGAAGTGGTAAAAGGATTTTTGAGGCTCCTTGGGGCACTAAATGGGCGAATATGTGTGTTGTATTTTTTATTCAATCAAATAGCATAAAAGTTATTCACAGTGGTAGGCTTAAAGATAGGATTAAACTTAAATGGCTTGTGCATGTGAAAATATAAATAAACAGGCCTAGAAAGTTACTAAATAAAATTAATGTGAATAAAGAATGTAAAAAATAAGGTTCTTTCCTTAAAATTTTCTGTTTTAATAAGATTTTTGAATTCATTATGTAAAGTAATTGGTAATTTATTCCAAAGTACCTCGTAGGCTGAAAAGTTTGGTCTAGCTACTTAAAACACATTTTTTTTGCAAAATTTGACTTTATTTAACACATGGGCTGAAAAGTCCCGGGCCTAACAAAGAAAACACGGTTTTTTTGGTTCAAAATTAGCTTTATTCATCAACGTAATCTCCATCAAGAGCAACGCAATCATTCCAGCGCCGCTCTAACATTTCAATACCACTTTTGTAGAACGATTTATCTTTTGCCTCAAAATAGGCCTCAGTTTCAGCGATAACCTCTTCATTCGTGCGAAATTTCTTACCGGCGAGCATTTTTTTCAGGTCTGCGAACAGCCAGTAGTCGCTGGGAGCCAAATCTGGCGAATACGGTGGATGTGGGAGCAATTCGAAGTTTTGCCATTGTTTTGATTGACTTGTGACACGGTGCGTTGTCTTGATGAAACAAAATTTTTTTCTTTGCCATATGCGGTCGTTTCTTTGCAATTTCGGCCTTCAAACGCTCCAATAACGCTATATAATATTCACTGTTGAGGGTATTTCCTTTCTCAAGATAGTCGATGAATATTACACCACGCACATCCCAAAATACCGAGGCCATAACCTTTCCAGCCGATTGTTGTGCTTTCGGGCGCTTTGGACGAGGTTCACCAGTTGCTGTCCACTCAGATGACGATCGTTTTGATTCCAGAGTGAAGTGTGATGGATCCATGTTTCATCCATTGTCACATATCGACGCAAAAATTCCGGTTTGTTACGTTTAAACATGGCCAAAACACTGCTCAGAATCATCAACACGTTCTTGTTTTTGATCAACAGTGAGCAAACGCGGCACCCACTTTGAACAGAGCTTTCTCATAGTCAAATGCTCATGCAATATAAAGCCAACACGTTCTTTTGATATCTTTACGATGTCAGCTAACTCACGCAACTTCACTTTTCGATCATTCAAAACGATTTTATGGATTTTTTTGATGTTTTCTGGTGTTACCGCCGCCTTATTTGGACGTCCACTGCGTTCTGCATCATCGGTGTCTCTACGACCACGTTTGAAGTCAGCAAACCAACGTTTTATTGTTGTTTCTGATGGAGCGGAGTCCCCATAACACTTTTCAAGCCATTGCTTCGCTTGAACGGTATTTTTTCCCATCAAGAAGCAGTGTAAAATTAAAACAAACGAAATTGTTTTTGATCCATTGTTTTGAAAATAACAAAAGTAGCGTCACTCTTAGCACAATAACTCACAAACTAATGAATAGAATATCATGAAATTTTAACAGCTGTCTTTTGAAGGTTAGTATTAACTGAAAAAAAGGTGACTGCAATAAAACTAGCGCCATCTATGTGTTAGGCCCGGGACTTTTCAGCCATGTGTTATCAATACAGTCTCCTTCAAGAGCGATACAATCAGTCAAATGCTTTTCTAACATTTCTATAACTTTCTTATAGAAGAATTTGTCAGTTTCGGCGATAACTTCTTTATTGGAGCCAAATCTCTTTACCGCGAGCATTTTTAGAGGTCTGCGAATAGATAATAATCGCTGGGTGCCAAATCTGGAGAATACGGTGAGTGAGGAAGCAATTCGGACAACAATTCATGCAATTTTGTCATCGTAACCATTTACTAGTGACACGGTACATTGTCTTGATGAAAGAGCACTTCTTTCTTGTACATCTGGGGCCATTTCTTTACGATTTATGCCTCCAAACGCACCAATAACTTTATATAATATTCGCTATTGATGGTTTTCCCTTCTCAGCATAGTCGATAAAAATTGTTCCATCCGCGTCCCAAAATACAGAGGCCAAAACCTTCTCAGCCAACTGTTGTGTCTTTGGTCGCTTCGGGCGGCTTTCACCGGCTGCTGTCCACTCAGCTGACTGCCGATTTGATTCCGGTGTGTAGTGCTGGATCCATGTTTCATCCATTGTCACATATCGGATGAAAATTTTTTTTTTATTTCGCTTAAACAGGTCCAAACAGCGCTCAGAATCACCAACACGTTTTTGTTTTTGGTTCACTGTGAGCAAACCCGGTATCCACTTCGAACAGAGCTTTCTCATGCCAAATATGATCAACACGTTCTTTTGATACCTTTAGGGTGTCAACTATATCACGCAATTTGACTTTACGGTCATCCAAAACAATTTTGCGGATTTTTTTGATGTTTTCTGGTGTTCAGTAATATTTGTGTCTGTACGACCGCATTTAAATTCAGCATACCAGTAAACGGTGAGTGATTTTCAGGAGCACAGTCCCTGAAACATTTAACAAGTCATTGCTTTGCTTAAACGATATTTTTTCCCATCAAAAAACAATTTTTAATCAACACACGAAATTACATTTTTTCTATTGTTATGAAAATATTAAAAGTAGCGTCAGTCAAACCACTGTAACTTCTAAAGTAATCGTCGAAATGTCATGAAATTTCGACATGTATCGTTTGAAGGTTGGTACTTCCTAAAAATCATATCGATTTTTTTGAAAAGGGCGACATCTATGTGTCAGACCAAAAACTTTTCAGCTTACGTGTTACATATGTATATATATATATATATATATATATATATATATATATATATATATATATATATATATATCTATATATGTATATATATATATATATATATATATATATATATATATATATATATATATATATATATATATATATATATATATATATATATATATATATATATATATATATATATATTATATATATATATATATATATATATATATATATATATATATATATATATATATATATATATTTATATATATACATATATATATATATATATATATATATATATATATATATATATATATATATATATATATATATATATATATATATATATATATATACAGTAGAATCCCGGTTATCGGAGATAACGTGGGGGGCACCCTCCTCGAATAACTGAAAACTCGGATAATCCGGATTTGTTTTTTATTCATTCAAAAAATAAACACCAATACTTTAAATGTATTAACGTTTTTAACATATAAATAGGTACATACATTATAAAACAATGAAATAGGTATCTATGCGCTTCTGTTTCATATTGCATCTTCTTTTTCTCGCTGCAATGTGTCTCCATCTATTAAGAAGAAGCAAATCCGCTGGGGTTGCCTCTGGTTATTGTTCGATATACCTCAAAGCTTTTTCCAAAAAAGCAAAACCTTCTTGATGAGAGATCTTAGTGGGAGACTGTTCATCCATCGCCGCTTCGTCGTCGTCATCTGATTTTTCGGTTTCCTGAAAGGTATTCGTTATTTCTTCAATACTCATTTCTTCTTCTAAATCATCTGCTGTAATCCATTCAACAACATCTTCTCTTGTTACATTTTCGCAACGTTTTAATTTTTGCATTAATTCAAACAAACTTTTTTCTTTTTCTTCTATCTCGCGGTCAAAATTTGAACAGGACATTTCTCCATGGCTTCTCAATTTCAAAGCTAATTCATTTAATGGAGTATCATCTTCACTGTCATTATAATCCTCAAAATCAATAACTTTTGACCAAGATTTTTGAATAGTGGTAGTACACACAGAATCCCAAGCTTGACTTACCGAGTAAATAACATTTTTCAGTGTAAGCTTTCTCATCCCATTGATAATATCCTCCTTTTCTGTGTATTCTAACAGATGTTCAAGATATAAACGCCTATAATTTTTTTTTAATGTCTTCAAAGATGCCTTGCATTATGCTGGTTACATTTGGAGCAAAAAATTTTACAATTTCGCCCACATGAAGTCCTGTGGGTGAGAGGGGGCATTATCCATTAAAAAAATTGCTTTAATAGGAAGACGGTTTCTGTTCAAAAATTTAGTCACAGATGGCACAAAACTTTCTTCAAACCAGTTAGTAGATAAGGTCGCATCCATCCATGCGCTTTTTGACTTTTGTAATAGACTTGTAGGGCTTTGGGTGAGCTCTTGGACGTGCAGACTTGCCAATCACCCATCAGTGGGATTTTGTGCTTGCCAGATGCATTGGACATACCATTATAGTTAATCTTTCCTTACTTCGTTTGTGCCCAGGAGCTGATTTTTCCTGTCGCGATGCCAACGTTTTTGATGGAAGCATTTTATAATTCAGACCAGTTTCGTCACAGTTGTAAATTTAATCACATGTGTATCCACAACCTTCGATTTGCTTTTTAAAGTTCTGCTTAAACTTCTCAATTGATGACACATCAGCAGAAAGTTTTTCACCACATACAGTCAGTTGTCGTCTATCTCTGGAAATTGCCTACTAATCATTATTGCTTTCTGTTGTAAAATTGGACTTGACAGAGGCACACCTTTTGATCTCTGTTGGTTTAAACCACATGAATAAAGCTTCGTTAACCTTTTCATAGTCGCCGGTTTTCATTGATTTTCTTCCTGAGGACGAGAAGTCTCGATTTATACACCACTCTTCTATTTTTTGTGCGGTTTCTTTTCCAATCTCCAACTGTTACCTCACTTACTCCATAATCTCGTGCAACAACTTTAATTGTCTCTCCTGCTTCAATTCTTCTGATGGCTTTTATTTTTTCTTCAATAGGAACGACGATTCTTTTACGCTTGTTTTGCTCCATTATAATACGACAAACAAAAAATTCAAACAAAGCAGTTCATATTAATTACACTTAACTACCAGAATCCGGAGCTCGGATAATCGCGACTCGGTTAGTCGGGGTTCTACTGCGCTGGTTACCCCTGTCATATTCGTTTTGACATATCTTGAGTTACGCAATACATGTAAAATCGCCCATTTTTTATTCGAGATTTGCAGTAGGTCTTTAATTCCCAAGTTCATGTTTACGGTACCTTACCACAATAAAAACTATGCAAACCAATACTGAACGTTTTTTTTTGATTTTAAAATATCCAGAATGTCCTATGAAGCTCGTAAAGCTCGTAAAGATATTGGCAAAACATAATAAAGTACTGAAACTACCAAACCATGCACGTGGAAATATATTTAGGCTAAAGATTCTTCTCTGTCTTTCATAACGTTTTGTATATTTCCGTTGTGTTTGCCATTTGTTGTAATCATTTTTACAAATACTTCATACAGTCTGTCAAGGGTGCTGTGACCGCCCGTATTCTTGAAAAAAATATATCTCGAGAACTTTTTTTGCCATTGATCGATCTATTCCTTGGTATGCTAACAACGGCTCAATTACCGTAGTAAAAAATCCTCAGAGTATTTCCTCTGACCTTTCTTTTTAGAAGGGACGAAACGTTTTCAATAAGGTTAGCGTCCGGTCATTGTGAGGGTCACTCTAGTATCTTATTGTGGTCCCAAGTGTAGCACCATAAAAAATATACAGACGTTTCTAAAACGAAGAATTCTAGAAAACTGAAAATAATATACAGGTGGTTCCATTTGAAAAATATAAAGTTTATGTCATATATCAAAAACGCCCTACAAAATAATTCCGTAAAAAATATTTTTGAAAACCCTACAACTTCTGTTTTCACTACTTTCGCCCAACTCTTCAAATTAGCGACTTGGGGTTGTCCTCCTTTATAATCAACTAGCAGTGTCCGCGGCTCCGCTCGCGTGGACTTGATTCACTACTATCGTCACTGCTTATTCCTTACGTTACCTAACGTAATAAAATATCTGCCATTATTTCCCCTTATCTCCCATTATTTCTCCTTATCTCCCATTATCTCAACATAATTTCCATTATCTAGGCTTATCTCTGATCATCTCCCAGTATTTCTCTTTATCTCCCCATTATTTCCCCTTATCTCCCATTACCTCACCTTATCTCCCATTATCTAGGCTTATCTCGACTTATTTCGCAGTAGTTCTCCTTATCTCCCATTATTTCTCCTTATTTCCCATTATCCTACCATAACTCCCATTATCTAGACTTATCTCCCATTATTTCTCCTTATCTCCCATTATCTCACCTTATCTCCCATTATCTAGGTTTATATCCAATTAAATAGAACATATGTATATATTTATAAAAACACGTAAATCGGATAAGTGGTTCTCAAGTGATAAGCGCACTAACGGACAGATAGACAGACACAGAGGCGTTGCATTTTATATATATTATATTCTTTGATATGATATTGTTCCATATTTAATGGTTTAGGCAGTGTATCGCCAGAGAACGCGTTAACGGTAACCTTTTTTCCGACTCGATTCACTATTATCGTCACTGCTTATTCTTTATGTTACCTAACGCAATAAAATATATCCTATAACCTGGCCAGAGAACATATGTATGTTTTTTAAAAAAAAGTACGTAAATCTGATAAATGGTTCTCCAGTGATAACAGCATTAACGGATAGACAGACAAACAGACAGAGATAAGTTGCATTTTATATATATAATTATAAATGTAATAAAATATATATCTATAACCTGGTGAGAGACCATATGTATAAATTTTAAAAATCACGTAAATCGGATAAGTTGTTCTCGAGGGATAAGCGCACTAACGGACAGACAGACAGACAGAGAGACGTTGCATTTTATAAATATTATAGATATAGATTATTATTATTATTATATAAACTGGCCAAAGAATATATGTATGAATTTAAAAAAAACACACGTAACTCGGATAAGTGGTCCTCGCATATTAAACGCACTAATGGACAGACAGGCAGACAGAGAGACATTGCATTTTATATATATTATAAATTATAGATTATAGATATTCTCTGCTACATAATATTGTTCTATATTTAATGGTTTAAGCTGTGTATTGCACGGGAACGCGCTAGCGGCAAATTTTTTTCCGACTTGATTCACTACTATCGTCACTACTCATTTCTTATGCTACCTATCGTAATAAAATATAGCCTATAACCTGGCCAGAGAACATATGTATGTTTAAAAAAAAAAGTACGTAAATCGGACAAGTGGTTCTCCAGTGATAAGCGCACTAACGGACAGACAGACAGACAGACAGATAGACAGACAGATAGGCAGGCAGGAAGACGGCACCATAGTTTCATCGATGCACACATTTTCTGATGGAATGAAACATTCTTGATACTTGGTTACCAAAGAGCTAATTACAACTTGAACTTTGTGTAAACGATCGCCTGGCAGACATGCTTCATTGTCAGCGAAATGCCACATACGAAGTAAAATTTTCAAATCTGTTTCTTGACATAAATTTACACGCAGGGCTGTTATACAACTCAGAGCGACTCCAGTAATGAGATAGCGTAGGCTTTTTATCTAGACCCATCCACAAGATTATGCCCAAAAATACATGAATTTCGATAGCATTTGTATCTACCCAATCATTCAATCGAGAGTGTTGTGTTATTGACTCATCTGAGATTTTTTCCAATTATAACTTGTTCCGCATAACGATTTGTTTCACGCACCATAAGGTCAATTAGTTCATCATCGACAAATCTTGAAAGTTTCAAGTTCTGTTTTACCACTAAGGGTGTCCACAACTTCAGGAAGAATCCCGTGGTTTGTATCAAAAACATAATTGTTTAGCTTCCGGCCAGAAGGATTTCTCCAAGTTATATTATCCCCATCTAGAAAGAGTGCCTTATTTTTATTTTTTTGGATTAATTGGGCAAGTGGAATGTCATCGTCACTTGAAGAAGATTGTTCAGAATCTGTAGGTATGTCTTGGGCTTTGACACCTAAAAATGTTTGTTTACACGTATACTTATAGTAAAACTGAAAATATTGTAAATTTCAAAGCACCTTTTCTTATAGTTCCAGATGCATGAGTAGCTGCTCTGCGTGTCTCAGTCAAATTCAAAAAGTTGATATTTTCACCTAAAACGACCGAATAATAAAGATACGAATTATATAATTTTTTTTGTTTGTTACCTTTCATTGCATTCTTTGATGTATATGGACGATTGTCTTCTTCCGAACTCGTCGTGCTTGGTGTATAGTTTTTGTCGGCATTTGAGTTGACAAATTTGTCAAAAGATTCGCAGCTCATAGAGTCAACTTCATCACTACTCATATTCAGTTGATCTGCCCACTCTTGCAATTGTTTTTGCTGTTTTTTCTTCTCTTTTCCAAGACATTGTATGCACTAATCAGTTTGCAAAAAGTTTAGAAACACAAAACCATAACTAACAATAACTTCCTAACTTATAATAATACCGGCACATCTAAATAACCTCAAAACGCACAGAAAACTATAATAATTGACGCCAAATGAAGATAAACACGCAAAGACTCGTCAATCCACTAAATAGTGGTGAGGAAACACCCAAACGATGCCGAAAGCGGTGCAAGGTCACGCTCATTTGTGTGAGTCAAAATGAAGCACACGGCTCAAACGGATTTTTAGTTGCTCTTGCGCCGCGTGAGTCATTTTGTCACACAAAAAAAATATGCAGTATCACCAAAAATTGACTAAAAAATTAAATTTTCTACTGTAGGTTACCACTAGACACCAGATAAATTATTACAGGTAATGCACTCGTGATAATTTTCGTTCAATCTACACCCCGTGGAGAATATTCCAGAATTTTTTGATAAGTACGCGATTTTACGCGATTTTTTAAAAATAATACAAAGAAAAGTGCGCGCAAGTATTACATTATATATATATATATATATATATATATATATATATATATATATATATATATATATATATATATATATATATATATATATATATATATTTTACTCGTGTTTTCACAAGCTTTCATTTGACACCACACTCGATTATCTAGTAAACAAATTTTTTTTTACTTCCGATTTCGCTCCCCAAAACTAACCCCTTAAGTCAAAATTTAACTTTCAAAACTACAT
Source organism: Pachyrhynchus sulphureomaculatus (assembly GCA_019049505.1). Classification (NCBI taxonomy): domain Eukaryota; kingdom Metazoa; phylum Arthropoda; class Insecta; order Coleoptera; family Curculionidae; genus Pachyrhynchus; species Pachyrhynchus sulphureomaculatus. The sequence continues at coordinate 134,447,353 of CM032448.1, read as the reverse complement.
GGCTCTGATGAGGCCATCAATTCCTATATTATTACCAAATTTCAACTTTCTATGACAAATAGTTTCGGAGAAAATCGGGTGTGACAGACGGACAGACAGACAGACAAACAGACAGACGGACAGACAGACACCGAAATGATCTTATAAGTGTTCTGTATGGAACACTAAAAAGTTGAAACATTGAGGTTATTAATACCAATGCAAATGTAAATTTCTGGCATTAAACATTAATGCAACTTTTAAGCATTATACTTTTATTGATACTTTATTTAGTAATTGAATGCCAAACGTCGGAAACGAATCCCAATTTGATAAAATCTACTTTTAAGCGTTACAATTTCTTATCAGATCAAGGCTATGAACGCCTCCGTACCAGGTACAAAACTAATCGTAATTCCCAATTTACATAACCCGTCTTACATACACCGCCCCCATCCCATCATCTGCATGATCATATGATCCATGACATCATCACACCCCCCCAATCAGCCGCATCATCAACCGGCAATACACCACGCCGCGTATACATCTATACACATTCCCTCTCACCTGGCCACACCACGTGGTTCGCACGTGCGCCGCGTCCCCTCCGCCCTTCGCCCCTACTCCTCCGTCTCACTCTTGTGTATACGCGACGAGGCCGGCTGCCGACGCCGCGACGCCGGCCTTTCCTCCGATGCGTCGTCGTCGGATCGATGGCGTCGGCTCCGGCCCGACGCGGCGTCTTGCCCGTCTGGCTATGTAGAAAGAGAGACAAATCGGAATAACTGGGGGCTGTCTTGCACCACGTGGTCGTGTGCGGTTGAGGCCTCTTGAGAATGCCAGCGATGATGTGATGTAACATCTAAAATACGGGTTTGGTATTGCTTGTCTGGAATTAGATTATTAAGGAAAAAAAACAGTTTAAATTTTTGTAAACCCGAGTGGTCTGACGCCTCTATTAATGATAGAACTAATGGGTATACTATGGAATCAAAGCAATTTAAATTATAAAGCTGCTATATCTTCAGGTGTTTCATTCATTCAATTTACAACTGCCAGTACCGCAACTCTCGATCCTTTCTATCGATGATGTATGCTTCTTCGGAATTCTATTCATATTGGAACTAGAGGAGAACAACTAAGTGCTTTTTAGACGTGCTCATATAGAGGACCGTAGAAGGAGATCTCAAGCACACGGTATACGAGAAGCCAACACACGCCAGCAGGCATTTGCACCCCAATTCGCACCACCACCCATCACCTATCCCAACCGATAACTTCAACAGGCAAAAAACAGCTGCAAAAAAAAGTCGCTGTCCAAAACTACGAAACAATCATCCAACAAACCATCGAAACTGTGAAAACTGGGACCTTAAACAAAAAGAATAATACCTTCAACCTCCGAGTAGCATGGAAGTGCGTAATGGTACAAGACACCAATGCATCAATACCCAATAGCCCACGAAAAAATGCCGAGATCGGACTTGGTAGCTCAAAAGGGGTGGAGTCAATGCCAACCAATCACTGCTACCATTTACAGTCACGACAATGCATTAAAAACTTGCACAGTTCAGAAACTCTCAGTTTACCATCAACTGTTGACCATTAAGCACGGATAATACATGTTACAGCCAATAGCTCACAAAAGAACGCCGAGATCATACTTGGTAGCCCCAAGGAGGCAGAGCCCACGCCAACCAATCACCGCTAGAATCCACTGGGACTACATCATATAAATAAGTCTCACAGTTCAGAAACGCAATTACTGACCAGTAAGCATCGATAATACCAAATGAGACTTTGGCAAAACAACACACGTACAGCTCTTGTAACGGATAGGGATCTGCCTACAGCTCATGGTGTGCCGTAAAATTTTGAACTCAATCCACGACCAAAAATAAGGCACAACATCTAAGTTGTTTTGTACACGTTTTGAGGAGGAGGATTTATCTTCAAGTTTTTGTATCAAATGGTGATTATGGATGAAACGTAGGTCCTCAGTAGGATCCAGAGATACAGGAACAGTCGAAGGGGTGGAAACGTGAGAACCCACCTCACCCCAGGATGGTGCGCTTATAGAAATCAACCAGAGGAGTAATTTTTTCTGTTTTTTTGGATAAAGACGGGATACTTCTTACAGATTACTTGAAGCACAACATAATAGTGACTGGAGAGAGAATATTGTTCTTTATTATAAACTAAACTTCGCCAAAAAAATGTGGATAAATTCCAAGGAAACGTGTCCAAGGGGATGCTGTTCTTATAAGAGAATCGATTACTCACAAATCACTGTTCTTCCTCTAATAGTGCTTCATCCGATCCGGACATTAGCGATTAACGGAGCGCTATTCTAACTTTATTGGCAGCAATACAAAAAACTGTGTCGAACTGAGACCGAGCTAGTCCTGTAGGTTTTTCAACCAGGAGTGACGTCTTCTACCTGTCCCCTTTTTGCTTGAAACTTGCCTTGAAGTATCAGTTGCAACAGTCTATACCAGTCGTGCCTCACGACGTGTCCAAGGTATTCCAATTTGAACTTTTTCAAAATCCAGGTCAGTTCCAGACCCTTTAACATTCTCCTGAACACCTCGCTATTAGTTAAATGTTGTGTCCACGGAATTTTCAGGATACGTCGGGATAGCCATATTTCGAAGGCATTTATTCTCCTTATTACTGCTTTGTTGATCATCCACGATTCGACTCCGTAAAGTAGAACAGTGAAGTCATAGCAGCGCAACATTCTGATCTTCAGTTGCAGACTCAGATCTTTCGAAGTGAATAAGGTTCTCATCTGAAAGAGTGCTACCCTGGCCTTTTCGTCACGATATCTAATTTCTGTACCATAGTTCTATATGTCATAGATTGTAGTACCCAAATAATTGAACGTCCTCACCTGCTCTACGGCTGTGTTTGTTAATTGTCAAGCGTCCCTGGTTATGGGTTGGTTTTTTAGACACCATCATGTACTGGGTTTTCGAAATATTGAGGGTAACGCCATATAGTTCTGAATATTGATGAAATCACCCAATATGTTATCAGATTCTACTTTTACCTTTATTACTTTTATTTAGTAAATATGCAGAAATAATAGGCATTAAGACTTATACCTGCGGTAAGGTAATTTAATTTATTCTATTGGGAGTGACATGGGTTTCTAAGAAATGTAATAATTTATATAATATATAGTAAATAGGCATAAAGAAAAGCGATCAGGTAATTTCGTTTAATCTATGGGGGGTGATGTATAGATTTGGCTAATATTTAAAAAAAAAATTTAAAAGGTACGTGGTAGATGAACTAGCAGCTTTACGTGGTATAACATTACTGCGACTACCTTCTTATCATTGTGACTTAAATCCGATAGAATTTGGGTACAAGTAAAGGGAGAAGTCGCCAGAAACAATACAACATTTAAAATGACGGATGTCAAGTCCTTATTTGGTGATGCGATAAGTAATGTGAAGAAGGAGGACTGGGAAAATGTGTAAATCACGTTATCGGAGAAGAAAAGAAATTGTGGGAAATGGATTGATCAAATAATTGATCCGATAATTGTTAATGTTGATCAAAGTTCTTCTTCTGAGTCTGACATGAAATAGCTTACCAGGTGAACAAGTATGAAAAGCGGATTTCAGGCAACAGATGGTGCACCAATGCAGTTTGTGCTATAAAGATTTGACACTGCGTCATTTTGTTGTGTCATCAACAAGTGTCAGGCGCGCACGAGTGATAAATTGGAAAAGTGTGTGCATAGTGTTGTGTTGTTGTGTTCAATATGTCGAAATTTATACCAAACAAAGATCATTCGCGGATAGCATTAATTTTTTGTTTTCATTTGAAGAAAACTGCTGTTTGAAGAATCATTCCGATTACTTCGAGAAGCTTATGGTGAACATGCCCCATCGCAAGATACGTGTGAACCATGGTTTCGGCGTTTCAAAAGTGGTGACTTCAATGTTGCAGACAAGGAACGTGGAAAACCGCCAAAAAAATACGAAGATGTGGAATTGCATGCATTGTTGGACGAAGATGATTCGCAAACACAAAAACAACTCGCCGAGCAATTGGGCGTTAGTCAACAAGCTGTTTCCAATCGGCTACGAGAGATGGGAAAGATTCAGAAGGCGGTAGATGGGTACCACATGAATTGAACGACAGGCAAATCGAAAAGCGCAAAAACACGTTTTTGCAACGTATAGTTACAGGGGATGAAAACTGGATTTATTTTGAGAATCCCAAGCATAAAAAATCATGGGTAGACCCAGGCGCACCATCCACATCGACAGCAAGACCGAATCGCTTTAACAGAAAGACGATGCTCTGTGTTTGGTGGGACCAGAGGGGCGTGGTCTATTATGAGCTGTTAAAACCTGGGGAAACGGTTAATACTAAAGGTTACCAACAACAATTGACCGATTTGAACCGTTTGCTGCTTGAAAAAAGGCCAGAATACCGAAAGAGGCAACACAAAGTCATTTTTCTTCATGACATTGCTCCATCACATACGGCAAAACCAGTTCGCGACACGTTGGAAGCACTCAGCTGGGAAGTTTCTACCCCATGCGGCTTACTCACCAGACTTGGCTCCTTCCGATTACCACTTGTTTGCATTGATGGGTCACGCATTTACTGAGCAGCGCTTTGGTGCGTACCAAGATGTGAAAAAAATGGCTCGATGAACGGTTCGCAGCAAAAGGTGAAGATTTTTACTGGCGTGATATTCACAAATTGCCCGAAAGATGGGAAAAATGTATAACAACCGATGGAGCATACTTTGAATAAGGCACTTTTTATTATTCTTCCGAATTTAACATGTTTTTTTAGAAAAAAAATCCGCATTTCATACTACCTGGTATTTTAATAGCATGTACCATTTGAATAGCCAGTAACCTCAAATATCTATCGTCTATTCGTAATTTATTTTTCGTTTCTTAAAGTTAATTATTAGTTCCTATACTTCAATTTTAATTATTATAATAAAATGTAACCGAATTAAAACATTTTTTTATTTTCCTATTGCCATCTTATATACACGCCTATGATTACATTATTGCCCCGGTTAACAATGGGTCGACAATGAACAGACCCAACAATTTACCTTATTATAGGATGAATCAACCTGAATCGAGGAGCAGTAAGACAGACTCAATACAAAAACAATAATACCCAAAATTTCAGTATACCATCCTACCGCGATTTTACATACTAAAGTATCATTTATTACTCTACGGCTTTTAAGATAAAGTATAGCACCATCGCAAAAAATAAACGAGTTAGGCTTTGATCCGATTGATCATTCCCCATATTCCTCCGATTTATCTCCCTCAGACTATTACTTATTCTCAAAATTGAAAAAAACATTTGAAAGTACCCAAATTTCATTAAATGAAGCAGCAAAGCAGGACAATTATTTTTTTTTGAAAGATTCAGTTATTTTATCACTGTTACAATGAGTGTATAAATCTAAAAGGAGATTATGTTGTATAAACAGTTTTTGGAACACGGTGGTAGGATATAACGATATATAGGCATACCTAAAACTGTCACAGCAGCTTTCAAGCCGATAGAGTGGTTAACACGATAAACACCTAAAAGCAAGCAGCACTTTTCGAGGGCTTCTCCTCAGATATATGTAGAGTAGTTGCTGAAATATGGGCTTGTGTCCGTTTTCAGTTATTTTACATTAAATACAAGCCTTCGAATAGCGCTGCCTCTAAGTGTTGACCGTGTCAACCACTCTGTAGGTTTAAAAACTGCTGCGTAAGCTTTCGATGGAGTATTAGGTATGCGTACTTAATACAATTCATCGTATCCTGCCATCGTGTTCCGTAACTACTTGGATAAGTACCAATAAATTCTGTTCTCTTTTTTGTCAATCGTAGCCTGACTGATGAGCAGTAATACTGCGAAAGGTGTCTCGGTATGAATTTGACGAGTAAGAGAACAGTGGGTAAACTGCTAAACTAAACAGTTTTTGTTTTTGATATTTACTGGTTCATTTTTTGTTAGAGTAGAAATTTATCAATACACTAACCTGAACTAGTCCTGTAGGTTTTTCAACCAGGAGTGACGTCCCACCCCCCCCCCTTCTACCTGCCCCCTTTTTGCTTGCAACTTGCCCTGAAGTATCAGTTGCCTTACGACTTGTCCAAGATATTCCAACTTGAGCTTTTTCAATATCCAGGTCAGTTCCAGACCGTTTCTCTTTCTCCTAAGCACCTCGATTTTAGTTAAATGTTGTGTCCAGGGAATTTTCAGGATAGTCATATTTCGGAGGCATTTATTATCTTTATTACTACTTCGTTGATCATCCACAATTCGACCCCGTAAAGTAGAACAGAGAAGACATAGCAGCGCAACATTCTGACCTTCAGTTGCAGACTCAGATCTTTCGAAGTGAATAAGGTTCTCATCTGAAAGAATGCTACCCTGGCCTTTTCGTCGCGATATCTAATTTCTGCACCATAGTTCTATATGTCATAGATTGTAGTACCAAAATAATTGAACTTCCTCACCTGCTCTACTACTGTGTTGGTAATTGTCAAGCGTCCCTGGTTATGGGTTGGTTTTTTAGAAACCATCATGTACTTAGAGATAGTAGCTTAAAAGCTACTGTCAGATTTCGATGGAGTTTTAGGTATGCGTACTTAATACAATTCATTGTATTCTACCATCGTGTTCCGTAACTACTTGGATAAGTACCAATAAATTCTGTTCTCTTTTTTGTCATTCGTAGCCTGATTGACGAGCAGTAATACTGCGAAAGGTGTCTCGGGATGAATTTGACGAGTAAGAGAACAGTGGGTAAACTGCTTAACTAAACAGTTTTTGTTTTTGGTATTTACTGGTTCATTTTTTGTTAGAGTAGAAATTTATCAATACACTAACCTGAACTAGTCCTGTAGGTTTTTCAACCAGGAGTGACGTCTTCTACCTGCCCCCTTTTTGCTTGCAACTTGCCCTGAAGTATCAGTTGCCTTATGACTTGTCCAAGGTATTCCAACTTGAGCTTTTTCAATATCCAGGTCAGTTCCAGACCCTTTCCCTTTCTCCTAAGCACCTCGCTTTTAGTTAAATATTGTGTCCAGGGAATTTTCAGGATAGTCATATTTCGGAGGCATTTATTCTCTTTATTACTACTTCGTTGATCATCCACAATTCGACCCCGTAAAGTAGAACAGAGAAGACATAGCAGCGCAACATTCTGACCTTCGGTTGCAGACTCAGATCTTTCGAAGTGAATAAGGTTCTCATCTGAAAGAATGCTACCCTGGCCTTTTCGTCGCGATATCTAATTTCTGCACCATAGTTCTATATGTCATAGATTGTAGTACCCAAATAATTGAACTTCCTCACCTGCTCTACTACTGTGTTGGTAATTGTCAAGCGTCCCTGGTTATGGGTTAGTTTTTTAGAAACCATCATGTACTTAGTAGACAGTAGCTTAAAAGCTACTGTCAGCTTTCGATGGAGTTTTAGGTATGCGTACTTAATACAATTCATTGTATTCTACCATCGTGTTCCGTAACTACGAGTACTTGGATAAGTACCAATAAATTCTGTTCTCTTTTTTGTCAATCGTAGCCTGACTGACGAGCAGTAATACTGCGAAAGGTGTCTCGGGATGAATTTGACGAGTAAGAGAACAGTGGGTAAACGGCTAAACTAAACAGTTTTTGTTTTTGGTATTTACTGGTTCATTTTTTGTTAGAGTAGAAATTTATCAATACACTAACCTGAACTAGTCCTGTAGGTTTTTCAACCAGGAGTGCCGTCTTCTACCTGCCCCCTTTTTGCTTGCAACTTGCCCTGAAGTATCAGTTGCCTTATGACTTGTCCGAGGTATTCCAACTTGAGCTTTTTCAATATCCAGGTCAGTTCCAGACCCTTTCCCTTTCTCCTAAGCACCTCGCTATTAGTTAAATGTTGTGTCCACGGAATTTTCAGGATACGTCGGGATAGCCATATTTCGAAGGCATTTATTCTCCTTATTACTGCTTCGTTGATCATCCACGATTCGACTCCGTAAAGTAGAACAGTGAAGTCATAGCAGCGCAACATTCTGATCTTCAGTTGCAGACTCAGATCTTTCGAAGTGAATAAGGTTCTCATCTGAAAGAGTGCTACCCTGGCCTTTTCGTCACGATATCTAATTTCTGTACCATAGTTCTATATGTCATAGATTGTAGTACCCAAATAATTGAACGTCCTCACCTGCTCTACTGCTGTGTTGTTAATTGTCAAGCGTCCCTGGTTATGGGTTTGTTTTTTAGAAACCATCATGTACTTAGTAGACAGTAGCTTGAAAGCTACTGTGTCAACTTCCGATGGAGTATTAGGTATGCGTACTTAATACAGTTCATTGTATTCTACCATCGTGTTCCGTAACTACTTGGATAAGTACCAATAAATTCTGTTCTCTTTTTTGTCAATCGTAGCCCGACTTACGAGCAGTAATATGGCGAAACGTGTCTCGGGATGAATTTGACGAATAAGAGAACAGTGCGGAAACTGCTAAACTAAACAGTTTCTGTTTTTGGTATTTGCTGGTTCATTTTTTGTTAGAATAAAAATTTATCAGTACACCCTGATATGTTAATTAAAATTGGAAATATGGATAAAATACAATAATTTTTGTTTTTTTTTCCCTATTAATCTTTAAACAATGCACTATTGTTCTTATTGGCTATTGCATAAAAATCTTTTAATTCACACATGCCGCTCATTTTTATCAATTTTAAGTAAAAATATTTTTTCTCGCTATCTAATCGACTCAACTGAAACGTATATTTTTTTTCAAACTAATAATAAACCGGTGGTATACAATTAGCAATTTCGTAAATAAAACTTTTTCGTGGTACTTATTTTAGTACAATATTTGACGCGTAAAAAAATTAATATACTAATGGTATTAAAAAAAAAACAATGACGATACACCTTCTTGTTTACCATTGCCACCTATTAATAAATAATTAGTGCGTTTTTTTTATAATTCTTTTTAGCAAACAAATCCAAAAAATCTATCTCAAACTTTTATATATTTGACTATAAACATTTATAATCAAAATTCCTAATATTTTATTGAGACTTTACAAGAATTCAGCGACACTCACCCCTTTCACCCCCCCCCCCCTTCCTTTAAAAGTAACACAATCCCCAGATTCTTCAAGAACCCTGAACCCTGAAAATGATACAGAGCAACCCTTCAAATGCCCCTTCTCCCCGCATAAACTTGCTATGCTAAAATGAAGAGAGCCTTTGTTACTAAAAAAATATCCTCACTTTTATACCGATTTGTTTCAACTTTGATTTTTTCTTTTTTTATGACTGCCACTTAATAAATTTTTTTAAGGCAGCCGACTTCTTTTTTCTAGTTAAGGACTTGGATTTATTACAAAATGATGTCTAATATAATAATCTATAAAACTTATTTTTCCTATTCCAGTATTGTTTTATGTCGATGACATGGAGAGATAAATTTTATTTCTGCAATTTACGAGCATTTTAGGTCCTGTTTTATCATTTTTACTAGTGTCTTGTTTTAATGTTTTCGTCTGGATAAAATTGCATTGCTTAGCGCTTTCTGCAAGTGCGCCCTCTATTCAAAAAGAAAGCGAACTTTTTGAAAATAGAGAAGATTCTAGCGCCAACTGTTTTTTTTATGCTGGAAATGGCTAACTTCATTGCTGTTGTATCAACTGCTTTATGACTCTTGTTTCATTGGATGCATAATTATAGTGATAAAAGTGATTAATGTATTTTGATAAACTAATTTAAAAAGCATGCCACAATAAATACTTAAGACTGAATTAAAAAATAGGTGATTTTATTAAAGAAAGGCGAAAATCATCAAGGAAATTGATTGAAAATAAACTGGGGATTCCAAAATCAACTATGCAGAACATTTTAACTTAGCGTTTGGGCTTTTTCATCGTCTGGCCATTGTCAGACAATTTTTCAAGAAAAGCCAAGTTTATATGTTGTGTCATTAGCATTATTCATTTGGTGTAATACACTCTGACTTCTTTCTTTCTCCTGACTTCGTTTACCCATGAAAGAAAAGCGATGCGATACTATTGAAAGTGTTCCAGCGGCAGTGATTTACTCGAACAAACCCGCCTCAATTGCAAAAATAGGTAAATCGTCGAAGTTCTCTTTAAAATCAAAACACAGAGTACAAAATATTAATTAATGCCGCCACCTGAGTGAGCTTTTCTGCGCCACAGAGGTATACGGTGAGCGAGAAGCGCGTGCAGCGTCGCAGCAGTACAATTTGGTTTTTACCCCTCGAAACCTGTCAGTGGCAGTCGTCCATTAATAAGCGCTGCTACTTGTGCTGACTTCAAAATTCTGCTTAATTTTCGGATATATTGGGAATTTCGCAATGACACTACTCAGTATATATCCCTACTATACCACTTTAGTTTTGCACTCGACGGGCGTTTCGCTAACCCTGTTAGCTTTATCAGGAGCTATGTTTGACATCAGTGAGCAACGCGCGTCAAGCGCAAAAATAAAGTGGTTGGTGTAGTGGTGATATATACTGAGTAGTGTATTTTCGATTGTAACGCATTATACTTTGTCTATTAACTAACAATAACAGATTGATCTCATCTCTCGCATTTTCGGTAGAGAATAGCAACAGCACCATCTCCAAATCTTTATCTTACTACTAATAATACGCACTCGTCCGTGCTCAGTCATATATCCCGTTCGTTCTCTGTTTTATACGTACCATGTCCAGCCAATGATAATAGTAGCAGGACTCACAAGGAACCAGAACGATACACTAATAATTTATTTTTTGGGAGATTTTTTTTTGTTATGTTTTATTTATTTATGTGGGGATTTAGTTTATTGTCTGCTGGGAAAAATAATTTGTTAAAAAGCCCTGCTCGATATAGTCAAGTACATGTGGTTCATAGTTTATATTACACATTTCTCACTCTTCTTTCTTTCATGTGTTGCTCTTTCATAGCCTTTTTCATACCTGTATGTTCCGTTCACATTTTTTTTTTTTATTATTTATACTAATTACATTTGTTTATTTACAACTTGGTATATATATATTTGTAGACCTTAACCTAATTTATATATAATATATATATATATATATATATATATATATATATATATATATATATATATATATATATATATATATATATATATATATATATGTATATATATATATATATATATATATATATATATATATATATATATATATACATATATATATATATATATATATATATATATATATATATATATATACATATATATATATATATATATATATATATATATATATATACATTACACGTTTATGATTTTTATTTAGTATTTTTCACTACACTATTGCATTTTATTTAAAAATGTTATTAACTTTTTACCCTTTTACAAGAATTATATTATTTACCAACCAGTAGCTACTCTTTTTGCTTTGTGGTCTATCTTTAAGTTGTTTACCTTACTTCCGCACAGGTACCCGACGCTCACCAGCTTTAGGTCCGCGTACCGTGGTATGCTTTCAGCACGCTTTGTATACTTTATCAGCTGGGCCTTGAATCCCTGTACGTAAGTTTTTTATTTGGCTTCTCTAAACTCTTTTCAATGATTTTAATTTCTGATTAATTAAATATTGCAACAAATGATGAGATACTTTTAGAACAACTAGAAAATGTAAGAATTTTATCTCTTTTCGCGCCGAATCATTTTTAATCGCCACTGACGCAAAGATTAATTTAAGAAAGTAATTAATAAGTTTAAGTTATTGGAATTAGATGCACTGATATGAATTTATAGAGTGAAGGTTTGCAATTACGAAACATATATAGTTTATTCACGATTCCTTACAAACAATTCTAAACAAATCATGAAATATCCCACGACATTTTTTTTATGAGCACAACTCTCAAACAGTAGGGAAATCACTAACTTCAATTACGGCGCGTGTATTAAAAAACAAGCCTACCAAAAGTGGACGATCACAAAGAATGACAATGAGAGAATAGAATACAGACTAGAACAGGTAAAATTTAGGAGAATGGTCATCCAAAACAAAAATGAAACGTGGGACAAAAAATGCAACGACGCACAGTGCGAAATTTAGGAAGTTTAGCGAAACTTTATTCAATTTTTGAAATACGTCAAATGCATAAGATTATTCATTATTTTGGTAGGTTAATATCCCACCTCTAAAACCTCACACTCAGTTTGGGGATTAACCCTGCGAAACAACTGCAAACTGCATCTGAAAGTTGCATTACTTATTCAATCATACTTTTTGCCTACAAAAAGCTATTCGATTTGTTTAAGTTAATAGAGTGGTACATACAAACGGCAAGTCAGTAGGCCATGATTTTTTCTTCATTTATTTTTATAAGAGAATTGTCAATTATTGGCATTTAAATAATTGCAAAATCTTTTCTTACTCGTTTGTGATTTGTTCGTAAAAAAAAAGCGATTTTTAAGAAGTAAGTAAAATTTACATTTTTAACTTCAGTGGAGACTTTAAAAAGTGATACTACATAATACCAGCTTGAAACGCACAAAATTTGAAAGGTTTTTTTTTTCCTCTGTTGGAAACACAAAAGATCTTCTGCGATATTTTGGGAACTTCTTTTAAATTAAACATTTTCCAGAATGACTTTGCAAATTTCATATAACTGCATATTCCAAAAGTGGAAGAAAGAACCGACATCGGACGCCATCATTGGTTTCGTTTTGGAAAAAATAGGCTCACCAATGCTAACATCTGACGCTCTTTGCAGTTTAAAGGCAACACTTCGTGCGCTGGTTTGTAAAATACAAAAAAGGTGGAGGGAATCCAGTCGAAATTTAGCATCATTTCTGAATAAAAATGCTAGCTGACTTGAAAATAATGTAAAATTTTCAAATGCTGTAAGGGATGCATTGCCTAGTGGATCGAGGACCAATGCAGGCAGACCTAAAAAAGCATTTAGGGATTGTCATCCTAAAGTGCAAAACAGAAAAGTGCATCATCTTTTGAAGTCCGGTAGTCAAGACGAGTTAGCCAAAGCAGCTGCAACAAAGCTATACCAATCTGGAAAACGAAACTCTGCAGCGATTGTCAAAGAACTGGCATCTGGTTCTCCAGAAAGGGGTAGGAAAATCAAGAAGGCTCGTATGTCTTCTTCAAACAGCCCACGAAAATTAACTCCAGACCAGGCTCTGGCGCTACTTATTGATGCAAACTTATCGTCAAATCAGTACAACATTGTTCGAGATCAAGCAAAAAATCACCGTTGCACTTTGTATCCACCTTATTATGTTATAAAAGAGGCAAAGAGGTTGTGCTATCCAAAGGACATAATAATAACTGAAGTTTCAGGTGAAGTATCAGTTCAGTCGCTTATAAATCATACCGTAGCAAGACTTTGTACAAGGCTAGAAGGGATTCTTAGAACTTTATCAAACGTTAAAGCACTAAATATTATCGTAAAGTGGGGTTGTGATGGGGCGGAACAAGTTAATTATCGACAAAAGTATATGGACAAACATAGCTCTGATGACAGTATGTTTAGTGTATCAATGGTACCAATCCAAATGTGCTCCTTAAATTATAATGGTGATAATCAGTCAGTAATTTGGAAAAAACCCTGCTTCTTCTTCCACACGGTACTGTCGCCCCATTAAGTTCGTTTTTGCCAAAGAAACAGTCAGTGTAATTACCTCAGAAGTAAACAAAGTGAAAGAACAAATATCTCAACTTACTCCAACCACTATACTTGTAGATGGCAAGCAATTTCAGGTTACAGCAAATATGATCTTTTGTATGATTGACGGTAAAGTATGCAATGCTGTATCATCCTGTGCATCATCACAAACATGCTACTTATGTGGGGCTAAACCTAGTGAAATGAACAACATCTGCGGTATACCTCAAAAAAATATAAATGAATCCTTTTTATCCCTTGGACTATCACCCCTCCATGCATGGATAAGGTTTTTGGAATGTATTTTACATATATCGTACAAACTGGATATTAAGGCTTGGCAAGCTCGTGGAGCAGAAAATAAAAAATAAGTTGCAGAGAAGAAAAAATACATTCAACAAAAATTCAAAGAGGAGCTTGGCTTGCTTATAGATATGCCAAAACAGCAGACCGGAAACACAAACGATGGTAATACCGCGAGGAAATTCTTTAGAAATGCCGAAAAGTCTTCCGAAATAACTGGCTTTAATTTAGATTTGATCAAGCGTTTTCATGTGCTGTTAGAGTGCCTAAATTGTGGTCTTAAAATTGATTCAGAAAAGTTCGGCGAATATGCAAGAGAAACTTTGGAATTGTTTTTGAAAGAATATTTCTGGTACTCAATGCCCGTAAGTGTGCATAAAGTCGTTTGTCATGGAAAGGATATTATAGCCTCTTGCATTCTTCCGATCGGACAATTTTCTGAAGAAGCTCAGGAGGCAAGAAACAAAGACTGCAGAAAATATCGCGAACTTTTTACTAGAAAAACATCCCGAATTGACACAACTACGGATTTATTTAATCGACTGCTTATTTCATCGGATCCGTACATCGCTAGTCTTCGTAAAGCACTCAAAACCAAGCATAGTGAAGTTACGCCAGAAGTTTTAGAGTTGTTAGAAAGATTTGCAGATCGATGTAATGATTGCGAGTCTTCAGACGATTGCAATGAGTCTCGTTCTGAATAGATGTTCAAAATGTTTGTTACAAAATGTATGTTTTTTTTAATTTTTATTAAAAATTTTAAAAAACCAACAAATAGAACTGTTTTACTGGTTTAAATAATTAAGTTCCGGTAAACTCAAGAAATTTCGCACTGTGCGACGTAGACACATACTTAGAAGGAACGAAACCATCGGAAGTTTAGAAATTTCTGAAATCACTAAAAACAGAAAACACAAATAAAATTAATATAAATTCCATAAAATTAGAGGATCGGTACCAGCACTACTCTCAAGAACTTCTCGAATAGAGAGCAGCATGCAACGCAATCGCCAACCAATTACCATATTCAGAGCCACAATATAAATATAACAGAGGAGGTGGTTTGGAGAGTGGTTCTGTCAATGAAGAACAGCAAAGCATCTGGACCAGAGGACATCCTCGCAGAATTGCTAAAAAATAGTACTAGGAAGTTAATAATAATGCTGAGACACATATTCCAAGAACATATAAATTGCAAGAAAATACCTCAGATTGGGAAAGAAGCATGGATAATACCAATCCACAAAAAGAGAGATAAAACTAGCTGTCAAAACTATAGATCAGGGGTGCTCAAACTTGAACTGCTGGCGATCTACCTCAATATTGTTAGACTACGATCGATCGACTCTGAGAGGCTGCAAGTAAGTGTGATGCAGAATTGTCGTCTAGGTAGGGTGTATCGTGGCATAGATATTAGTTTTCCGCACAATATGCATTTTTTTAGTCACGGTAAATGTAGGTCTGCTCTAAAATGTCAATGAAAAAACTCATAATTATTCAAAATTGCGAGTTTATTGGTTCTTACAAAACAAACGAGTTCTAGTGTCTAAACTTAACTAAAGAGTCACTTTGGATGTTGAAGCGTGGCACTGCATGTCCTCAGCATACTTTTCATAAGATGGTACGTAATTACCGAGTGCTAATCGCAAGCATGATGACATATGTTCGTCAGTTAGTCGATTGCGATATTTTGACTCAATTATCTTCATTTCAGAAAATGCAGACTCGCACAAGTAAGTTGACCCAAACATTGCCGTCAGTTGAAGGGCGATTTGCCTTAGATTCGGATATTTATCTTCAGATATAAAAGACCAGAATTTTGTATCAGATGCTGTGGCTTTAAGATGTATATCTGATATAATCTGCACTAACTCATTTTCAACAGAACATGAGTCCATGTTAAACTTACTTGCTATTTCAGTAGCTAATTCCTAAATGTTTTTACACGAAAAAGGATAACTCATAAATGATGCGATATTTGCCAATTTACTGCAATCATAAAAACGTATTTCGAATTGGCCCAAAATATTTGATAATTCTGCCTCATAAATATCATAATTCAACTAAGGAATCCTTGCTTTCAAAGACGGAAAATTTTTCAGACCCTTTCTTTTCAGTTGATCTATCATAAGTTACAATTTACTATTGAATGCGTTTATTGCGCTAATCATCTCAATAATACTTTTTCCTTTACCTTGAAGCTCTAAATTAATGGTGTTTAAATGCATTGTGATGTCTGTCAAAAATGCCAAATCAGTCAGCCATTTTCCGTTTTTCAGCATCTGAGTGTCATCACCTCTTTCGTCCAGAAAAGCTGTTATTTCAGGCAATAATTCTTGAAACCTTTCTAGGAATTTTTTCGCGACTCAACCACCTGACGTCCGTGTGAATAACTAAATCAGTGTATTCAGCTGACTCACTATCTTCCAACTGCAATTTAAAGAGCCGTCGTTGCAAGCTACGTGCACGGATAGAATTCACAATTTTTATTGCAATGCCCATAATCTCCTCCATGTTTAGAACTTTTGAACACAAAACTTGTTGATGTATAATGCAATGGAAGGAGAAAAAATGAAGGGAAATCATCATTAGCTCGACACAATGCCACAAAACCGTTTTTGTTTCCAGTCATTGCTGGTGCTCCATCGGTTGTAATGCACACTGGTTTATATATTGGTAGCTTGTAGTTTGTTACAAAATTGAAAAAAACGTCATATATATCTTCGCCACGGGTCTTTCCTTTCAGAGGAATCATTGTCAAAAACTCTTCCTTAGCCGACATGTCCTTGAATACCATTCGAATAAAAATACACAGCTGAGCTGTGTCTGTCATATCGGTGGATTCGTCGAACTGTAAAGAAAAGTATGTACCCATGATATCATGTTTTAGTTTATCTGCCATGTCCTGACTCATGACTTCAACACGCCTTGTGACAGTCGGACGAGATAACTGAAGTTCTCTAATAGCAGACATAATCTCTGTTTTATTTTTAAAATTTCCAAATAAAGTCTCACCCGCTTCAATAAATGCTTCCTTCACAACCAATCCATCATCAAATGGTTTCTTGTGTTTCGCCAATATATGAGATATTTTAAATGACGCGATCGTTGCAGCTTTTGATTGTTTGGCTGGTCTTGTGAACATGCTTTGTTCTTTTTTCAAACAAATTATCAAATCACGTATTTTTCGTTTTCTTAATTCACTCTGTGACGGAAAATCCTTTTCATAGTTTTTATGAGCCGTTTTATGATGCTTCTCTAAGTTCCCACGCTTAGGTATTGCAACTGACGTACGGCAAATGAGACAAATGCACTTATCCTTTACCATACAAAAGAAAAATTCTTCCTCCCAATCGTTATTAAAATGATAAGTTTTACTTTTCTTCGCCGCACTCGTTTTGGACTATTTATTAATAAACTTTGTATCGATGTATCGCTTTCATATTACAACTCAGACTGACTCCTGTTCCTGCAGGCGCAACATTTATATCGGCGCGAACGAAGTCTCGAATGTTCCCGTCAAACACGCCGCCCGAAGTTTCTAGATAAATCGGCGGGAATCAAAAACGCGGCTTTTCCTTGACAAGTACCGCGCGTTCCTTTGATAAAGCCGCCTTTTGCCGCTAGCAGGGGGTTATTACGATAAAAGAAAGTGATGAGGGGGTTATTCTGGCCTAATTGTGGATCGAATAAATTTTAGTAGTTTATTCATTACATTTTGTTTTAGTTACCTAAAACAAAATCTGTGAATAGTTCTATATCGGAATTTTTTTCTCGAGATCGACTCAAAAAGCACTCGCGATCGACTTGTCGATCGCGATCGACCGTTTGAGCACCACTGGTGTATATTAGTAACGAACACCCGCAGTCGAGTCTACGAAAAAATTTTAAGAAATATAATTGAGGATGAATATACCCCACGACATTTAACAACAATCTGGTTTTAGAGCTGGTAGATCGTGTGTAGCCAATATATTTAGTGTAAATTACTTGAACGAAAAAAATACATCAACGAGCAGAGAGCTCCATCTACTGTTTGTAGACCTAACCAAAGCATAATACTGATGATACTGTCCCAGTAAAAAACTATGAAAAAAATTAGAACGATCAACCACAAACAGTATAGGGTGAGTCAACAATAGAGTAAAGTTCATTATCTCATTTGTTTCGGGAATGACGAAAAAATGTTCAAACAAATAGTTTTAGGGAATGTTAAGATGCACAGTTTAAAATTATTTTTGAGTATACAGGATACTTTGACAAAAAAAGTGTGGCCGATATAATATATGTTTTTTTTTTATAAATGGAACATCCTATTTTCTAATTTATTTTTAAATTCTGCGTAAAATTTTATAATTTTTTATTAATAATGCCTAAACCTAGTAGTTTTTTTTACTAATATTTCAATTTTTTTAAAAAAATACTAGTTTTCAGTTTTGTAAAAAATTGCTAGTAGCGCCATTGTTTCTGAAGGTGGAATATTCATAATTGATACGAGCGTTCTATAGAGATGAAAAAAAGATATATGTAAAAAAATTTGAGTTAGATGCTACACGGTGTTCAAAATAAATTTATGCATTTCGACTACTTTAAATTCAAAAATCTCAAATTTTCGAACGGCACACCCTGTATATTATTATTTTTTTCTGATAGATTTTACAAAACCCTGCAACTTTTATTAAGTATGTCATATACCTATTTCTAATAGTTTTCGTTTGATTTTGAATTTTTAAATTTTCCCCTTGTTTTTAATACACATACGGTATAACATCATAGTTGCCAAGACAAAACAAAAATGTAGGCATTGTCAAATTTTGACATGTCTATTAAGCAAGTAAAAATAGTTTAATTTGTTGTAGTAAGTGACGTATAAAGGTAATAGTTATGGATTTTCCTAAAAATGAATTAATTGATATATACTGGGCGAGGCTGGAAAAAAATGTCTTTTGCCAGTAAGGCTTTACGGAGCGAAGTACCCTAATAGACTTATACCATCTAGAAAATCTTTTCAGTGCGTAATGGAACGGTTTGATGGTAGTGGTAGCGTGTAGTATACGAAACGGAAAGTAGTAAACCAGAATGCTACCAATGAGGAAAAAGAAATGGAGATTTTACTTCATGTTGAAGATAAGCCCCAGGTCAACAGCCGCTGACTTATCTGACACATCCCAATCTACGGCTAATCGCACCACGAGAAAATACAAGTATCATCCCTTTCATATGGAACTACTTCAAGACCGTGATTTTGAACGACGAGTAAACTTTTATTCCACCATGAATGGAGCAATAGAGGCCGTGTCGGCTCCAAATTTTTTTATCCAAAATAATGTTTTCTGATGAAGCTACTTTTCGCAGTAATAGAGCAGTTAGAACAGTTAACAGCCATAACATGCATTATTATTCAGCAGTTAATCCATTTTGGGTCCGGGAAGTTCAAAACCAAAACCACTGGTCGCTTAATGTATGGTGTGGAATATTAAATTTTCGAATTATTGGTCCATATTTTTTTCTGCGAACAGCTTAACGGCCCTAGATATCTAAATTTTTTGCAAAACGAATTACCACTGAAGAATTTGATAACATTGAAAGGGAACAAATGTGGATTCAACAAGACGAAACTCCTGCTCATTACCACCGGGAAGTTTGGGAATTTTTAAACAATCGTTACCCACAAAAATGGATCAGTGGGGATGGATTCATTCAGTGGCCCCTTCGATCATGTGCCTTAACATCTTTAGACTTCTTTTTGTGGGGCTACATTAAAGATAGTGTTTATGTGAATCCCCCTACAACACCATTAGATATGGAAAATCGGATACGCGATGCGTGCAAGACAATAACGCTCTTTATGCTAAGGAAAGTGAAGGAAAATATAGTAAAACGACTAAACATGTGTATTCAAGTAGACGGGCATATTTTTGAACATTTATTAGGTCATAATAATTAATCATTAGATAAGTTAAACTATATTAAAATTATTATTAAGTATTTGTTTATGTTTTCACAATAGCGTAAGTCTATTAAAAACAAGGGTAAAAATTGAAAAATTCAAAATAAATCTAAAAACTATTAGAAATAGGTATATGATATTCTTAATAAAAGTTGGAGGGTTTTGTAAAATCTATCAGAAAAAATAATAATATACAGGGTGTGCCATTTAAAAAAATTTGAGATTTTTCAATTTAATATAGTCGAAATGCATAAATTTATTTTGAACATCCTGTAGTATCTAACTCAAATTTCTTTACACATATCTTTTTTCATCTCTATACAACGCTCGTACCAATTATGAGTATTCCACCTTCAGAAACAATGGCGTTACTGGCAATTTTTTACAAAACTGAAAACTAGTATTTTTTTTAAAAAAATTGAAATATTAGAAAAACTACTAGGTTTAGGTATATAACATCTATACACAGGTTTACAAATTTTTAATTTGGAAAAAATACCAAGAACGCCACATGCCTAGATAAGTTAATTGGGACCTCCTGAACACGAAAAACGCTATAATTTTTGGAGCCCAACCGAAAAGTCCGATCGAGATAAATGTCATACCGTTGGAAAGGCAACTAAATGCCTTTTCCGGAGGTATACTATAAATTTCTATGTGACAAGAAGTGGCTGAGTTATAACACCTCAAATTTCAAAATTTGCCTATTTTTTACGTTTTTTTTCAAAATTTTTCATTTTTAGTTGGTTTTTTTTTTCTACGTTATTGTAAAGATCTGGAATGTTTTATTTTTTTACCAAGTAATTTATTTAATAACCAACATTTTAAACGTAATTTGAAAAAAAAAAAAGATGAAAAATAAAGTTTTTATTAAGGATTTTGTGGAACGACAATATTTTCATTTTCATTGCTCACACGCTATATTCGGCGTCCATCAGAATTTGAATCACTGTATACGTTGGTAGCCCTGACACACGCTATATTTGGCGTCCATCAGAATTTGAATCACTGTATACGTTGGTAGCCCTGACACACGCTATATTCGGCGTCCATCAGAATTTGAATCACTGTATACGTTGGTAGCCCTGACACACGCTATATTCGGCGTCCATCAGAATTTGAATCTGATCACAGTAAACAGTTTAGCTTTGTACGTGCAAAAAATAAAATGTGTTCAATCGATCCCAACGAATTTTGTTATGTTTGTGGAGTTCTTGTGAAAAAGAAATCACAGCATTTGATGCGAAAAATGAATACGAAAAATTTATCTGAAGCGTATAAGAAGTATTTCGGCTTTCGACCTGCGTCTCTGGACAAACCGTGGACACCGAATAATGCATGTAACAACTGCCGAACAATATTAAATAAAATTGGTAAGGGTCAAGAGTGTTTCTTCACATTTGGAAAGCCCAATGGAGAAACCCGATCAGTCATACAACAGATTGTTATTTCTGTTTAACGGAAAAGGCTGTCGGACGTAGAATTGAACCAGTTTATCCAGTTGTTAGCTCGGTGACGCTGCCAGTGCCGCACTCAGTATCGTGCCCCAAACCGCAGCTGATTGTAGCAGAGCCCACAAAAATACGAAAAAGAACAACAATAAGTGATTCATCAGTGAATCAGAAATGCAATCAAATAAGAAACCCCATTTACTTACTCAGGCCGAGCTTAATGATTTGTGCCGAGATTTGTATTTGCCGAAATCGAAATCTGAATTACTTGCATCGCGATTGCAACAGTGGGGATATTGTGCTCCTGAGACACGTGTTACATATTATCGTGATCGTAGCAAACAACTTGCAGTTTTTTTCGCAAAAACGGGAAACTTTTGTTTTTGTGCCAACATACGTGGTCTAACAAAGTTATGACCCAGTGGAATGGCGTCTTTTTCTGGATGGAGGCAAGGATAGTTTGAAGGCAGTCTTGCTTCATAAAGGGAATACGAAACCATCAATTCCAATCGGATATGGAAAATACATAAAGGAAACATATGAAGCAATGAAAGAACTTCTCGCTCTCATACAATATGACCAACATCAATGGAAAGTTTGCTCTGATTTTAAATTAGTTGCCATACTATCTGGATTGCAAGGGGGCAATACGAAGTTTCCCTGTTTTCTATGTCTATGGGACAGCCGTGACCGTCAGAATCACTACATCCGAAAAGTTTGGCCCGAACGAAGTGGGCGTACGCACGGAGAGTACAATATTAAAAATGACCCACTCATTCCTCAGGAGAAGATAATACTTCCTCCACTACATATTAAGCTTGGGTTATTTACAAATATTGTGAAAACGTTGCCAAAAGACAGTCTTGCCATGAATTACCTTAAACAAAAATTTCCGAGAGCCACAGCGAGCAAAATTGAAGCTGGTATATTTGATGGACCTCAAATTCGGGCTCTGTACGGTGACCAAGCATTTAATGAGTGTTTAGGTCCAGCTCATTTGGAGGCATGGGAAGCATTCCAGGACATCGTTTACAACTTTTTGGGAAACTACAGAAGTCCTGATTACGCTGAGAAGATCGATACATTACTGCAAAAATTCAATGCCATTGGTAAGCGTTGAGTGAAAGCATGTATATCAAAAAGGCCGTTATCATTTGAAAATTATTTGAAATTTATTCTTTTTAACTTTTAGATTCAAATATGACACCTAAACTACACTTTTTATTCAGTCATTTGGATATTTTCCCCATGAACTTGGGATCCGAAAGTGATGAGCAGGGTGAAAGATTTCACCAGGAAATGCAAGAAATCGAGAGACGTTACAAGGGCTGGTGGGATGAACAAATGATGGCAGACTATTGTTGGTTCCTCATTCGCGAAGATACATCCGAAAAAAAACGGAAAAATTCAAGTCGCTCGTCATTTTAATTTAAATTTTTTTAATTTACGCCGAATATAGCGTGTGAGCAATGAAAATGAAAATATTGTCGTTCCACAAAATCCTTAATAAAAACTTTATTTTTCATCCTTTTTTTTTCAAATTACGTTTAAAATGTTGGTTATTAAATAAACTACTTGGTAAAAAAATAAAACATTCCAGATCTTTACAATAACGTAGAAAAAAAAAAAAACCAAATAAAAATGAAAAATTTTGAAAAAAAAAAAAAACGTAAAAAATAGGCAAATTTTGAACTTTGAGGTGTTATAACTCAGCCACTTCTTGTCACATAGAAATTTATAGTATACCGCCGGAAAAGGCACTTAGTTGCCTTTCCAACGGTATGACATTTATCTCGATCGGACTTTTCGGTTGGGTTCCATAAGGGTTTGAGTGGGACCATACACCGAAAAACACAAAAGTACCGTTATCTAAAAAACGGTACTTAAAAAAAAAAAAATTATAGCGTTTTTCGTGTTCAGGAGGTTCCAATTAACTTATCTAGGCATGTGGCGTTCTTGGTATTTTTTGGCTGTAAACCAGTGTAATATATATAAAATGCAACGTCTCTCTGTCTGTCTGTCTGTCTATCTGTCCGTTAGTGCGCTTATCACTGGACAACCACTTATCCGATTTACGTACTTTTATTTTTAAAACATACATATGTTCTCTGGCCAAGTTATAGGCTATATTTTATTACGATAGTTAGCATAAGGAATGAGCAGTGACGACAATAGTGAATGAAGTCGGAAAAAAGTTTGCCGCTAGCGCGTTCCCTTGCAATACACAGCCTAAACCATTAAATATGGAACAATATTATGTAGCAGAGAATATCTATAATCTATAATATATATATAAAATGCAATGTCTCCCTGTCTGTATTAGTGCGTTTATCACGCGAGAACCACTTATCCGAGTTACGTGCCTTTTTTTAAATTCATACATATATTCTTTGGCCAGGTTATATAATAATAATAATAATAATCTATATCTATAATATATATATATATATATATATATATATATATATATATATATATAATAATGCGTCTCTCTGTCTGTCCGTTAGTGCGCTTATCCCTCGAGAACCACTTATCCGATTTACGTGATTTTTTAAATTCATACATATGTTCTCTGACCAGGTTATAAATATATATTTTATTACATCTCTAATATATATAAAATGGAACGTATCTCTGTCTGTCTGTCGGTCTATCTGTCTGTCCGTTAGTGCGCTTATCACTGGAGAATCACTTATCCGATTTACGTATTTTTTTTTTTTTAAACATACATATGTTCTCTGGCCAGGTTATCTATAATCTTCTATCTATAATATATATAAAATGCAACGTCTCTCTGTCTGCATGTCTCTCTGCCTGCCTGTCCTGTTAGTGCACTTATCACTGGAGAACCACTTATCTGATTTACGTGTTTTTTTTTTAAAACATACCCAGGTTATCTATCTATTATATATATATATATATATATATATAATATATATATATATATATATATATTATATATATATATATATATATATATATATATATATATATATATATATATATATATATATATATATATAATCTATATAATATATATATATATATATATATATATATATATATAATATATATATATATATATATATAATAATAATGATGACTTTATTCTATAATATACAAAGCGAAGTTGAAGCTTGGCTTCCTATCTTAACCTATCCTAACCTAAAAATTATTATATTACTTATGTATCATATATAATTATGGGGAATACATGAACTGTTGCAGACATATTTCGGATGTATCATGTAAACATAAGAAAACAATTTATAAAAATAATGATATAATTTTGCCAATTTCATTTTAAATTTCAAGCCTTTGAGACTTTTTAAATTATCTGGAACTTTATTATAAATGCTATAGACCTGGTAACTGAATGATCTTTGATATTGTGCTGTTCTATGCAAGGGTGGAGATATTTGTTGTTTATGCCTTAAGTCTAGGTTATAAGCGTCATGTCTAAATTTAATTTTTTGATACAAGTCATTTGGGCGCATTTTACAAATTATTTTATTAAATATTACTAAACTATGAATATATATATATATATATATATATATATATATATATATATATATATATATATATATATATATATATACATAATATATATATATATATATATATATATATATATATGAATGAATATATATATATACATAAAATGCAACGTCTCTCTGTCTGTCTGTCCGTTAGTGCGTTACGTGCTTTTTTTAAACATACATATGTTCTTTGGCCATGTTACAGGATATATTTTATTGCGTTAGGTAACATAAAGAATAAGCAGTGACGATAATAGTGAATCAAGTCGGAAAAAAGGTTACCGTTAGCGCGTTCTCTTGCAATACACTGCCTAAACCATTAAATATGGAACAATATCATGTTGCAGAGAATATAATATATATAAAATGCAACGTCTCTCTGTCTGTCTGTCCGTCAGTGCGCTTATCACTTAAGAACCACTTATCCGATTTACGTGTTTTTATAAATTTATACATATGTTCTATATAATTCGATATAAGCCTAGATAATGAGAGATAAGATGAGGTAATGGGAGATAAGTATAAATAATGGGAGATAAGGAGAAATAATGGGAGATAAGCAGAGATAAGTCTAGATAATGGGAGTTATGGTGAGATAACGGGAGATAAGGAGAAATAATGAGAGGTAAGGAGAAATATTGCGAGATAAGTCGAGATAAGCCTAGATAATGAGAGAAAAGGTGAGATAATGGGAGATAAGGACAAATAATGGGAGATGAACAGAGATAAGCCTAGATAATGGAAATTATGAAGAGATAAGGGGAGATAAAAGGGAAATAATGGCAGATGTTTTATTACGTTAGGTAACATGAGAAATAAGCGGTGATGATAGTAGTGAATCAAGTCCACGCGAGCGGAGCCGCGGGCACGGCTAGTTATTAATAAAAAAGATATAAAATTTGACGCAGAATTTAAAAATAAATTAGAAAATAGGATGTTCCGTTTAAAAAAACATATGTTATATGGGCCACACTTTTTTGAAGTACCCTGTATACTCAAAAATAATTTTAAACTGTGCACCTTAACATTTCCCCAAAACTATTGTAATTAACATTTTTTCGTCATTCCCGAAACAAATGAGATAATGAACTTTACTCTGTCGTTGACTCACCCTGTATAAAGTTAAAATAATTACGTTGAATAAACAATTTGCTTATTCTTCCTGTGTTAGTCTAGAAACCTCGCAATTCGCCCTCGTATAAACAATCACTGTCAGTAAAGACCAAAATTTCTCCAGGATTCAACTTTATAGTTTTCATCCTTCCAAGAGAAAGTTGTGAATTTTAGCAAACAAAACTGTTTTTCCAGTAAAAGTTTCTTCAATTAGACATACAAAAACCACGATTTCTCCAATATTTATGTGAGAAAATCTTAACATTTATACAATCTTCGTAATTTATTTCCATGGACCGATAAGCATTCCAAAAAGAATTCGTTCGACGCGGCGGACCTCGGAAAATGCGGAAAATGCAGAAAATTGAGAAAATGCACTCACGTTTGTCTGTGTATTACAAACACAAAGCACTGCAAAGTGCTATCGGAGTTATCCAAGCAATCTCTACTATAGACGTCGGACGTGGCGTAATCCCGTGTAAAACAAGCCATATTAAGGATTTATAAATCATGTGAGGGAGCATTTTTCATCCCCTTTGACACATGGCTTGTCTGGAGAGTGATTTTACGAGCCGAGGGTCAATATATTATTGGACTTTTCTATAAAAACAGAAATATAAAATATTTAAGATTGTGTTTTTGGACTTTTTATAGCTTATCTGGTTATTTATGTAAATTTATAATGATTATTATTATTAGTTGAAGCTGAATAGAGAAGCAAAATGAACAGACGAATAAAATAGTTGATTTTTAAAGAGGATTACTTTTTCTATGATTTTACCAAGGTTGGACGGAATCTGATCGGACGATAACCGCTGGCCACCCGTCTCACAGTGATTCGGCAAGAACATGCTAGCGGGACAATATTTATGACGTAATTTCCAGGAACCACTGATAACGACTTGTAAACACCCCCCCCCCCCCCGCCATTTAACGAATTCCAAGAATTAATTTGTTTATCACCTCATAAAGGTATCTTATCAGGGGGTCAAAGTAACCCTTATAAGAGAGGTCATTTTCATTTGCAAATCAGTTGCATTTTATGCACACTTGTGATAACATATTTTAAAATTGGTAGCAAAGTGAAACGAGTTTTTTGTGATGGAATATTCTGTTGAAGGTATGTACTCTATTATGACTTATATTTTTTATAAAAAATATGTATACTTTTGGTGTAATATCAATTTGTAAATGTATAGATAAATCCAGCAAATTTTACATTAATTGTAAACTTTAAAAGGAGCAACTTTTTTTATCCACATATATCCACCTAGATTTTTCTATATGTAATACCTACAATATTCAGGCACAGATTCATATATATTATAGACCCCGAAAAGACCCGAAAGTAAAATTATTTTATTTTTTTCAGAACGAGTCGTGACTATGACGAAAATGGAGTTTTTTGAAGAATGGCTAAAACATGACAAAACTGAACGAAACAGTGGCATTTTTTATTATATAAGTGAAAAATTCAATATGTCTGATGTTTCTGACGATTCTCTAAAACGACTCAAAATGAAAATATCAAGCCTTTCAGCAAAATTCAATCAAAAGTGGACTTCTTTAAAGTGTATCAAAGAAATGTTTCTAATCAAACATAAAGATTGGTTAGGGGGATCCGGAATCGAAATAAAGATGTGTGTTAACCAGCCGTGCACTTCAACATCATCAGCGGCTCTTTCCGTAGGGCGACCCAGAAAATCATTTGAAGACTCATCAACGAAAACGAAGAGACGGAGAGTAGAAGATCTTTTGGAATCGCGAAGTGCAAGTGAGCTTATTACAGCAGCTGAGTTAGCTACTCGAAAAGAAGGGCATCGAAGTGTTGCTAAACAGATCCATAACGTCGCGGTCAGTGAACCTAGAGAAAAGAATAAGTGTTCTGAACAAAGTCGGCAGTTAACACCAGACGAAGCTTTAGCTTATTATGTGGACTCGAAATCGACTTCTCACTCATATAAACAAACAAGAAAATGGTCAATGAAAGCGGGACATCAAGTGTATCCATCGTTTTATAGTTTAGGTTAGTCCAAAGCTTCTTGTTGTCCTTCTGACGAATATATTTCTGTGACTGAATCTCGAGCTGAAATTAAACTTCACGCGATTTTGGATAAAACGGCTGAACGATTAGTTAAAGCTCAGACGGAAGTCATTAGAAGTGTGTTACCTCGTTCATATTATACGTTGGTAAGCAAATGGGGATGTGATGGGAGTTCGGGGCATAGCACGTATAAGCAGAAATTTGGGAGCACTAACGCTACAGACGAATTTTTGTTCGTATACTCATTTGTCCCTTTGAGACTGTTTGATGGCGAAACTGTGATCTGGCAAAATCCAAGACCTTCCTCTACTTTATATTGCCGTCCTATTAAGTTTATTTTTGCCAAGGAGACAAAAGAGTTTACGAAAGAAGAAACTTCTAAAATTTTAGATGAAGTAAGTCAGCTTCTTCCAACATTATGTAACGTTGCTCGATCTCAAATCTCTGTTAAACACGATTTGTTGTTGACAATGACTGATGGCAAAGTGTGCAATGCCTTAACAGACACAAGTTCAACACAAAAGTGTTATATTTGCGGTGCCACCCCGTCTACTATGAACGAGGAGTCAAAGAAATATCCCAGCAACGAAGAACGCCTTGCATTTGGTTTATCTACTTTACATGCATGGATCCGCACGTTTGAATGTTTGCTTCACATCACCTATCGTTTAGAAATAAAAAAGTGGCAAGTCAGGGGAGATAACGACAAAGCTATTGTGAAGCAACGCTCACAAGAGATACAAAAAGTGTTTAAAGATCGTATGGGTCTCATTGTAGATAAACCAAAACCTGGGTATGGTAACACAAACGATGGAAACACAGCACGTAGATTTTTTTCCAAAGCTGAATTGAGCAGCGAAATTACAGGATTAGACGTAAACCTTATTCGTAGATTTCATGTAATTTTAAGAACTTTGTCATCGGAATATGACATAAATTATATATAATTCGAAAAGTTTTGTGTTGATACTAGAAAATTATACCTTGATCTGTATTCGTGGTATTCCATGCCCGTTACTGTGCATAAAATTCTTGTACACAGCACGGAAGTTATAAAGTATTTTCTTCTTCCCATTGAACAACTTTCCGAAAAAGCCCAGGAGGCAAGAAATAAAGACTGTCGTAGATTCCGTGAACGGCACACCAGGAAGCGGTCACGTATTGCCACAAATACAGATCTTTTGAGAATGCTTTTAGTTACGTCTGATCCTGTTATCAACTCGTATAGAGAATTCCCGCCAAGAAAATTTACTTCTTTGCCATCGGAGGTTCTGCAGTTGATTATCCCACCTTCATTGCCATCCGAAACACCATCAGTAAGTCATCATCACGAATTAAATGAGGAGGATTATTTACTCTCTGAATATTCTACTGAATGGGAGAGCGGTGATGACGACTCATCTGATGGTGATTAGTAGGTTTAAGTATTTTTTTATTGTAATTATTATTCTTATTTTATTGTGTGTTGTAGTTGCTTATAATTCATGCCTTAGTATATAAGTTATTTAATATAATATTTCTTTTACTTATACACCTTGTTATTGTAAATAATTGATATATAGATACTGTTATTGTACTAATTTATTTTAAAAGAAATAATATTTTGTAAATTAATAAATGTGGGTACTATCATTATGATTTTTATTTTTTTCCTAGAAATTTCTTCGTAACATGATTGTGCTTTTCACACATAATGAGTAGGTAGACGTATGTAGCTAATTAAAGAACAATTAGCGACAACAGTGAACAAATGAGACACATTAGTAAACCACTTCCGTCTTGCAGCTACATATTTCGATTAATACACATACAGTACACATTTTTCAACTTTTTTTTTCTTAAAATAGCTTAAGATACCTGGAATATACATAAACAATTGAAATAAGTGAAGAAATAATATTGTCCCGCTAGCTTGTACTAGTCGAGACACTGTGCGTCTGTCCAAACCTGGTCTATGAATTAATATAATTTTTGCAGATTTCCATTCGCATGAAGAATAACTGTCGAATATAACTATATCGTAGGCTGAAAAGTTTTTTGTCTAGCTACTTAAAACACATTTTTTTTTGCAAAATTCGACTTTACTTTATCCATCAATATAGTCTTCTTCAAGAACGATACAATTAATCTAACGCTTTTCTAACATTTCTATACCTTTCTTGTAGAGAGATTTGTCTTTTCCTTCAAAATAGGCCTCAGTTTCGGCGATAACTTCTTTATTAGAGCCAAATCTCTTTCCCGCGAGCATTTTTTGAGGTCTGCGAATTGGGTGCAAATCTGGAGAATACAGTGGATAAAGAAGCAATTGGAACTTCAATTCATGCAATTTTGCCATCGTAACCACTGACTTGTGACACGGAGCATTGTCTTGATAAGAGAGCACTTTTTTCTTATTCCTGTGGGGCCGTTTCTTCCCTCAAACGCACCAATAACTTTATATAATATTCGCTATTAATGGTTTTTCCCTTCTCAGGATAATCGATGACAATTATTCCATATGCCACCGGCTGTTATCCATTCAGCTGCCTGCCGGTTTGATTTCAGTGTGTAGTGGTGGATCCATGTTTCATCCATTGTCACATATCGCATGAAAAAATCTTTTTTATTGCGCTTAAACAGGTCCAAATAGCGCTCAGAATCATCAACACGTTGTTGTTTTTGGTCCACTGTGAGCAAACGCAGTATCCATTTCAAACAGAGCTTTCTCGTGCCCAAATGTTCATGCAAAATATGACCAACACGTTCTTTTGATATCTTTAGGGCAGGGGTGCTCAAACAGTCGATCGCGATCGACAAGTCGATCGCGAGTGCTTTTTGAGTCGATCTCGAGAAAAAAATTCCGATATAGAACTATTCACAGATTTTGTTTTAGGTAACTAAAACAAAATGTAATGAATAAACTACTAAAATTTATTCAATCCACAGTTAGGCCAGAATAACCCCCTCATCACTTTCTTTTATCGTAATAACCCCCTGCTAGCGGCAAAAGGCGGCTTTATCAAAGGAACGTGCGGTACTTGTCAAAGAAAAACCGAGTTTTTGATTCCCGCCGATTTTTCTAGATACTTCTGGCGGCGTGTTTGACGGGAACATTCGAGACTTCGTTCGCGCCGATATGCGCCTGCAGAAATAGGAGTCTGAGTTGTAACTTGAAGGCGATACATCGATATAAAGTTTATTAATAAATAGTCCAAAATGAGTGCGGCGAAGAAAAGTAAAACTTATCATTTTAATAACGATTGGGAAGAAGAATTTTTCTTTTGTATGGTAAAGGATAAGTGCATTTGTCTCATTTGCCGTGCGTCAGTTGCAATACCTAAGCGTGGGAACTTAGAGAGGCATCATAAAACGGTTCATAAAAACTATGAAAAGGATTTTCCATCACAGAGTGAATTAAGAAAACGAAAAGTACGTGATTTGATAACTTGTTTGAAAAAAGAACACACCATGTTCACAACACCACCTGCCAAACAATCAAAAGCTGCAACGATCGCGTCATTTAAAATATCTCATATATTGGCGAAACACAAGAAACCATTTGATGATGGATTGGTTGTGAAGGAAGCATTTATTGAAGCGGGTGAGACTTTATTTGGAGCTTTTAAAAATAAAACAGAGATTATGTCTGCTATTAGAGAACTTCAGTTATCTCGTCCGACTGCCACAAGGCGTGTTGAAGTCATGAGTTAGGACATGGCAGATACTAAAACATGATATCATGGAATGTACATACTGTTCTTTACAGTTCGACGAATCCACCGATATGACAGACACTGCCCAGCTGTGTATTTTTATTCGAATGGTATTCAATGACATGTCGGCTAAGGAAGAGTTTTTAACAATGATTCCTCTGAAAGGAAAGACCCGTGGCGAAGATATATATGACGTTTTCTTCAATTTTGTAACAAACTACAAGCTACTAATATATAAACTAGTGTGCATTACAACCGATGGGACACCAGCAATGACTGATTTCCCTTCATTTTTCTCCTTCGATTGCATTATACATCAACAAGTTTTGTGTTCAAAAGTTCTAAACATGGAGGAGAATATGGGCATTGCAATAAAAATTGTGAATTCTATCCGTGCACGTAGCTTGCAACGACGATTGTAGTTGCAAGATAGTGAGTCAGCTAAACACACTGATTTAGTTCTTCACACGGACGTCAGGTGGTTGAGTCGCGGAAAATTCCTAGAAAGGTTTCAAGAATTATTGCCCGAAATAACAGCTTTTCTGGACGAAAGAGATGATGACACTCAGATGCTGAAAAACGGAAAATGGTTGACTGATTTGGCATTTCTGACAGACATCACAATGCATTTAAACACCATTAATTTGGAGCTTCAAGGTAAAGGAAAAACTATTATTGAGATGATTAGCGCAGTAAACGTATTCAAAAGTAAATTTCAACTTATGATAGTTTAACTGAAAAGAAAGGATCTGAAAAATTTTCCGTCTTTGAAAGCAAGGATTCCTCAGTTGAATTATGATATTTATGAGGCAGAATTATCAAATATTTTGGGCCAATTCGAAATACGTTTTTATGATTTCAGTATATTGGCAAATATCGCATCATTTATGAGTTATCCTCTTTCGTGTAAAAACATTGAGGAATTAGCTACTGAAATAGCAAGTCAGCTTAACATGGACTCATGTTCTGTTGAAAATGAGTTAGTGCAGATTATATCAGATATACATCTCAAAGCTACAGCATCTGATACAAAATTCTGGTGTTTTATATCTGAAGATAAATATCCGAATCTAAAGCAAATCGCCCTTTAACTGACGGCAATGTTTGGGTCAACTTACTTGTGCGAGTCGGCATTTTCTGAAATGAAGATAATTAAGTCAAAATATCGCAATCGACTAACTGACGAACATATGTCATCATGCTTGCGATTATCACTCGGTAATTACGTACCATCTTATGAAAAGTATGCTGAGGACATGCAGTGCCACGCTTCAACATCCAAAGTCACTCTTTAGTTAAGTTGAGACACTAGAACTCGTTTGTTTTGTAAGAACCAATAAACTCGCAATTTTGAATAATTATGAGTTTTTTCGATGACATTTTAGAGCAGACCTACACTTACCTTGACTAAAAAAAAATGCATAGTGAGGAAAACTAATATCTATGCCACGATACACCCTACCCAGACGACAATCCTGCATCACACTTACTTGCAGCCTCTCAGAGTCGATCGATCGTAGTCTAACAATATTGAGGTAGATCGCCAGCAGTTCGAGTTTGAGCACTCCTGCTTTAGGGTATCAGCTATCTCACGCAATTTCACTTTACGGTCATCCTAAACAATTTTGTGAATTTTTTAAATATTTTCCGGTGTAACCTCCTCTCTTGGGCGTCCAGAGTGCTCAGCATCATTTGTATCTGAACTACAGCGTTAAAATTCAGCATACCAGTAAATGATGAATGATATTTCAGAGGCAGAGTCTCCGTAACACTTATCAAGCCATTGCTTTGCTTCAACGGTATTTTTTTCCATCAAAAACAGTATTTAATCAACACACGAAATTCGATTTTTTCCATTGTTTCGAAAATATTAAAAGTAGCGTCACAAAAACCACTGTAACTTTTAAACTAATAATCGAAATGTCATGAAATTTTGAGACGCATCGTTTGAAGGTTGGCACTTCATAAAAATCATATGGATTTTTGAAAAGGGCATGCTAGAAGTGCTCACGAGTATTTAAAAAAAATATATAGAAATTGGTTAAAACGTAAGCCACGTCTCGATTTTTGTCCAAAAAAATGCTTTATTTTTCCCAATGTGCATCGTAGCAGTAGTCTATCGTTGATCAAATTTGAGCGTTGTACGCTCGTTGTTTTGAGATATAACGCTTTTCAGGAAAAAAAATTATATTCTCAGCTTTTGAGAACCTACATTTAATATACGACATGTTTATGCCAAGACATATTTGCTTCCAAGTTAACGCTCAGAAAGTTGAGTAACGCTGCTAGAGGAATGGACGGCCCCAATATAACATTTTGGTAAGGTTTTTTTTTTGTAATTATTGCCGCCTGAGTTAAATTCTATTTAGTTACTGCCACCCTAAGATAGAATGTCTCCCATGGGCTTGTTACGTTGAACAACTTTTTGTTCGGGCGTGCAAAAAACAAGCACACTGTCGTCGGCAAAGCTATAGATTGGAGTCATGGTTCTTTCCAACAAAGCGTTAATGTAACCGAGAAAAAGTATACTGCCTATGAAGTCTTGGACACACCGGCGCACAGTGGGACGAAGTCCCACTATGCAACTCAAAATTCGGCTGCCTTTCAATTTTTAAGATATTGCATTAAATTTACTCGTTGTATACTAGTTAGATATAACGCTTCAATTTGCATCTGCAACTTTCTTGCAAAATTTTGGTTAAAAGATGAAAAAAGTTTTTATTTTCTAAATAATACTCTTAGATGATGAACTTTTTACTATGTACATTAAAATCTCGATAATTTACTCACAGTAATATGTGTTTCTGAGGTCGTTGATTACTGTAAGAATACTCATTTTAACGAAAATTTTAGGGATTTTAAGCTATTGGCCAATTTCAGTTATTTTTAGCCTCTTATATGATTTTTCAGCTGACGACGAAAGAATGGAGAAAGGAATTTCTGGTTCAACAATATTATTTTAAGGTAATAAATAACTTAAACTATAATAATTTTGGCAAAAATTAATCTAGTTTTCAATTTATTTAAAAATTTGATTTCTTTGTTTTTAATTGAAATATACCAAGTGGGAATTTTTTGAAGATAATAATCTACTTGTATGAGGTATACAAAAATGAATAATATTATTTTGTTCGGAATAAGTCCTTATAGTAATTGACTATTTTTTTGATCAGTTTTGTTTCTTTTTTTTATAAAGGTGCGAAAAAATTGTATTTTACAAGTGAATATTTATTATTTATTGGATAGTATTGTGTATCATATTACATATTTTATTTTCATGATTTAAACAGATTTTTTAACTTATATAAAAATTAAATTAAATTATTACTGTTTTTTTTATTTTTAAAATAATTTTATATTTAACTTAAAGTTTATAATCAATAAATTAGATAGAACAACCTATCTGCAGGGCTTAGATAAGACTAGGTTTAGCTAGAAAACAGCTATATTTATAAATAAAAAAACGAATTACACTAGCAACTATGAATATCCAGATTTCTTTCCTATAAAACTATGAACAACTAACATAAAGTGATGTTATGCATCGGGCCAGACTCAGTTGACTGACATTTGACAGTAGTAGACTTGCAAAAAACTGTTTGAAATTCGTTTCTAATCTATCTATCTAATAAGCCTTCTTCTATCCAGTGTCAGATATAGGCCTCCCCTTCCTTTTTCCATCCCTCTCAATTCTGCGTCTTTCTGATCCATCTTAAATCAGCCGGTCTTCTCAGGTCATTTTTCCATCTTGTTTGGAGCTTTCCTCTGGATCTTTGTCCTAACCATGGCCTCCATTCTTATATTCTTGTCTCTTCTTATTAGTATTAGTCCAATTTTTGGACTAATACTGAGAAATGTATATTGCTTTCATTTAATGACCTCATAAATATAAATGTCAGTCTAAAAAATTTAGTATGTTATGCATAATGAAAAAAAAGAACTAATTACACTGCGTGACATTATTTTGGTACCCGAAAAACTGATTGCTATTATAGTTTCCTATTAGTTATAGTATGTAATCGCTAGATAATATATTGAGAGGATATGTTCATTTCTTGTTAGTTTCTTTGAGATTACCTGATTAAGAGTATAATATATATATATATATATATATATATATATATATATATATATATATATATATATATATATATATATATATATATACATATATATATATATATATATATATATATATATATATATATATATATATATATATATATATATATACTCATATATATATATATATATCAATCGGTTTTATAATGTCTTCCGTCTTCCGATGCCTAATTTCCACTCCTCTCGGTTTCTCCATCCCTCCTCCTCCAGATCTCTCTCAAGTACTTCCTTGTTGATTCCTGCTCTCCAGCTTTGGCGTGGTCTTCCTCGCTTTCTTTTTCCATGAGGGTTCCAATTTAAAATCTTTTTAGGTAGTCGGTCTTGTGACATTCTCTGTACATGTCCGTACCATACCAACTGTTGGGTTCTGATTTCGTCCACTATATCGTGCTCTATTTCTAAAGCTCGTCTTATCGTGTCATTTGGTATACGGTCTTTTCTGGATTTTCTGGCTGCTCGTCTCCAGAAATCCATTTCTGTAGCTTTTAGTATTTTTTTTGTTCTTTCCTTCAATGGCCACACCTGGGAGCTGTAAGTTATTATACTTTTCACTATTGAGTTGTAAATTCTCTTCTTATTTTCAATGGTTCTGTTTTTGTCCCCATAGTATACTATTAAGCATTGCAATCGCTTTTCTTCCTTGGAGTGTAATAATACAGTTTTAAAGATGAATACTGAAAAAAGTAGTCGCCGTCATTGCAAAACTTCACCAAACAAGTTTTGTTACGTATGTGGACAGTACATTCTCAAGTCTCAAGGAAAAAAAAAAATATCTGAAAAAGTATGTACTGCATATTTTCTATATTTTGGAAGGATTTTTATATTTAAAATCTATTTTTTCAAGATTAAGTGACGCAAAGTTGAAAGAAGGTATTTTATTGGTCCACAAATACGCCTATTAATGAAAAAACAACAAATTTGATCAAACACTAAATGACGAAGAACTATGCGCATGGACATCATTAAAAGCCGTGATAAAAGGTTTTTTAGGAAATCATAGAGCCGAGAATGCAGAACTTTTAGTGAACGATTTGTTAAGAGCATGCAAAAAGATGGGTTGCCGAATGTCATTAAAAATTCATTTCCTCCATTCCCATTTCTCTTTTTTTCATCATCAAATCTTGGAGCAGTGAGTGATGAACAAGGGAAACGATTTCATCAGGATGGGGAAAAGGCTTGAGGAACAGTTTCAAGGTCGTTGGGACGTAGCTATGTTGGAAGATTACTGCTGGCTTTTAAAACGAGAAGATATTTCCCAACATAAGAGAAAAAAGTTAAATATTTTTAACTTTTAATGTACAATATAAACTTTTTACCATATATTTTATATTTAGTTGTGTCCAAATGTATTAATAATAAGTTTTTTTAGCAGTTTTATTCGAATTATTGGAAAATTTAATGAAGCTACGTGTACACTGTACTTTACTCCTTAATTATTTTACTTAAAATTGTTAACTATCGTACCTAAAAAAACAGTACGTGATAGACAAAAAGTACTTATGTATTCTTAATAAGTGGTGTGTATGAATAAATAAACAGGAAAAAATTTAAGTGGGGACTTAATTTTTTTAAAAATTTGTAACGCAGTGTTATTAACCGAAATTAACCCAAAATACTGAGACTTAAATTCATTTTGAGCCAAATGGCAATATTTTTACTTTTAATTGAGCTCAAAATTAAGTGCTTCGAGAGCTCCCCTTAATTCTAAATCGACTGAAAATAAAAGAATAAAATACCCTAAAACTCCATGAAATTGGCCAGTTGATAAAGTTTAAAATACAACATTACATGTAATAAACAATCTTAAAATTAGAAATAAACTTCTAAAAAATACTAAGTTATTTAATAGGCACTGAAAAAGTTTAATAATGCGCAACAAAAATTAGCCAAAATCGGACAATAATTAAAAAATGTATGACTACTAGCTAAACTGAATTGCCTGGAATCAAAACCTGTATGATCATAAATATCCACTTGAAGAATGCAATTTTGCAATAAAAATTTATAAAAAAAGGAACAAAATGGTCCAAAAATGGTCAATTACTACAAACAAAACTTATTTGGAACAAAATAATATTATTCGTTTTTATATATCTCATATAAGTAGATTATTATCTTCAAATAATTCCCACTTGATAAATCTCAATTGAATACAAAATTTTTGAAATAAATTGAAAATTGGTCATTTACTGAACA
>CM032448.1:134286543-134409176 GCA_019049505.1 Pachyrhynchus sulphureomaculatus | reverse complement strand
ATTTTTTCATGTTTTCGGGTGATTCTGTCTGTCTGTCTGTGCGTCTATATAACTATTAACGCGACGACTCCCGAAGGAAATGACATATCGATATTAAATTTAGTACACATAGACTACGTCAAGTGGGAAAAAAACCTATAAATTTTGAGCGATAATCTTTCAGCAAACGAGTACGAAAGGAATGAGTGTCAATCATTTTAGTAGATTTTTGATTATTATAAAAACACACATTTTTTTAACATTATATTCTATTTTTTCATTATTTCTAACCTTAAATATTGTATTCATATGTGTCAATCTATTAGTCTATTAGTAAGATAACCAAGATACGAGGCTGGTTTGAAAAGTCCGTGCAAAGTCCGAGAGATGGCACCACCGGCGCGTATCGAGGTCATGTTTAGTTAGTAGCATCTCTTGAATGAACGCACACCAAGTTTCAGCCATATTGGTCTATTTCTTTGTGTTTGGCATTCGTGTGAATCAAGGAAGTCGAGTGATTTTCAAGAAATGGACGAAAAAGAATTTGTGTGGTGATTAAACATTACTTTATGAAAGGCAAAACGCCTCAGGAGACTAAACAGAAGCTTGATAAACATTATGGTGACTCTGCACCTTCGATTAGAACAGTTTATAAGTGGTTTCAAAATTTTCGGACTGGCCATATGGGCACAAGCGATGCTGAACGTTCTGAACGGCCTGTGGAGGTTACGACTCCAGAAATCATTGATCAAATCCATGATATGGTGATGGATGACAGAAGAGTTAAGGTGCGTGAGATTGCTAGTGCTGTGGGCATCTCGACTGAAGGGGTACATAATATTTTGCATAAACATTTGGACATGAGAAAGCTATCCGCAAGATGGGTGCCGCGATTGCTCACGCTTGACCAAAAACGGAATCGTGTGAAGTATTGCAAGGATGGTTTGCAGCTGTTCCAGAAGAATCCGGAGACTTTAAGCGTCGTTTCGTCACTGTGGATGAAACATGGATACATTACTATACTCCTGAAACCAAACAACAATCTAAACAATGGGTTACCAAGGGGGAATCTGCACCAAAAAAGGCGAATACCGTTCCTTCGGCCGGAAAGGTTATGGCAACTGTCTTTTGGGATTTCGCAAGGGATAATCCTCCATCGACTATCTGGAAAAGGGTAAAACTATTACAGGTGAATATTATTTATCGTTAATTGGACCGTTTGAAAACCGAGCTGCAAGAAAAACGCCCGCGATTGGCCCACAAGAAAGTCCTTTTCCATCACGACAACGCACCAGCACACACCTCAGCAGTTGTGGGTCGCAAAATTAATGGAAATAGATTCCAACTCGTTTCACATCCCCCCTATTCTCCAGACTTGGCTCCCTCGGACTACTATTTGTTCCCCAATTTGAAGAAATGGCTGGCGGGACAAAGATTTTATTCAAACGAGGAGGTGATTGCAGACACTAAACGGATATTTTGCAGACTTGGACAAATCCTATTATTCGGAAGGGATCAACAAACTAGAACATTCGTTTGAACGAAGTGTAATAAGCCTAAAAGGAGACTATGTCGAAAAATAAAAAAGGTTTACCCCAAACACATAAGTAGTTTTTATTTTTGCACGTACTTTTCAAACCAGCCTCGTAACTATCAACGAAATGAGATCCCTACTTCAAATTTGGGATAGAAGCTATAGCGTTCAGTGGGGTTTTAATAAATTTTATGTGGTTTTAACCGTAGACTTAAAAATTTTTGCTCTAGCTACAGTTCAACACTTTTCTAACATTTCTATACCTTTCGTGTAGAAGGATTTGTCTTTGCCTTCAAAATAGGCCTAATTTTCGGCGATAACTTCTTCATTAGAGCAATTTTTTTGAGGTTTGTGAATAGATAGTAATCACGGGGGGCCAAATCCGGAGAATACGGTGGATGAGGAAGCAATTCGAACTTTAATTCATGCAATTTTGCCATCGTAACCATTGACTTATAACATGATGCATTGTCTTGTTGAAGGAGCACTTTTTTCTTATTCATTTGGGACCGTTTCTTTTGTGATTTCTGCCTTCGCACAAATAATTTTATATAATATTCGCTATTGGTCGTTTTTTTTTCCCTTCTCAGCATAGGCGATGAAAATTATTCCACACGCATCCCAAAATACAGAGACCAAAACCTTTCCAGCAGACTGTTGGGTCTTTGGTCGCTTCAGGCGGCTTTTACCGGCTGCTGTCCACTCAGCTGACTGCCAATTTGATTCCGGTGTGTAGTGGTGGATCCGTGTTTCATCTATTGTCACATATTTTATTCGGGATTGCGCAGCTGTGTTGTCCGAGCCTCTCACGTTTCTTTTCAATCTGTGTTTAAACTCATCGTCCTTTCCCCAAATCTGGAAGAAGTCTAAAATATGTCCCGTATTCAAAAAGGGTGATAAGAGCCACATTGAAAATTACAGACCTGTGGTAATATTGAACAACTTTTCAAAGGTTTTCGAAATTGTCCTATATGACATTATATTTAATCATGTTAAACTTTTCATAACTGAAAGCCAACATGGATTCCCCCCCCCCCCCCCCCCCCCCCCGCCCCCCCCCCCCCCCCCCCCCCCCCCCCCCCCCCCCCCCCCCCCCCCCCCCTTTCCAGGGCGTTCAACCATTACCAATTTAGTTACAATTACTCAATTTATTTCGGAAATAATGGACAATGGAGGACAAGTCGACGTAGTTTTATACAGACTTCTCAAAGGCTTTTGACCGGCTTGACCATGGTATTTTGCTTGAAAAACTCTCAGACTGTGGAGTTAATGGCAATTTATTAAACCTGCTGAAATCTTATTTAATTGGTCGTCAACTGATAGTAAATTATCGTGGTTTTGAGTCGGTCATTATTAATGCTACCTCTGGTGGTCCTCAAGGGTCTGTCCTAGGACCGTTATTGTTTAACATATTTATAAATGACATCATCCGAGGCCTTACCTCCTCCTCTTTGCTTTATGTTGACGATCTGAAAATATACCGATGCATAGACTCTCTCCATGATTGTGTAACTCTTCAGGATGATCTAGATACTTTAAATCGTTGGCGTATTCATAATAACTTATATTTGAACATAAAGAAATGTTTTTCTATGTCGTTCACTCGAAAGAAATTACCAGTAAATTTTTTATATAATTTAAACCATAATGATCTTGAAAAATGTTATCGTTTCAAAGATCTTGTGTGTAATGTTTGATGCTAAACTCAGTTTTGTGGATCATATAAATGAGATCATTGCTTCTTCTTATAGGTGTATGGGTTTCATTATGAGGAATTCTAGAGACCTTTCAAAAATTGAAACCCTCAACACTTTATTTAATGCTTTGGTTCGTTCTAAACTGGAATATGGTTCAGTTATCTGGTACCCAACATATGAGATCCACATTAATCATATTGAAAAAATCCAAAGGCGATTTGTGAAGTTCCTCTGGTTTAAATTAGATGGTATTTATCCACCATTGGGTTTCCCTAATGATGTTCTATTAAGAAGATTCAATATTGTTAGCCTTTCTCGGCGTAGAGAATATGCTACAATCTTGTTTTTATATAAAATCTTGAACAACAGAATTGAATGCCCTTGCACCCTCTCAAGTATTAGGTTCCGTGTGCCATCTCCACACGCTCGCCCTAAACCATTCCTTTTTCTACATGCCTGTTCCAAGAACAAACTTGTTGATGTACTCGCCGATATACGTTATGTGCATGAATTATGAAAGGGTCAAACATATGTCAAATTATGAAAGGGTCAAACTGTTGCAGTATAACATCTCTACGTTGGTCATGTTTAACTGTGGATTAGGTCTGTCTCTTTTCATTTTGTTTTTCTTTAGCTTGTAGTGTAGTTATTAGAATTATTAAAATACTAATTTGATAAATACTTATCTATTTGTACTTGTTATATTTAAATGTTCCTATCCTATAAATGGATTGTTCTGTAGGATAGTTGTATTAAATAAAATAAAATAAAAAAATAAAAAAAAATATCACATTGCGCTTAAACAGATCCAAACAGCGTTCAGAATCATCAACATGCTGTTGTTTTTGGTCCACTGTGAGCAAACGCGGTACCCGTTTCGAACAGAGCTTTCTCATACCAAAATGTTTATGCAGAATATAATCAGCACGTTCTTTTGATATCTTTAGAGTGTCAGCTATCTTACGCAATAATCTCAGCATACCAGTAAAAGATGTGTGATTTTTCAGGGACGGAATCTCCGTAATACTTATTAAGCCATTGCTTTGCTTGAACGATATTTTTTCCCATCAAAAAGCAGTGTTTAATCAATACACTAAATTCGATTTTTTTCCATTATTTTGAAAATATCAAAACTAGCGTCACTAAAACCACTGTAACTTGTAAACTACTCGTCGAAATGTCATGAAATTTTTACACGTATCGTTTGAAGGCTTGGTACTTCCTAAAAATCATATGGATTTTTTGAAAAGGGCAACATCTATGTGTCAGATCAAAAACTTTTCGGCTTACGTGTTAGTATTCTGAGATTTTTCCTGTTCTTAGTATTCCGTACAGGACATTTATGGGATCACTTTGGTGTATATCTGTCTGCCTGTCACACCCGATTTTCTTCAAAACTATTTGACATATAAGGTTGAAATTTGGTACAAATTCAATCAGAGCTGTGTAGTTCTGAAATTTAAATTTTGACTTAAGGGGTTACTTTTGAGGGGGTGAAATCGGAACTTATTTTTTTTTTACCAAGGCTTCAAGTGGGGTGTGAAATGAAAGCTTGTGAAAACATGAGTTCAAAAATGTGTATGATGAAATACTTGTATTATTTTTATCTCTCTCTCTCTAAGAGTACTGATCAAAAAACTTCAGGAATATTCTCCATAATGTGTATATTGAGCGAAAATTATCACGAGTGCGCTAAATTTGATAATTTATCTGTAATTAAAAAAAAACTGTTTGACTTGACAATATGGTGGAGATTTTTTTCGTGGAAAGTTGTAAATTTAACCGGAATTAAGAGCTACGAAACATCAATAAGTATTCGGTGCAATCAGTAATATACTCATATAACACGTAATCTGAAGCTAAAAAATTTTTAATCTCATACATAGATGTCGCCTTTTTCAAAAAATCTATATGATTTTTAGGAAGTACCAACCTTCAAACGATACGTGTCAAAATTTCATGATATTTCGACGATTAGTTTACAAGTTACAGTGGTTGTAGTGACGCGAAAATCAAATTTCGTGTGTCGATTAAACACTGTTCTTTGATTCAAGGGGTTACTTTTGAGGGGGTGAAATCGGAACTTATTTTTTTTTTACCAGGGCTTCAAGTGGGGTGTGAAATGAAAGCTTGTGAAAACATGAGTTCAAAAATGTGTATGATAAAATACTTGTATTATTTTTATCTCTCTCTCTCTAAGAGTACTGATCAAAAAACTTCAGGAATATTCTCCATAATGTGTATATTGAGCGAAAATTATCACGAGTGCACTAAATTTGATAATTTATCTGTAATTAAAAAAAAACTGTTTGACTTGACAATATGGTGGAGATTTTTTTCGTGGAAAGTTGTAAATTTAACCGGAATTAAGAGCTACGAAACAATCAATAAGTATTCGGTGCAATCAGTAATATACTCATATAACACGTAATCTGAAGCTGAAAAATTTTTAGCCTCATACATAGATGTCGCCTTTTTCAAAAAATCTATATGATTTTTAGGAAGTACCAACCTTCAAACGATACGTATCAAAATTTCATGATATTTCGACGATTAGTTTACAAGTTACAGTGGATGTAGTGACGCGAAAATCAAATTTCGTGTGTTGATTAAACACTGTTCTTTGATTTAAGGGGTTACTTTTGAGGGGGTGAAATCGGAACTTATTTTTTTTTTTTACCAGGGCTTCAAGTGGGGTGTGAAATGAAAGCTTGTGAAAACATGAGTTCAAAAATGTGTATGATGAAATACTTGTATTATTTTTATCTCTCTCTCTCTCTAAGAGTACTGATCAAAAAACTTCAGGAATATTCTCCATAATGTGTATATTGAGCGAAAATTATCACGAGTGCACTAAATTTGATAATTTATCTGTAATTAAAAAAAAAAAAACTGTTTGACTTGACAATATGTGGGAGATTTTTTTCGTGAAAGTTGTAAATTTAACCGGAATTAAGAGCTACGAAACATCAATAAGTATTCGTTGCAATCAGTAATATACTCATATAACACGTAATCTGAAGCTGAAAAATTTTTAGTCTCATACATAGATGTCGCCTTTTTCAAAAAATCTATATGATTTTTAGGAAGTACCAACCTTCAAACGATACGTATCAAATTTCATGATATTT
Organism: Pachyrhynchus sulphureomaculatus; assembly: GCA_019049505.1. Taxonomy (NCBI): domain Eukaryota; kingdom Metazoa; phylum Arthropoda; class Insecta; order Coleoptera; family Curculionidae; genus Pachyrhynchus; species Pachyrhynchus sulphureomaculatus. The sequence goes on along the minus strand of CM032448.1, from coordinate 134,402,835 downwards.
CGACGATTAGTTTACAAGTTACAGTGGTTGTAGTGACGCGAAAATCAAATTTCGTGTGTTGATTAAACACTGTTCTTTGATGGGAAAAATGCCGTTCAACCAAAGCAATGGCTTGATAAGTGTTACGGGAACTCTGCCCCTGGAAAAATCATTTACTGGTATGCTGAATTTAAACGCGGTCATGCAGACACAAATGATGCTGAACGCTCTAGATGCCAAATGGGAGGTTACACCAGAAAACATCAAAAAAATCCACAAAATTGTTTTGGATGACCGTAAAGTTAAATTGCGTGAGATGTCTGACACTCTAAGGGTATCAAAAAGAACGTGTTGGTCACATTTTGCATGAATACTTGGACATGAGAAAGCTCTGTTCAAAATGGGTACCGCGTTTGCTCGCAGTAGACCAAACACAACAACGTGTTGATGATTCTGAGCGCTGTTCGGATCTGTATGTGACAATGGATGAAACATACATCCACCACTACACTCCAGAATCAAATCGGCAGTCAGCTGAGTAAACAGCAGCCGGCGAAAGCCGCCCGAAGCGACCAAAGACACAACAGTCAGCTGGGAAGGTTTTGACCTCCGTAATTTGGGATGCGCATGAAATAATTTTCATCGACTATGCTGAGAAGGGAAAAAACCATCAACAGCGAATATTATATGTTGTGTTTGAAGGCAGAAATCGCAAAGAAACGGCCCCAAATGAACAAGAAAAAAGTGTACCGTGTCACAAGTCAATAGTTACGATAGCAAACTTGCATGAATTGAAGTTCGAATTGCTTCCTCATCCACTGTTTTCTGCAGATTTGACCCCCAGCGACTACCATCTATTCGCAGACCATGCTTGCGGGAAAGAGATTTGGCTCCAAGTTATCGCCGAAACTGAAGCCTATTTTGAAGGCAAAGACGAATCCTTCTACAAGAAAGGTATAGAAATGTTAGAAAAGCATTGGACTGATTGTATCGCTCTTGAAGGAAACTATGTTGATGAATAAAGTCGAATTTTTGCAAAAAATGTGTTTTAAGTAGCTAGATCAAAAACTTTTTAGTCTACGTGTTACTTTTTTAGTACATTACTGCCTTAGGTATCTGGCCGATCAGAGATAAAATAAATTTGCATGATGAACCAATGCATAAGTAACCGAGACAAAATAAATTTTATTTTTTTGTTTATAATTAAACAAATACTAAAAAAAAATGTTATGTATAATTATTTATAGTAAAACATTAAAGAATTTGGAGGGGGGTTAAGTTAAGGAGGTTGCTTCGTATATTATGTGTCCTTTTCAGGGTTCTTTAACTCGAAGAATCTGAAAATTAAGTTATTTTATTCATTGTTTCTAATTTTAACGGTAAAAGAGGGAAACATATGTTGTTAAGTATTGTATAGTTTCAATAACATTATGAGAATGTTTTTCTGGTCCTTGGTTGTGATATCCGACAAATTTGAAGCATAAATACATAATACAAAGCAGCAAAACAAATAAGAGGTTAAAAAGGTGCTCTTTTCAGAGTTTTTGGAGTCTACGAATCTTTTTTTGATTACTTGCAAATATTGAGAATTTTTCGTGGTTTCTGGTTAAACTAATGAATATAAATTTAGCATAATTACACAGGGCAACAAAAAAATATTTTTGTTTTGGTGCCTGGGATTTTAGAGCTGATTTTAACTATATTTGGGACGCTAAATCTATACATGCAATCCGTTTTTTTCTCTATCAGCTCTACTTTTTTAGATACATCAACTTATCTACCAATGTGGTTTTATTCAGTATATTCATTTTATGAGAGTTCTAAAATTATTATATATTCATTAATGTAGGTACAATGGTTTTATTGTCAGTCTGTAATTGAGTAAATTCCAGGTAAATCTATAAATAGTGGAACCATTGCCTATCAGGTACCTGAACTGACCCTTTTAATCACCTAACTCGGGTAAGTCTCGTCAGTTTGTGCGTTCTTACTAATGAGAGTAGATCGAATTCGGCGTGTTTATTTTATGTTAAGAAAAAGAGTGTTTTTGTGTTATTGAACAGAATTAAAATGAGTTCAGGTTCCAGTTCAAGAAGAAGTTGTGTAAATCAACCTGATGTGTTTTGCTATATATGCGGAGAATACATGTTTCAACAAAACAGACAAACTATTACTGACTTTGTAAAGCGAGCGTATCTTGGATACTTTGGAGTTAAGCTTGGTGATCAGAACAAAACGTGGGCCCCGCATCTCGTATGTAAAACTTGTACAGAGCATTTACGGCAGTGGACTACCGGAAAAAGAAAAGGTCTAAAAATTCGGCGTACCAATGGTTTGGAGAGAACCAGAAAACCACTTCAATGATTGTTATTTCTGTTTAGTAAATACTAATGGAATCAATCGAAAATAACCGCAGTAAGTGGACTTATTCCAATTTAGACTCGGCAATACGCCCCTATCCCGCACTCAGAAATGGGACCTTTCTGAATATATTCCAGATGATTGGCGCCTATTTATTGACAGTTCAAAGCGAAGTTAAAAATGTGTCCTTCTACATAATGGGAATAAATATGGTTCAATACCACTAGCTCACTCAACGAAACTGAAAGAAGAATATAATACCATAGCTTTGGTCTTGCAGAAGATAAAGTATTACGAACATCAATGGATGATTTGCGTAGACTTAAAAAATGGTAAACTTTCTTCTTGGGCAGCAAAGTGGTTACACGAAATATCCGTGTTTCTTGTGCCTCTGGGATAGTAGGGACAAAACACACACCACTGGGTTAGAAAAGATTGGCCTCAGAGAGAAAACATGGACGTTGGGGAAAGAATGTCATTAACGACGCTTTGGTTGAAAGAGAAAAAATCATACTTCCTCCGTTACATATAAAGTTGGGCTTAATGAAGCAATTTGTAAAGGCTCTTGATAAGAATGGGTCTTGTTTTGCATATATAGGGGTAAAAATGCATCAGTTGAGCACAGAAAAACTCAAAGCAGGGATATTTGACGGCCCACAAATAAGACAATTAATTAAGGATCCTGCCTTCATAAATTCAATGAATCGAGTTGAACGAGAAGCTTGGACATCATTTGTTGCAGTTGTAGAAAATTTTCTAGGCAAACATAAAGCTCAAAACTATGTTGAAATGGTTAACAAGATGCTTAATAGTTTCAAATCCTTAGGGTGCAATATGAGTATTAAAATACACTATTTACACAGCCACTTAGACCGTTTTCCAGAAAATTTAGGAGACATGAGTGAGGAACAAGGTGAAAGATTTCACCAAGATATTAAAGTTATGGAGGACCGCTACCAAGGAAGATGGGACATGCACATGATGGCAGATTACTGCTGGAGTTTAAAAAGGGACTGTTTAAAAAAACATTCAAGAATGTCGCGGAAAAGAAGCTTTCCAAGTGTTGAGTGACTATTTCATTTCTTCAATGTTTTTTTTTTTGTTTGTAAGTACGACATAATATTGTATTTTGTATAACTAAAATAAAAATTTCGTATCTACTTTTGTTTATTACACTTACGGATTTGAGTTACAATAATGTAACTTATATTTCTCTAAAATTGTATATCTTAAAAATTTGAGCTCCGAGGTACAAATGAATACGTTATTTGAATTCAGGATATCAAATTGATATAGAATCAGCTCAAAAAACCTCGACACCAAAACAGCTGTTCCCCTGTGTTATTTAAAGTAAAAGATATATGGCCTGAAGGGATGAGATAAGTAGTTAGAAGGGTTGCAGCGTATTTATATCGCAATGTACGTTAGTTTCAGGGCTCCTGGAGGCGAGAATCTGAAAATTATATTATTTTTCAATATCCCTGACTTTATTACAAGTCCAGAAATTATAGATCTTGGAACTACACCGTGTCATTTTTTAGTATCTTTTCCGACGTTTCACATACGATTGCATGCGACATGACAGTTTCAATATCGAAGAGTAAAGTTCATTAAACCAAACGTTGGAAAGTCACTTCAAATTGACACAGTCTAATATCAACAACCAGGATTTCTCATCTAACCAGGACCGTAAAAAGTTTCGTTCCGTCTTTATTAAAAGTCCTATTTTTTAGTGTTTCGTACGGCACACTTGTAAGATCATTTCGGTGTCTGTCCGTCTGTCTGTCCGTCTGTCCGTCTGTCACACCCCGATTTTCTCCCGAAATTATTTAACATAGAAAGTTGAAATTTGGCACTAATATAGGAAGCAATGACCCGATCAGAACCGTGTAGGTTTAAAAATTAAATTTCGACTTAAGGAGTTACTTTTAGGGGTTGAAATCGGAAGTGAAAAAAAAAATTACCAGGTCATCGAATGTGTGTCAAATGAGAGCTTGTAAAAGCAGTTCAGTTCAAAAATATTTATGATGTAATACTTGAACACACTTTTCTTGGGATTATTTTTAAAAAATTGCTAAATATCGCCCCTCCCCCCTCTTAAGATCTCGAAAAGTACTGATCAAAAAACGTTGAAAAGATTCTGGAATATTCTCCACATGGTGTAGATTGGACGAAAATTATTTCGAGTACATTACCTTTCATAAATTATTTGGTATATAAAAAAAAACAAAAATTTTCAAGATCATCAGTTTTCAATAAAGATCGGAAACAAACTTTGTTGAAAACTCATTTAAAGTAACATTTTTTTTTTGAAGCAATCACTGCATGAAACACTAATTGCGCAAGTTTGACCTGTACTTGGCAAGTTTTTTCTATTAATATTTCAACATAAAATGCTTTTTCTGTCAAGTACTGAGTCGTAATATTTCGATTAATTTACTCGTTAGTGCGAGAAAGACAGACTCAATACTTTGTGGAACACTAGGTGTTTGTAATATTTCAATATATTTTAAATGATAGTAACATGGATTTTAAACCTACCTTGTTCGGCAAACGAAATAATCTCACTCGTTCTTCCATAAAAATCGTCGGCATCTACCGTGTCCATGTTTCCACTTTTCTCACTAGTCGTCGGGAACTCCTCCTCCTCGAATCCCCTCAGAAACTCTCCATTCTCCGCTCTGTACAAAGTTTCTAACACAACTTCTTTGGGAAGACTATGGGTAACGTTGGGTTTCTCGCTTAATCCTAGTTTCTGTAAAATTTGTTTTTTTATTGCTTCTAACCTCAAATTATCTGATTCTATACGTTCTCTATCTCTATCGTGCTTAAAAAGGCAATTTGGACAGCTCAACACTGGATTTTTAGAGCTGTTTTCCAAAAGGGAGGCTTTTTCTAATTGGTTCTTCACGTGATGGTGCCGAACTCGCTCCCCATTAGCTAAACTACTCGATACGGTTCTTATTGTGGTACTGCAGAGCAAATAGAGACAGGAGACCATTATTGTCCAACTGAAAGCTCTCCTATTGTAATAGTTTCTATAAACAGCCATTTTTGAAAATTAAATGGAGGGAGGACGGCGTTAAATTGCTCCAAATTTTAAAAATAGTTAAATTTCCTAATAATTATTACCTACTCGATTGCCTAACTACGCGTTTCTTCAACATTTTTTATAAATTTTTACCGCGTATGTCCGGTAAAAATTTGCCTTAAACCCGCTAAAACGAGATGCGAAACCTCAGTCCTCTCAAAAACTTCCAAAAACATTTTTGCGCCCGCTCGACCCTCGCTTTTTTTCCACTCAAAAATCACTTAAACCATCACCTAAATCCACTCTATTCGTGAAATCCTTTAAAATTTCAACTGTTCCCTCGTTTGTTTTAAAAACAATCGAACTTGTTCGATTGTTTAAACAAATTAATAAATCAAAAATGAGGATCGCGAGATTCGAATGTCTTGGCGGGAGGCCGTGATCGCGCGCGCGTTTGCTGCATACGGCGATTGAATAACAACTGAATAACGCTCGAGCATGGCTCTCTTGCGTTTTCCAAGTTTTGACTTCTGTTCTGTGCATTTTTCTGGATTCGGATTTGAATGTGGAAATTTTGTTTTCGAGGATCGATCCGATGATTTTTTTATGGAAAAATTGATTCTGTTTGAAAAGCGTGTAACGAATTACATTAAAGCAATTTTTTTTTCAAAAGTATTATTGCAATTGATTTTTTTTTTTAGAAAAGTGACGATGAAGTAAAGTGTTTTTTTTTTTGACAATTTTAAACACTTATTCTGTGTGCATATGTGCAGTTCCAGAAATCTACACAAATAGAACCCTCAGGACCTTAACAATTTTTAACGTTCTGTGCCAAAATTGAATCGCTTTGGTGTCTGTCACAGCCGAAACTGTTTAACGTAGAAAGTTGAAATTTGTCGCAAGTATAGAAACTGATGTCCTAATCACAGTCGTGTAGCTTTAAATGTTAAATTTTGACCTAAAGGGTTAGTATTGGGGGGTGAAATTAGAAGTGAAAAAAAAGATTTTAAGGGCATCGAGGAGGGATTCAAATGCAAGCTTGTGAAAACATAAATTCATAAATACAGGGTGCCCCGTATGCATGGAATAATGATTTCACAGCATTTATTAATCAGTGTATCAAAAAATGTTTAAATAAATGTTATAGGGTGTTATACGGCGCACATGCTGGCGTTGACAATAAAATGTTTTGAACTGTCAGTTCGAAGAAATTACGCCATCTTGATTTTTTTTTTTGTAAATGGAAAGCCTTGTACATTATTTTATTTCTGAGTCCTACTAAAAATTCTAGATATTACACAGGGGAACAGCTGTTTTGGTGTCGAGGTTTTTTTGAGCTGATTCTATATCAATTTGATGTCCTGAATTCAAATAACGTATTCATTTGTACCTAGGAGCTCAAATTTTTAAGATATACAGTCCCTGGCCAAATTATTAGACGCACTGCAAGATTTCATGTAAAATATTAATTACCGAGTGATATTGTACCGTTTTATTATTTTAAATTGATTTGTTTTTTATTTTTATATTATCCAATCAATTACCTATTTATTTGACATAAATAAAACAGCATTAATTAGAAAAGCATAAGTTTATTAAGTTTTAAAGAAAAGTGAAATTAATGTTAGTAAAAGTCAATATTTAGTTGAGCCACCTTTAGCCGCTATCAAAGCTTTAATTCTGCGCGGCATGCTATCAATGCAAGATTGTACTGTCTCCTGCATTTGAGGATGATGATTCCACACATGAATAATCTTTTCTAGGAGCTGGGTTTTGTTGGTAATCACATCTTTAGCCACTTCTCTTTTCATCAGCTCCCACACATTTTCAATGGGGTTCATATCAGGGCTATTACCCGGCCAATCCAACAGAAGGATATTTTTTTCTGCCAAAAAAGCTTTAACACACCGAACAGTGTGGCAGGGAGCTCCATCTTGCATGAAAGTGAATGGTTCCCCATTTGGAAACCATTCTCTGAGCTGCGGAATCAACCGATTTTGTAATACTTCTTTGTACTGATCTTGCCTCATTATTCCTTTGACGACGTACAGACGTCCAGTGCCCTTGCCGCTGATGACTGACTAAATCATCACTTTGGTGGGATGTTTAACCGTCGGGACGACACAGTCGGGATGAAACTTTTCTCCATGACGACGACGCACATACTGAGCTTTATTCTGCAAAATTTCGAATGTGCTTTCGTCACTGAAGCAGACCTGTCAAAAATAGGAAAAATATATAAACTTCCATGTTTATTTGCTTTATTTAACTGAAAATGATAATAATGTATCAATTATTGATTAAATTGCTGTATCTTACCGATCTCCAGAAGTCCACATCTTTGTCTTGCCATTGTTTGGCCCACTTCAGGCGCTTTGCTTTCATTGCAGCTGTTAACTTGGGCTTCCTAGCGGGGCGACAAGCCTTAAAATCTAATTCTTTCCATTTTCTTCGAACAGTGCGCTCAGAAGCATTTACGCTAGCATCCTGGAGTTGTGATTTTATTACCTTTGTGGTAGCAAATCTGTTTTCTACACAAATTTTCTTCAAACATCTCTCTGACCGTGGAGTGAAAAATTGGTTTTCTACCGCATCTTTTCTTTCTTTTCGGGCTTAATTCCTTCCCTGACTCAATTTTCTTTTTTATGCGTCGTACACTAGCTTCAGAAACCTCCAATCTTCGTGATATTTCTCGGTTTGTAAATGTTTTCGCAATCACAAGGGCCTTCACTTCAGCTTTTTTACTTGGTGAAAGATCGCCTTTTCTACCCATAATGAAAATAGTCCAATTACTTTTTTAAAACACTGCATACAAAATAAACTAATAACTGAGTAGTATAAAACTGTTAAACAAACAATCACAGTCCATAAAGCCACAGAAACACGTCCATACCTGACTCGATTCCGATCGCGACTGATACAGGTTTGTACTTATTTAACTTTCAATGTATCACTTTGTCAACACAGTGTTGCCATATGTTAAAAATAAATACAAATATGTAGTCTACAACAATTCTTTTAAATAAAAATCAATAATATTGTAGTTTAAATATACCATTATTGCATAAAAACTCTTAAGAACATAAAATTACTAAAAAAAATACAGTGCGTCTAATAATTTGGCCAGAGACTGTACAATTTTAGATAAATATAAGTTACATTATTGTAACTCAAATCCGTAAGTGTAGTAAACAAAAGTAGATACGAAATTTTTATTTTAGTTATACAAAATACAATATTATGTCGTACTTACAAACAAAAAAAAAAACATTGAAGAAATGAAATAGTCACTCAACACTTGAAAAGCTTCTTTTTCCGCGACATTCTTGAATGTTTTTTTAAACAGTCCCTTTTTAAACTCCAGCAGTAATCTGCCATCATGTGCATGTCCCATCTTCCTTGGTAGCGGTCCTCCATAACTTTAATATCTTGGTGAAATCTTTCACCTTGTTCCTCACTCATGTCTCCTAAATTTTCTGGAAAAACGGTCTAAGTGGCTGTGTAAATAGTCTATTTTAATACTCATATTGCACCCTAAGGATTTGAAACTATTAAGCATCTTGTTAACCATTTCAACATAGTTTTGAGCTTTATGTTTGCCTAGAAAATTTTCTACAACTGCAACAAATGATGTCCAAGCTTCTCGTTCAACTTGATTCATTGAATTTATGAAGGCAGGATCCTTAATTAATTGTCTTATTTGTGGGCCGTCAAATATCCCTGCTTTGAGTTTTTCTGTGCTCAACTGATGCATTTTTACCCCTATATATGCAAGACAAGACCCATTCTTATCAAGAGCCTTTACAAATTGCTTCATTAAGCCCAACTTTATATGTAACGGAGGAAGTATGATTTTTTCTCTTTCAACCAAAGCGTCGTTAATGACATTCTTTTCCCCAACGTCCATGTTTTCTCTCTGAGGCCAATCTTTTCTAACCCAGTGATGTGTTTTGTCCCTACTATCCCAGAGGCACAAGAAACACGGATATTTCGTGTAACCACTTTGCTGCCCAAGAAGAAAGTTTACCATTTTTAAGTCTACACAAATCATCCATTGATGTTCGTAATACTTTATCTTCTGCAAGACCAAAGATATGGTATTATATTCTTCTTTCAGTTTCGTTGAGTGAGCTAGTGGTATTGAACCATATTTATTCCCATTATGTAGAAGGACACATTTTAAACTTCGCTTTGAACTGTCAATAAATAGGCGCCAATCATCTGAAATATATTCAGAAAGTCCCATTTCTTTCATGAGTCCCCTAATTTCGTGACAAAATACAAGATTGTCTTCTTGAGAAAAGAATGGTAGCAGATCTTTTTCTCTTGTACGGTAAAAGGTAATTTTGGTTTCTTGTTCCAGTAAATTTTTGTCGTTCAACCTAGAAGCCAGTACTTCAGAAGCTTTTTTCGATAAATTGAGATCCCTGGTGAGATCATTTAATTCATTTTGATTGAAGCGTTGAGGAACTGATGACGTCCCCTCATAGTCACTGTTAGTTTCATTAGCATCAGAACTTTTATTAGCATCAGAAGAGCGATCAGAGGGAAAATATTCATCATCAGAGATATGTGGTAGCTGATGAAATGTTGGAATCGGTATTTCATCTGAGTGCGGGATAGGGCGTATTGCCGAGTCTAAATTGGGATAAGTCCACTTACTGCGGTTATTTCGATTGATTTCATTAGTATTTCCTAAACAGAAATAACAATCATTGAAGTGGTTTTCTGGTTCTCTCCAAACCATTGGTACGCCGAATTTTAGACATTTTCTTTTCCCGGTAGTCCACTGCCGTAAATGCTCTGTACAAGTTTTACATACGAGATGCGGGGCCCACGTTTTGTCCTGATCACCAAGCTTAACTCCAAAGTATCCAAGATACGCTCGCTTTACAAAGTCAGTAATAGTTTGTCTGTTTTGTTGAAACATGTATTCTCCGCATATATAGCAAAACACATCAGGTTGATTTACACAACTTCTTCTTGAACTAGAACCTGAACTCATTTTAATTCTGTTCAATAACACAAAAACACTCTTTTCTTAACATAAAATAACACGCCGAATTCGATCTACTCTCATTAGTAAGAACGCACAAACTGACGAGACTTACCCGAGTTAGGTGATTAAAAGGGTCAGTTCAGGTACCTGACAGACAATGGTTTCACTATTTATAGATTTACCTGGAATTTACTCAATTACAGACTGACAATAAAACCATTGTACCTACATTAATGAATATATAATAATTTTAGAACTCTCATAAATGAATATACTGAATAAAAACCACATTGGTAGATAGATCGACGGCACTTTCATCATTGGATAGTTTTTCGCCACAAACTTTTAAAGCACGCAGACCATGTCTTTTTCTGAAGTTAGAAATCCAGCCTCTGCTAGCTCTAAAATTATCATTCCCATAGTTTTTTTCCGCGTAAAACTGTTTTGCTTTGCCTGATAAAATTTCGTAGGAAATTGGGGACGTGCCTTAATTGTTGCGTACAAAGTCATATATACAAACGAGTTTCCATTTCTGGATATTCGGTTTTTCGTAAGGTATTTCTGACGCCAGGACCGGAAACACAATTGAAAATAAATCTAAAAGAAGTTACACGTCAATAGTGAGTGTCCAAAATTATCTTTAAAATAAATCATATATACATACCTTTTGATTTTCCCTTGCTTCTTTTTTATATCCGAAATTGTGGATGTTCCTACTCCGTATTCATTTGCCAACACTTTTCCGCTTTCACCAAGAACTAGTCTTTCTAATATATCGGACTTTTGTTTTATTGTTAGTGTAATATGTTTTCTTTTAGAAGGCACTTTAATATGCAGGTACATATACGTAAAAAAAACGTTTACATTCTTATATGGACCACATAAAGTAAAATAGAACGTAGGTATGTTGTACTTGTGACAATAAACAAACAACTACAAAGTCCTTAACCTTCAGACGCGATACGCGATGGATTGTAGACAAATCAAAGGCACCTACAGTTTGTGTGAATCCCAGATGTATTAGACTGGAAGTTAGGGGAATCCCCTCACTATCGATTTCAGTTTTCCCATCTAGTTTAAATTAAATAGATGTCTAAAAACGCAGGTCCGGATTACCTAGTACTATCAAATCCTGATTATAAAGTACACAATGCAATAGAAATGTTTGTCTGGATTATTAAAGAATCCGGTTTAATGGAGATCCGGATTATCGAGGTGGCACTGTACTTTGGAATTATTAATATTTGAAATTAAGGAGATCAAATTAAAAAAAAAAAAAAATTAAACTTTTTTATGTCAAACATTTACTCTCAGGTAACGACTTAACGCGTCAAAAAATGATTTATTGACGAAAACGTTTATTTGCCTTCAAACGCACTAATTACTTCATATAATATTCGCTCTTGATGGTTTTTCCCTTCTCAGCATAGTCGATGAAAATTATTCCATGCGCATCCCAAAATAGAGAAGCCAAAACCTTCCCAGCCGACTGTTGTGTCTTTGGTCGCTTCGGGCTGCTTTCATCGGCTGCGATCCACTGAGCTGACTGCCGATTTGATTCCGGTGTATAGTGGTGGATCCATGTTTCATCCATTGTCACATATCGCATGAAAAAATCTTTTTTAATGCCTAAACAGGTCCAAACAGCGCTCAGAATCATTAACACGTTGTTGTTTTTGGTTCACTGTGAGCAAACGCGGTAACCATTTCGAACAGGGCTATCTCATGCCCAAATGTTCATGCAAAGTATGACCAACACTTTCTTTTGATACCTTTAGGGAGTCAGCTATCTCACGCAATTTCACTTTAAGGTAATCCAAAACAATTTGTTTTCAATTCAGCTTGATGAGGCAACAGATAACATTAAAGATGCTCATTTCATTGCGTATGTTCGATTTTGTGATGATATGTCAGCAGTAGAAGACCTACTTTTCTGCAAACCAATAGAGCTGAAAGCAATATCACTCACATTATTTGCTATCTTAAATGATTTTATAAACTAGGTAAATATGGAGTGAAAAAATTGAGTCGGAATATGTTCCGATGATGCTCATTCAATGTGTACAGGCACTTGTGAACCAAAAATCTCCACTGTGTGTGTGGACACATTGTATGATCCATAAAGAAGCTCTGGCTTCCAAAGAAATGAGTCCTGCTCTGAATATTGTGGTCACAACAGTTGTAACCGTAGTAAGTTATATTAAAATGAGACCCCTAAAATCTAGAATTTTTCCTGTACTTTGTAAAGACATGGGTGCCGAATATTCAGCGTTACTATTTTATTACGAGGCAAGATGGTTATCACGTGGGAAATGTTTGCAACGTGTTTATGAATTAAGAAATGAAATCGCCATTTCTCTAGAAGAAGACAACCGACCGGAAGCCGAGAAGTTTCGAGATAGTTTATTTGTCACGAAATTGAGCTACTTGGTCGATATATTCGAGAAATTAAATACCTTAAATCTTAAACTCCAAGGAACAAATACACATATATTCGATACAAGTGATAAAATTAATGGTTTTTGTAGAAAATTCGAATTGTGGAGCAGAAATGTAAAGCAAAAAAACCTAGAAATGTTTGCAAATGTGGGTGAATGTGTTAAAACATACAACATCCACACATCCTCAAAATCCGAAGAACAACATGTGAAAGTTGTTTTAGTAACCATTGAAAATCATCTAGCCATGTTGACAAAGAATTTTAAAAAGTATTTTCTTACTGACGACAACTTGGTAGCAAGTTACGAGTGGGTAAGGGATCCATTTCAAAATACTCCCGAAGGGCTCTCAACTTCCGAAGAAGAAATCTTCATAAACTTCACGGCTAGTGGCGAAATCAAAAGACAATTTAATAATAAATCATTCTTTGAATTTTGGGCAGGGGTGAACGATGCGTTTTCTGCACTGAAAACAAGAGCATTTCGTATACTATTACCATTTTCAACTTACTACCTTTACAAAACCGGATTTTCTCTGCGGTGGCTGCTTTGAAAACACAATATAGACCTCAACTAAATATAGAAAAAGAACTCAAGAGTGTCTATTTCTAATATTACACCATCCTTCGAAAATCTTTGCTCTGCAAAACAGGCCCAAGGGAGTCACTAATAATTATTAAACTTGTTTTTAATTTAGTATTGATATGTTACTTATTAGGTAAATACATTGTGCAGCACTAATACAATCTTATTTGTAGGTGTATTATATCAGTGTAAATGTGTATTTTATTTTTTATTATGTCAGAATGTGTTTTGTTTTGCTTTCCTTTCAATAAATTATATTAAATGTTTTTAATGAATGTTTTTAATAATAATTTCTTTTCAATATGCTCGCGCCCCCCCAATAGTGTAATCACGCCCTCCTAGCGACGCGCGCCCCACAGGTGGAGAAACGCTGACTTAGCCTAAAACCTGAATTACTCAAGCAGAACTAATGGCGTAAGGCGAGGCCATCAGTTCCGGACAAGTAACAAGTAGAGGGGACTATAAGGAAAAGGTCAACCTCGAAATGACAGATAATAAGCTGTAAACTTGTATAAGCCTTTATTATGGCATTCTAAAAGTTGTCTCAAAAGTCTCATAAAATCTCGTGTCCGCGTCTTAAGATATTTAAGGTCAAATGTCACAAAAATCGGTTTTTCGCAAATATCTCGCTTCCTATGGTTTCAATGATATTTATATCTATTATAAAAATTATAGAGCATAAAATTCTCTACAAATTTTGTTCTAAACATTTTTATATACGCTTTGAGATAGAGCGCGGAGAGCGCGCAGCGCTCAGCCATACATAGCATAATGCAAGGTCAACGGTGAGTCCCAGTAAATAATACGTCTCATAAAGTTAATTAATTACTAAAAAATCCATAATTATGAATAATTTGTATTATTTATTCATTAATATATTATATTTAATAATATTTTTCATTTATCAAATATATTTGTTTAATAATACTTACCTACTTCATGTAATTAAAAAATTGTTAAGTGAAATACTTTAAGTATATTTTAATTATAAAAAAGTATGAAGATGATGCTTCCATGACAGCAGGGCTAGAAGAGAATATAGTTATTAAAATAGGAGCAAACGTCACGTTAAGACGAAATATTGACGTGAGTCTTGGATTAGTCAACGGTTCTATCGGTATAGTACAAGGAGTAAAGGTTGATCCTGAAAATACAAATAGAATTAAAAAAAATACATATTACATTTAATAATGAACATCTTTACGAGCTTGGTTCAGTCAAAACTAAATTTGAAATTATTAATAGAGCTTATGTTCATCGCGAACAGTTTCCGATGTGTATAGCCTATGCTATTACCATACACAAAAGTCAGGGACTAAGTCTAAACAGTGCACTGATGGCCACCGGTTCTTCAGTGTTCACATGCGGTCAAGCATACGTGACACTTTCGAGAGTGACAAGTTTGGGCGAATTACATCTAATTAATGTCGACTTCGGTAGTATCAAAGCTCAGGAGTCCGCAATCGTTGAATATAATCGACTTAGAAGCACTTATCGTCCAGACTTGTCAAAAATTGTTACATCATAGCCTTTGAGAAAAACCAATAGAGACAGAGAGTGGGCTTTAAGAAAATCCATAGCTGACATACAAGAAATATTACCCGAGAAGAAAAAAAAAGGAGGACTACCTACAAAAAGAAGTGAGATCCCATTAAAAACATAAAATGTTTCGCAACGCAGTCCTTCCACCACAAAAAGTTAAAATACTTTATTCTTAAGGGCATTGTTTAGACTTACTTAGCAATGGAAATAGTAGATTATTTTTATGTGATTATGTTGCGGTGCGATTGCCAAGTCATTATATTTATTATAGAAATAAAGATGTCTAATATTGATACGGTCACTATAAATGTTGATAGGTAAGTAAATAGATAGCAATTTATGACAAAGTTGTTGAATAGGTGCTTCCATAGATACTAACTAAAATAACTGACTTGGTTTTACATGAAATCTCACAACTTTTTGTGGTGGAAGGATTGCGTTGCGAGACTTTTTTACATTTTATATTTTTGTCGCAATCATTACAACTAATTTCATAAATTCCACTTTTAGGCTGTATTGTGTACATTAATTGTCTTAATGTATCGTTAGGTGTCCTATTTTATCATCTCAGTTATTAACGAAGTTTCGGAGCATTGACAGCCTCTAAAAAAGATTGAATCATTTGTGGAAAATGACAGGTCGTATTTCTCAGAATTTTGTCTTTTTGATAAAAAGGCGTCGTCAAGCTAACAAACTCATGTAGTGCTCCTTAAACACCAACAAAAAAAATTTGTAATTGAATTTTCGCCACTTGCTGAGGCAAAGTTAGCAACTAATTTGCAATGCAAATTGCACTTTCTGCTCCTGAGATATTAAGTGACAGTCCTGGTTATTGGAGCGTTCTTCTTCTTAGTGAGCCTTATCTTCTAAGGATCGATCACATTTGCCCATCTGATTTTATCTATTGTCGCTCTAAACAATTCAGTAGATGTCATAAGTTTGTTTTTCGATGATGTCGTAAGTTTTTCAACCAAGAGTTCCAGGAGGTCATACTTTTGGCATCTCATAATATGGCCAAAGTAAGTGCTTTTTTTTAACAGCTAGAATTTTCGTTCTTTTCCCATCCGATCAAGTATTTCCACGTTTGTAGTATGCGCTATCTAAGGAACACGCAGCATTCGGCGATAGCACCACATCTCGAATGACTCCATCTTATCTTTGGAATTTTCTAAGATATTCCTCAAATTGTCTGATGACTTATAGACTAAGGTGAGGCCTATCTTATTGAGTCCCCTGCTATATTTCGGATTATATGGTATGGCAACATAATTGGTCTTATTTGCTTCGCGTATAAAAAAGATGGAATTCTGAATATTTTATCTGAACTTAGGTCTATTTATTAACTTGTTTATTAAGTTATCGTCATAGCCATTAACTCTAGTTATATTTCTTTTATTATCGAAGGTTACTCTATTCAGAGGAAATGTGACCAAACGATGAACTAAAAAATGTAATGGGGTTAATTTATGTAGTCAATAAAAATACGAGGCGAATTTTAACAGCTACATCTAATTAGGTAGCAAAACATTCCTCAAAATCCGAAATAAATATAAAATGCCAATTATCGTTCATCTAACAACAAAATTTCCTAATATCACTGGCTAAACAATTGCAGGAAAAGCCAAAGTTCATCAAAAAATTATTGTGTATAAATAGTTCTGTATAAAAGTGATAAACAATAATATTATACGTATTTTTCTCTTAATACCACTAGAGTACTACTTGTTTTGACTTTTGTTTATTTTGTTCCAGTAATTATTAAAAATAGTACCAGTCTCAATTAATGATGCATCACTGTGTTATTCTACTAAAATAAATATTGTTTAATTGCTTCAAGCATATCTGGGTTTTCTAAAAAATTCCCTATTTTTAAATCATTCTACTGGTACTTTTCGTATAATAATTAGTACGTAAGGTAAAATGAAAAACACAGAAATTAGACAACTTTGTCTGGTTATACAAAAAACTACCTCGCTAAGAACCCGTAAGAATGTCATTTTTACAACATGCCCGTCAAATTTTCAAAAAGTTATTGTTGTTGTTATTTCGGTAGTGGTTTTAAATCAAAAAATAATCTGCCAAGTGCAAGTCGAACTTGCGCATATGTTCCGTATGTTGAATGATTTTAAAATAAAAATTGTTGTTACAGAGGTGTAAAGTGATCAATGACTTCACAAAACATACCCCAAATGAGTTTTCAACAATGCTTGTTTCCGATCTTCGTTGAAAACTGATGACCTTGATTTTTTTTTGTATATACTAGATAAATTATTAAGTTGAACCGAGCATTAAAGGAAAAACGACCAGAATACGCCCAAAGACACGATAAAGCCATTTTTCAACATGACAATGCTCGCCCCCATGTTGCAAAATGTGTTAAAAACTATTTGGAAAACATCAAATGGGACGTTCTACCCCACCCGCCGTATTCACTGTACTTAGCCTCTTTAGACTACTACTTATTTCGATCGATGCAGCACGGACTTTCAGAACAACAGTTACATTCTTACGAAGAAGCGAAAATTTGGCTTGATGAATCGTTGGCATCAAAAGATGAAAAGTTCTTCTGGTGAAGAATCCATTCTTTGGCAAAAAGATGGGAAAAAGTCATAGCTAACGATGGCCAATACTTTGATTATTAAGGTAATTCATTTTGTGATGGAAATAACCGCTTAAAAGTGGCGACAAAATCGACATTATTAACCGAAACACCTATTATATATATACACGCGGTTTTGCAGATAGTTAGTATTTTTCCTTACTAATTAAAAAAAAAACACTCTTGTGACGTCAGCAACAGGCTTTTATTTTTAACCAACTATTCTATTCCCAGTTTAGAGGTAACTTTAGAAAACGTCTTTGTGTCAAAAGCAACCTCTCTCGACAACGAGAAAAGGCACTGGAGCCCCACAACTTCGATGTTATGTGGTTAAAAATAACAATTCAACAAACCACAAGGATCATCTGCTGCATCTCTCTCGACCACTAAATGATAATAACTTTAGAACTCTTTTCGTTTCTCTTGCAACACCAGTGTTCGTTAACCTTTTTGGCGAAGTTACATAATTTGTCTGGGGCTATATGCGTATCGAATCTATCTTGCGTGTTCTACATCCGAAAAAGTTCATTCTTGCATCCATATAATCTTTTAACGGAAACATCAAAAATCTGTTTTGCAATTTTCCAACCGTGCCTCGGACTGCTATTATTTCCCCATTGTAGCAGCACGCTGAGCCGCTGTTAACATGGCCTCATTGCACCTATAAAATGGCGTTATGCACACGAAAATGGTCAGTACCAGCCGATCGTCCAGACCGCCAAGCAGACCAACAGCTTAAGAAGTGAGCAAACCAAGCTGAGCAGACTACGCGATCCAACGGTGCCGGATTGTACCCTTTTTTTTAATATTCTTTTTCAGAGGTATACGCTTGTTGGTAAGTGACTGACCGACTAGCCGAAAGAGAAAGATACTTCCCTTCTCTCTCTGACAAACACCAGTGGCAAGAGGGCGGACTGGCTACGGGGCCAGCCAGGTGGTCTCTCTAGAGTGTGCAACGAGGGGGATATCTGCAGACCCGTTTTGATCATCATTCTCCTCGCTGTGGAACTTACTAGATCTAGACCCTCACAAGCGCATTCCGATCGATAGGGCGGACCCGTTTTCGACCCGTCTCTGTCTGACACGTACTTAGGATCCGTGCGACCAGTATGAGTCTTTCTGCGTATCGACTCATACACATACATTTACACCTGTTGATAGGACGGACTAGCTGCGGACCCGTTTTGTCTGAGATGTACCCACGGGTATACTACGGACCCGTAAGACCAGTTTGCGCGTTTCTGTGTACCTACATATACACTGACACTGGTAGATAGGACGGACTGTCCGTCTCTGTCTGACACCCATCTAGGGATACACTGCGGACCCGTGAGACCAGTATGCGGCCTTCTGCGTATCAACACCCACACATACACCACTAGATAATGCGGACTGTCTGCAGCAGCCCGGATCTTTCTGACCCACACCTAAGGGTATATTGCGAACGAATCAACACACTAACATCAGTAAATAGGGTGGACCGTCTACTGACCCGTTTTGACCAGCAGCCCGTCTCTGTCTGACACACATCTAGAGGTATACTGCGGACCCGTGCGACCAGCGTCTCCTTGTGGTGTATACATTGACCCAGACGTACCTACGGATAAACTCAGACGTACCTACTCTCTACGAGCGTATCGAGGACCAAAAGTAATTAGCCGGACATGCACACCAAGAACCTGGTGCATAATCGCGATAACGGTGTAGAGTCGGGATAAAACCAAAACCAATTTCCTGACAGAACCTTGGAGAGGCAAGGAGAGTGCGAACTACCATTACCACTCCTATTGACTAAACCGTAAAGATCCGAACCCACGTGTAGCTTTCCATCGACATCGACAGGTGGCGACACATCGACCAATGTATGTAGTAGGGCCCGATAAGTTTTATCACGAGACCGAGTGTTGCTGAAAAGGAAATGTCTTGCGTTACGAGACCGACCAGCATAAGGTAATGCACTTGTGATAATTTTGATTCAATCTACACCCTGTAAAGAATATTCCAGACTTTTTTCAAAATTTTTTGATCACTTATTTTCGCGATAAAGAGGGGGGTCAAAAGTCAAAAGTCAAAATTTAACTTTCAAAACTACACAGCTCTGATGAGGCCATCAATTCTTATATTAGTGTGACAGACAAACAGACGGACTGATAGACGGACAGAGACACACTGAAGTGATCTTATAAATGTTCCGCACGAGACACTAAAAAATTATATTTTATCGGCACTAACCTCGCCATGCGGCTACATATAGCTCCTGTGACTTTTCTTATCGCTTTAACCAGACTACCAGTCAACTTAGCACCCTCAAAAACTCCAAATAGCATAAATTAGTCGATATTCTCGAAGTATTGGTTTATTTTAACCCAAAACGGCAGATTTATAGATTTCTGGTCACCTGTATTAAGTTGATAAGGGTTTAATTCCTCTTCTGGTGTTAAAATGCGACAAATATAAAATTTCTGAAAATTTTACAGCCATTTTGGAAAAATAATTAACTGAACTTACCTGATCGAAACATTTTTTAAGACTCATGGGTTACAATTGTTCCGGTTGATACCTGGAACGTGTGTACCGAGTTTCTTTGCATTAACTAAAAGTACAGTGTTCCATAAAGTTCATACATATAAAGGTACACGCGTCAACTGAAACTTAAGAATACACGAGGGTAGTTCCAAAAGTTCTCTCGGTTTGACACAGATATGGCGCCAATATAACAATTTATTGTGATATTTGTTAAGTGTTTTCTACTAGATGGCGTGCTGACAAGTGTGTTAAGTTCCTGTAAATAAACAAGCTCTAAAATATTCTAAAAAAAATAGATAAAATTGTAGTGAGAGCTGTTATACTTCGTTTTAGAAGGTTTAACTACTACGCGTTAATACTTCACATCGGTATGAGATTCAGCTTATACAACCCTGATGATGATTTACCTAGGACTGTGTTTCCCACCGAGTACAATTTACAGCGAATCAAAACCAACGTGAATCGCTTCTTTGCATTTCTCAGAAATGTTTAGACTAGTTTAACCATAATTCCAGTGAATTTCTTCTTCTCTCCCATGAAGTGTTAACTATATTTATTGAACAATATAGGTAACACGATGTATCCCTGATGAACACACGCTTCGAGTCTGAAGTTTTGCGAGAAAGTATTGTTCACCCGGATGGTGGCCGTATTTTATTCATATAGCTTTTCAAGAAGCCAAATTAAGTGATAGGGTGTCCCCATCTGTGCTAAAACTTCCCAGGTAGCGCTCCACTTTACAGTGTCAAATGCCTTCAAGTAATCCACAAAGCAAAAGTATGTCTCTAAATTGAATTCTCTCTATTTTTCACACGACTTGACGAGGGTTGAGGATCTGTTTGAGAGTACCTCTTCCAGGCATGAAGCCCGACTCTACCCTTGAGATCTGAGGAAGCAGGAATGCTTTTAACTGCTCATTGTTGATAATCGGGAGGACTTTGCTGGCATGAGATATTAGAGAGACAGTTCGATAGTTTTCACATTTCATAGGAGAACCTTTTTAGTGTTCCGTACAAAACACTTATAAGATCACTTCAGTGTCTGTCTGTCCGTCTGTCACACCCGATTTTCTCCGAAACTATTTGTCATACAAAGTTGAAATTTGGTAATAATATAGGAATTGATGGCCTCATCAGAGCCATGTAGTTTTGAAAGTTAAATTTTGACTTAAGGGGTTAGTTTTGGAGGGTGAAATCGGAAGTGAAAAAAAAATTTTTTACTAGGTAATCGAGTGTGGTGTCAAATGAAAGCTTGTGAAAATGCGAGTAAAATATATATATATATATATATATATATATATATATATATATATATATATATATATATATATGTAATACTTGCGCGCACTTTTCTTTGTATTATTTTTAAAAAATCGCGCAAAATCGCTGTCCACCCGCCTTATCTCGAAAAGTACTGATCAAAAAATTTTGAAAAAAATTCTGGAATATTCTTCACGGGGTGTAGATTGAATGAAAATTATCATGAGTGCATTACCTGTAATAATTTATCTGGTATATAAAAAACAGAAATTTCATGGTCATCAATTTTCAGTAAAGATTGGAAATAAACTTTGTTGAAAACCTCTGTAACAACATTTTTATTTTAAAAGCAATCAACGTACGGAACACTAATTGTGCAAGTTCAACTTGCACTTGACCGGTTATTTATATATTAGAACGAAGATAGATTGGCTCGTCTGTTGGCCATATTCTATTTCTCCAAATTTCTTGACATATTGTGTGTATGAGATCTGTTGCGTGGTCCTCTAATTCTTTTAACGCTTCCGCTGTTATGCCATCTGTACCACTAGCTTTCCCAGTTTTTAATTTTCTCAGCGCGGAGGTCAATTAATAGTATAGAGTATCAAAACATAAGGTACTATAGAAAATGTAGGGTACAAGGCATTTTTCCTGAGTAAGCACTAGTTGAACATCTTGACTGTGTCAGGGATAATGTAGATCAAAATATTTAGTTTTGTGTAAATTTCTGTATAAACCAAATATTTTAAAGCCACTTTGTAATACATGTTGACTGAAATTTTAAACTTAATTTCTTATCCTTGGGTCTTCATAGTATATTTTTGTTAGTAATAGTTTATGTTTATATTATATAACTCATCCAATAGGCACTTGATGCAATGCTCTCGTGGAGCTTCAAAATAAATTACTACTCTGTGGTATAGCGGTTTGTGCGTTGGGTTGTCTTTTGATCTGGTTTATGTTAGAGCCGATCTGTCTATTTTATATCTATAAAATTTGTCGGCTATCTCAACTATATGTTGTCTTATAGTTTCTATGTTTGTCATGTGGTGTAAATCATTAATTGTTATGTAACTGTCAGTTGATGTGACATGTCCTAATACTCTGTTCATGCGTTGGAGTCGTTGCTTGTGTATGTGTTTGATATGCCACACCATACTGGTGCGGAATAAGCTTAAATTCTCTCAGCTAAAAAAATATATATTTCTACATAACAACGGTCTACACTAAATTCAGTTGGTGCAGCGCTTCTTGAAATATTTTGCTTTTAACTCATCACATCTGAGCAAAAATTTCGACCCCCAAGGATTCAGAGATTTTTTTTACAGTGGAAAGTGAGGGTGATACATCTTTAACACCTTTAACGATTTCAGATGAATTTTTGTTGATGTTCCATTTTAAAAAAATCGGTGACACGTCAATATTAAACAACTGCCACTACTCGAATGAATAGACAGAATTATTGTTTCACAATTTATAACGCCGTCTATGCATCAGACCGAGAACTTTTTAGACAGCCCTCGTATTGACAATTACACACACAGACATGGGTGAGAAGTGGAATTTACATTAATCAAGCGTTTGCGACAGCTCCTGTCATTTCAGTTTAATTCACTACAAGACTAAAACTAAAGCAATTGAAGAGACGTGATCACAATTCATCGCCTGATCTTCATAGAGTTTCTAGTATATATATATATGAGATGTAACGTCTCTCTGTCTGTCTGGCGCTTATCAACGGAGAACCACTTATCCGATTTTCGTGCTTTTTAAAATAAGGAATAAGAAGTGACGATAATATTGAATCAAGTCGGAAAAAAGTTTGCCGCTAGCACGTTCTCTTGCTATATACTGCCTAAACCATTAAATATCGAACAATGTCATGTAGCTAAGAATATAATTTACACCAACGGGACCGACCGAAAGTGTACGCTTAAGGGAAATACAAAAAAAATCATTTTTTTTTTTTTTTTTTTTTAATGAAAACTGTATTTAAAGAATTTGGGATATTTAAAACGTATACGTACTTACGTATATGTACGTACATATTTTTAAAATAAACAAAAAACTTAAAACTTAAGGAAAAAAGAAGATACATATAAAATATAATAGGGTAGTTATACATATGAAATGAATGGCCATTTTAATGACGCAAAAATTCATATATTGTCACCTCTTTTTCTTTAAAATGGCGTCCAATAAAGGTATTTCTAATTTGGAATGAAACTCTAAAGACTCTGCATCTCCGTGATCTTCGACAAAACTTTTAAGGTGCTTAGTTAGGGTAATAGCTTCACCATAATTTGGGAAAGCATCTGTTGGTACTGGAACCTCATCGACATCAGAATCTTCGGAAAGTCCTTGTATTTCAACTAGATTTTTCAATTTCTTGTTCTGAATCTGGATTTTCAACATACAAATTTTCATCTATGTTCAAAAAATCATTATGGTTTTCATTATCAGTTAACTCCAACATATTCTTATTTTTGAGGATATCTGCAAGTACTTTAAGTGGTTCTGGATCAGATGTAACACCCTCAGTTAACTGGTCTTCACTTTGCGTATTTTCATGCTTAAATCCCGCTTTACGGAAGCAATTTTTAAATGTTTCCTTGGTTACTTGTTCCCAAGCGGTTATTGCAAAGTAAACTGCATCCAGTGGCGTAATTTTCTTAATTAACTCAAAAGCTGTACCAGCAGTTTCAGTGGTTACCATCAGGTGTTTTAGTATTAGACTTCGGTAATAGATTTTAAAAATTTTTATATTTCCCTGGTCAAGTGGTTGACGAGCTGATGTACAATTAGGGGGCTGAAACAAGATTTTTATATTTTTTAAGCGAACGTCTTTTGGATGAGATCCTGCATTGTCTAAAAATAACAAAATGTTTCTTTTTTTTGTGATTTTCCATTCAAGCTCTTGCATCACTCTGTCATAATTTATTCTGTCATGCAAGCTTTCTTATTATATTTCCAAGTTACAGGCAGGTTGTTTATGTTAATATTTTTAAATGCTCTGGGTTTAACTGCCTTACCAATGACAAAGAGTTTTTCTTTTTCTCCCGCCATATTTGCACAATGCAAAATTGTAAACCTCTCTTTGGGATATTTACCACCAACACATTTTTTTTTAATGTTAGCGTTTTGTTGGGTCTATCTCATTGGCATTATAGATGTCTCTCGGTGAATATCCCTTAATTAAAGAAGGGCATTTTTCCCAGAATGAAGAAACATCTTCAGAAATAACCGAAGTTCCTTCTCTTGAAATCGCTTTGAAACTTTTATTAAGCCAACCAGAAGAAGCACGGAATGTAGAATGTCCCAGAGACTGGACTATTTCTTTTGCTTTGCATCGTATTCGCGGGCCTGAAAAAAAACATTAACAATAAGTTTTTTTGCATTTTTGTCACGACAAGTCTACTGATACTATCCCCCTTTTATCTATTCTTTGAATTGATATGAAAAGAAAATCAACGCATTAATTCCTAAAAACTTTATCTAAAAAAAATAATTAATGTGCATACCTGTCAAAGGAATCCCCTTATGGCGAGCTGCTATAAACCAGTTATAACACAACTTGTCAATTTTGGTACCATCACCAGTCAAAAAGCTTCTTTTTTCATTCAAACTGCTGTTCGACATTCACTTGCTTAAAAGAATTTCTTTATGTTTAATTATATCAGCAGCTTGTGTTTTTCCGTTATTAAAACGCTTGGGTAAGTCCCTTACACTTAACTTTTCCTTATAGTGAACTTCAACATTTTCAATTTTTTATTTAGGCGTGAGATTTTTTCTATTTGGAGCTATTTCTACAATGAACGTATCGCCCACTGTGTCTCTTTTTTGCATAGGCCTCAGACTAATATTAAATCCCCGTGTGTACCGAAAAATTGAGATCGGTAAATCCCCGGTTTACTCGGAGAAGTCCCTCAGGGAAGGCACTCAGCGACGTTGGCGCGCAGCGCGATTGGGAAACTCAGCAGCGCGTTTAAGCCCGATTAAGAGAACATTTTTTTGTGTCCGCATCCGTTCAAGAGAATGTCCGTCCAAGAGGAAGTTAACACAATGTCAATTATATGTTTATCTCCTACTCTTTTTCCCATTTACATTCACGATCTGCTGGAAAAGCTCGAGAATCCAATCTACAGCTTTGCAGACGACAGTACGCTTATCTCTTCATTCACTTTGAACGCTCGGACATCGGCTACTCAGACGAATATCCGCAGACAGCAGGAAGTCATTCAACTTAAAAAAGACCTGGAAGAAATTTTATCTTGGGGCGACAGTAACCAAGTGGAATTTAACGCTACAAAAACCCAGGCTTCAGTTTTTTCTAAAAAAGTTAACGTTGCTGAACCCGACATAGTTATATAGTTATGTCAGGGCACTCCATTCCTCTAACATCGTCACTTAATTTGTTGGGCGTTAATTTGGGAGCAAATATGTCCTGGCATGAACATGTTGCAGGCATAGCAAGGAGAGCTTCTCCAAAATTGACAATATTATTTCGAACCAGAAAGCTTTACACTCCACAACAACTGTTAATTCTTTACAAAGCTCAAATTCGACCAACTATGGAATACTGCTCCTATATTTGGGGCTCCGCTCCCAAACATACACTGCATTTGTTGGATTATGTCCATAGAAGAGCTGTTCGTCTGATTGGAGACCCGGAACTGACCGGCGGCTTTGATTCGCTGGAACATCGAAGAACGGTTGGCGACTTGAGCCTATTCTACAAGTATTTTCATGGAAAGTGTTCGAAGGATGTGGCCCGCTTAATTCCTCTCTGAGCGGTGCATGTTAGAAGTACACATCGCGCTAATACTTCACATCCGTATGAGGTTCAGCTTGTTACTCCTTGTACAACGCTTTTCAAGCAGTCTTTTATATGGAGAACATCATCCCTTTGGAATAATTTGCCCAGGACTGTGTTTCCCATCGAGTACAATTTACAGCGATTCAAGAACAACGTGAATCGCTTTTTCCGCACATGTGTCGCTCGTGTAGAGCTTTAGGGACTTCTTCCCTGCAACACGTGTCCTAGACCCATAAAAAAAAATAAATAAGAGTCGGTCGGGACCATGAGAAACTGTTCGTTCAAG
Source organism: Pachyrhynchus sulphureomaculatus (assembly GCA_019049505.1). Classification (NCBI taxonomy): domain Eukaryota; kingdom Metazoa; phylum Arthropoda; class Insecta; order Coleoptera; family Curculionidae; genus Pachyrhynchus; species Pachyrhynchus sulphureomaculatus. The sequence goes on along the minus strand of CM032448.1, from coordinate 134,376,414 downwards.
GGAGGTGTAAGAGGGGTGTCCGCGAACGGGAATTTAACTGTATATAAAATGCAACGTCTCTCTGTCTGTCTGTCCGTTAGTGCGCTTATCACTCTAGAACCACTTATCCGATTTATGTTTTTTTTTGAATTCGTACGTTGATTCTCTGGCCAGATTTTCTATAATCTTCTATAATATATATAATATGGAACGTCTCTCTGTTTATCTATCTATCCGTTAGTAAGCTTATCATTCGAGAACCACTTATTCGATTTACGTGCTTTTTTTAAACATATGTTCTTTGGCTAGGTTATCTATAATACATATAAAATGCAACTGTCTCTGTCTGTCTGTCTGTCCGTCAGTGCGCTTATCACTGGAGAACCACTTATCCGATTTACGTGTTTTTTTTAAAAAATGTTCTGTGGCCAGGTTATAGGACATATTTTATTACGTTAGGTAACATAAGGAATAAGCAATGACGATAATAGTGAATCAAGTCGGAAAAAAGTTTGCCGCTAGCGCGTTCTCTTGCAATACGCTGCTTAAACCGTTAAATATGGAACAATATCATATAGCAAAGAATATAATATATATGTTAAAAATGCAACGTCTCTCTGTCTGCCTATCTGTCCGTTAGTGCGCTTATTACTCGCGAACTACTTATCCGATTTACTTTTTTTTTTTTTAATTCATACATATATGTTCTCTGGCCAGGTTATAGGATATATTGTATTACGTTAGGTAATATAAGGAACGAGCATTGACGATAATAGCGAATGAAGTCCACGCGAGCGGAGCGGCGGGCACGGCAAGTTAAAATATAAAACGTAATGTTGTCTGTAACAATATGTTGGTTTTAAAGAAAATAATAGTTTAAAGATTGCAGAATATTAACGCATCTGACCTAAAATTAAAGAAAAAAATAACAATGTCAAAAAAAGCTGTTTTTATACATTTTTGCAGCTAAACAAGACATTACGTCCGATAAGTAATTTGTATAATTAACGCGTTTTTTTCATTTCCTTAAGTCGTCCGTAGAAGATGTATTAAGGAGAGAAGGCTAATCGTAAATTAGTCTACATGGCAAAAGACGTGATTCAATCCCAATAAATAGATAAAATAATTTACCCACTACTTTTTCTGTAAACATATAGTTCCAAATTAAGATTTTGAGTTTCTAACACTATAAAGTATCTTAATTTAAGCATTACAATATGATATTTTAAACGCTAGATACAGTCTGTCAAGTAACAACATGATCGCTTGAGTACTTGAAAAAAACGTGTTTTCAGTACATTTTTTGCTATGAATGTATTCTTTGGTGCGCTAGCAACGACGCAATTACGTTAGTGAGTTGTTCAATCGCCTCCTGTATCAATAATCGCCTGGCATCTTCGAGGCATGCTGTCGACGAGATTTTCTGCATACTAGGGCAATGATCTCCAAATTTTTCCAATCTCGTGAGACAACTGTGTCGAAGTCCTTAGAGTCTTTTCTCTGAGCTTTCTCTTTACGTCTTCTTCTTCCGACTTATATCTAGACCCTATTACCTGTTTTTTTGTTCCCTGCTTTATAGATCGTCGCTTCATCTCTTTCTTGGACGTCCCATTGATCTTCTTCCATTTGGTAACTTGTCTCTTCCTATCCGTACTATCCTGTTGTTTGATATTCTTCCTATTTGTTGATCCCATTCCACTTTTCTTCCTCTTCTTCACTGGTTGATATTTTCTATATTACATGCGCACCTTATGTCTTCATTCTTTTCTCTATCCCTCAGTGTCTTGCTCGTAAATCTCCTAAGTATTCGCATTTCAGTTGATTCCAGCATCCTCTGTGTTATACTTGTATCGGGTCTTGTTTCAGATGTATAAGTCATTACTGCTTTTGTATATTCTTGTTTTGGTCTCGACGGAAAGGAATTTATTTCTAAATATGGTATCATTGAGGCATCCTGCTATCCTATTAGCCTTGTTGACTTGATGTTTTACTTCTTCCTCAATTTTTCCGATACTAGATATTTTGACGTCCAGGTAATCGACATCCATCATCTGTTCTATTGGTTTATCTTCCACCACCAGCTTGCACCTATTCAGCTCTTTTGCTGTTACTGTTATCTTGGTTTTTTTCAGTTGAGATTGAAATATTATATTGTTTTGCTGCTATATAGAATTCCTATAGCAGCCTTTGCAGATCGTTCTCGGTCTCATATCCCTTGTTTCTTTTGACATTCTTTATAATTTCAACCGTGACAATATTAAATAGAAAAGGACTTAAAGAGTCTCCCTGCCTGATTCCAGATTCATAGTTGATTGGTTCTGTCATTCTTTTTTGTCTTTATATACATTCGCGATAGTTTTAATTAGGTCTAAAGGGATATTCCTGTTATATAAAAGACTAGCCGGGCCCGCGGCTCCGCTCGCGTGGACTTGATTCACCACTATTGTCACTGCTTATTCCTTAATTTACCCAACGTAATAAAAGATCTCCCATTATTTCTCCTTATCTCCCATTATTTCTCCTTATCTCCCATTATCTCACCTTATCTCCCATTATCTAGACTTCTCTCGACTTATCTCTCAATATTTCTCCTTATCTCCCATTATTGCTCCTTATCTTCCATTATCTCACCATAACTCCCATTATCTAGACTTATCTTTGCTTATCTCCCATTATTTCTCCTTATCCCCCATTATTTATATTTATCTCCCAGTATCTCACCTTATCTCCCATTATCGAGCCTTATCTCGACTTATCTCCGATTATTTCTCCTTACCTCCCATTATCTAGGCTTATATCGAATTATATAGAACATATGTTTAAATTTATAAAAACACTTAAATCGGATAAGTGGTTCCAAGTGATAAGCGCACTAACGGACAGACAAACAGACAGAAAGACGTTGCATTTTATATATATTCTAGATAAAAGATTATAAATAACCTGGCCAGAGAACAAATGTATGAATTAAAAAAAAGCACGTAAATCGGATAAGGGGTTCTCAAGTGATAAGTGCACTAACGGACAGACACACAGACAGAGAGACGTTGCATTTTATATATATTATATTCTTTGCTACATGATATTGTTCCATATTTAATGCTTTAGGCAGTGTATTGCAAGAGAACGCGCTAGCGGCAAACTTTTCTCCGACTTGATTCACTATTATCGTCACTGCTTATTCCTTATGCCACCTAACGTAATAAAATATATCCTATAACCTGGCCAGAGAACATATGTATGTTTAACAAAAAAGCACGTAAATCGGATACGTGATTCTCCAGTGATAAGCGCACAAACGGACAAACAGACAGATATACGTTACATTTTATATATATTATATATGTAATAAAATATATATCTACAACCTGGTCAGAGTACATATGTATGAATTTAAAAAAATCACGTAAATCGGATAAGTAGATCTCGAGGGATAAGCGCACTAATGGACATACAGACAGACAGAGAGACGTTGCATTTTATATATATTATAGATATAGATTATTATTATTATTATTATGAAACCTTGCCAAAGAATATATGTATGAATTTAAAAAAAAGACACATAAATCGGAAAAGTGGTTTTCGCGTGATAAACGCACTAATGGACAGACAGACAGAGAGACATTGCATTTTATATATATTATAGATTATAGATTATAGATATTCTCTGCTTTAATGGTTTAGGCGGTGTATTGCAAGGCAACGCGCTAGCGGCAAACTTTTTTCTGACATCATTCACTATTTTACATCACTACTCATTCCTTATGCTACCTATCGTAATAAAATATAGCCTATAACCTGGCCAGAGAACATATGAATGTTTTAAAAAAAAAAGTACGTAAATCGGATAAGTGGTTCTCCAGTGATAAGCGCACTAACGGACAGACAGACAGACAGACGTTGCATTTTATATATATTATAGATGAATAACGTCTTCTATTTGCACATTGTCGAAAACTGTTTTAAGTCTATCAGGCAGAAGTATGCTAGAATGTTGTATTCTATAAATTTCTCTTTTACCTGTCTCACAGTGAATACGGCATTGATGCACGATGAATCCTTGGTGTTCTTCTTCCAGTTGTATTCTCGCGTTTATTTTTGTTATAATAATCGTTGTTGTTAATTTCAATGTACAGTTTAGTAGATTTACGCTTCTGTAGTTCTTGTGCATTAATATAACTGTCGCCGTTTTCCATTCATCTGGAATTCAATTTGATCTTATAATCCTCTGTATAAGTGTCTGGAGGTGCTTAAAAAGAGAGTGTTCCCCATATTTTAGTAATTCATTAGCTCTATGGTCTTCGTTTGGAGATTTACGGGTTTTTAATCTTTCCATTGCTTTTATTACGTCTTCTTCCGTTATATATGTTTCTTCATTTATCGTTATGTATGGTGTTTGTGGAAATATAATACCCTGTCCCCTTTTATATAATTGTGTAAGATATGTTACCCACGGTCCTTTCTTCACGTGTGTATACTCTATTAGTTCTTTCATCTATGTTCTCTGCTTTCTTATGAATCTCCAAATTTATTTTTTGTTGACCATAGAAGTCCGATTCTAATTTCTTCTTTATCTTCGATCTTTACAAGGGACCAAACGTTTTCAATAGGGTTGGCGTCTGGCGACTTTGAAGGCCACTCTAGTATTTTATAATTGGCCAAAGCGAACTGCTTCGCGACGTAATTTTCGCCCAGCAAGTATCTCTTCAACGCGCTTCGGAATGTGACATGATGAGCACGAAGATGTTGTCGAATGGTCTCATGGGACCCATTCAAACACGATTTTCTTGATTTTGTCGCTTCTTGACGCAGCGTCAACTTCGGGACCCGTGAAAATAAAGGCACGATTTGTTTTTCGACTTTACCTACCGAATCACGTTTTGGCAAATCGCCGATATTTTTCATCTCGTTATTACCCACTTCTTCACAAACGACACCTACTTTTTAATATATTTAGCGACCGCGAAATAGGTTATTTTAAGGCCCTTTAGATGGGAACAAAGAAAGACTGCCTTGAACTGACGCGCATACAAGTGACTCATTTTGGAGTTTACGTGATTTAGACGAAAGTTCGTAATCGACTGATACTTTTAGTAAAATGCGTCGTAGATAAAGGTTACCTCTAATGATTTTTTGCTGGGTCGCTAGAATCGCATCTACCAGAAATGAATTATCGCGGACATGTTCTTACTTGACAGACTGTAATTCGTAGTTAGACATTAATCACAAGAATAATGGAGCCAAAGCGTTGTTTAAGATATATTTACTGCTGAAAACTGTCGTTTTTAGTGTTCCGTACGGAACACTTATAAGATCACTTCGGTGTATGTCTGTCTGTCTGTCTGTCTGTCTGTCTGTCACACCCGATTTTCTCCGAAACTATTTGACATAGAAAGGTGAAATTTGGTAATAATATAGGAATTGATAGCCTTATCAGAGCCATGTAGTTTTGAGAATTAAATTTTGACTTAAGGGGTTAGTTTTGGGGGGTGAGGTCGGAAGTGAAAAAAAAAAATTTTTTTACTAGGTCATCGAGTGTGGTGTCAAATGAAAGCTTGTGAAAACGTGAGTAAAAAAATATATATATAATATTATACTTGCGCGCACTTTTCTTTGTATTATTTTTTAAAAATTCGCGAAAAAAAAGACGCCCATCGCTGTCCCGGGCCTTATCTCGAAAAGTACTTATCAAAAAATTTCGAAAAAATTTCTGGAATATTCTCCACGGGGTGTAGATTGAACGAAAATTATCACGAGTGCATTATCTTTAATAAATTATATGGTATATAAAAAAAACAAAAATTTCAAGGTCATCAGATTTCAGTAAAGATTTTATACCATCGTAACATAAATTTTGACTTAAGGGGTTCGTTTTGAGGGGTGAAATCGGAAGTGAAAAAATTTTTTTTTTTTTTACTAGGTCATCGTGTGGTGTCAAATGAAAGCTTGTGAAAACACGAGTAAAAAAATATATATATATGTAATACTTGCGCACACTTTTCTTCGTATTACTTTTAAAAAATCGCTGTCCCCTACCTTATCTCGAAAAGTACTTATCAAAAAATTTTAAAAAAATTCTGGAATATTCTCCATGGGGTATAGATTGAACTAAAATAATCACGAGTGCATTACCTTTAATAATTTATTTGGTATATAAAAAAAAAAACAAAATTTCAAAGTCCCTAGTTTTTAGTAAAGATTGGAAACAAACTTTGTTGAAAACTTATTTGGGGTGTGTTTTGTGAAGTAACTGATCATTTTATACCACCCTAACAAAAATTTTTATTTTAAAAACAATCAACGTACGGAACACTAATTGTGCAAGTTCAACTTGCACTTGACCGGTTTTTATTCTTTATAGAACTTGGATAACGTTGACGGATTTTACGACTTCTATATCGATTTACATCCAAAAAGAGTAATTCCCATTCAGGCGAGGAGATGCTCAATAAAAATAAAGCACCATTTCTGTTAAAATTGGAAATAATGAAAAAACTACATCATTTTCAGATTTTTCTACTTCAAGAACATGTATCTTTCGGTATGAACAGTGCTGATTTTCAGAATATCCTTAGATCAGAAAGGTCTTGCCTTGTTGAGGATTTTTTGCTGACAGATTGAAGAATGAAGTTCGCAGCGCTTGTTTAAGAAGTGGGAGCAAAATTATAGATTTTAAGTTGTTCACCAAGATTTAGGATTAAAAAAGTTTTTGTACGATGGGCCTCCCAAAGTGCTTACACCAGAGCAGAAACTGGTGAAGAAAGAAATTTATGACGGTTCTCCCAAGAAGCAGAAGTCGTAATAGATTCTTAAGATCTCCTCACCTCCAAAGAAGACATAATCTTCTGTGAAGTTGATACTAACCGTTTTATGGGACAACTGCCAATGAGTTTTGCTTCATGAATATATGGAAAAAGAGTTCACAATAAATAGTGAGGATTACAGAAGTACGCTCTTTCTGCGAAAATGTACTCGTTCATGGAAGACCGAAACTTTGCTCTTGCATAACAACTCCATAAAATTCACAAAATTTAAGCCACGCACATCCACACTACAGTCCGGATTTAGCACACCGCAACTTCCTTTCTTCAAACAACTGAAGGAAGACCTCAGGGACTGGAAAATGTTCCTCTAATGATCAGTTGAATACCGCAGTAGTGTCTTTTTTTGTCAAAAAAGAATGTTTGGGGCTCTGCTTCGAAACATGCACTGTATTCGTTAGATTCTGTCCAGAAGAGAGCTGTTCGTCTAATTGGAGACCCAAGCAACCTTGATTCCTTGGAACATCGAAGAACGGCTAACAACTTGAGTCCATTCTATAAGTATTTTATGGAAAACGTTCGATGGATATAGCTCACTTAATTCCTTCCAGAGCGGTGCATGCCAGAAATATACGTCGCGCTAATATGTCACGTTCGTACGAGTATCAAGTTCAGCCTATCACTCCTCGTACACTAGCAATCTATTATCTGGAGAAACCCATCCCTTTGGAATGGTTTGCTCGGGACTACCGAGTACAATTTACAGCGATTCAAGGTCAACGTAAATCGCTTTTTCCACACAAGCGGCGCTACTGTAGCGATTTAGGAATTACGTCATTATTTTTTAAATTACAACTTGAGTATTTTTTATTGTAGATTGGTATCTACAAAAACGATTCTCTTCATATAAAGAAGGTGAAGAGAGACGAATAGCATTAAAGTCGAAAGAAGCGTTCGTCAGGGAGACACTATCTCATCAAAATGAATTACACTTGTACTCGAGGATGTCTTTAAGAAACTACCATGGGAAGATAAAGGAATCAGAATTGGCGGAGTATATCTGAACTATCTCCGATTTGCGGATGACATTGTCTTGATATCAAGTGACTTGAACGAATTGGAATCAATGCTTCAACTACTGAGTTATGAGTCGAAACAGGTTGGCCTCAAAATGAATTATTCGAAAACAAAAATAATGAGTCTAGGAGACCCACATATCTCCATTGAGAACCAGGACATAGAGAATATTAGTGAATACAACTATTGGGGCCATTCAATTACTCTAGAGAAAGAGAATTAATACAGGGAGGTTACTAAGCGAACACAGCTCTCCTAGGCAGCATTTGGGAGACTCTCCTTTGTGCTGACAGTTAGCGTATCCTGATTAAATCAAAAAGGAAAGTTTTCGATGCCTGCATCCTACCTGTAACAACATACGGAATGCAAACAATGTGTCTAACGCAGAAGAACGCCAATAGACTGAAAGTAATGCAGAGGGCAATGCAAAGGTCAATGTTGGGGTTGTCTCCGAGTGACAGAATCTGAAATGAAGAGATCCGTCGAACAACAAGGGCCACGGATGTTATTAAGAAGATTGCTGAACTGAAGTGGCAATGAACTGGACCTGTCGCAAGACAGCAGGATGACAGATGGCCACTAAAAATCTTACAGTGGCGACCTAGAGAGACAAAATGAAAGAGAGGTAGACCCAACTGAGAGGTATCGATGATATCAAGAGGATAGCTGGTAGAGACTGATACCAAAAAGCTCTAAACAGGGCAAAATGGAAAATATTAGGAAAGGCCTATGTCCAGGAGTGGACGAGTTAAAGGCTGAAGAAGAAGAAGAAGATGGTCCAAATAATTGTTTATGATCGTTTTTCCTAATATTGTAGATTGATTTTCTACAATAGTGTTAGCTATTCTCGCAAATAATGTAGCTATTTTAAAAACGCAGCTTGTACATTATTAGGTTTAGGGTTATTCGTTTAAATTGTTTTTTCTGCTTTATTGTGTTTGGAGCAGCAAGATGGAATTCTCACGTCACGTACGACTATTCGTTACGTGCGGTGCAATCTATGAAATGTATAATGAATGTTTAATTTGAACCCAAACCAGATTTTAAAAAACTCTGGACCAACTATATTGATGAAGACGATAATTATGTAGAAAAAAAAAATATTTGTTAAGGTCTGCAAGTTTTGTTTTATCGCTAGATACAATCTGTCAAGTAACAACGTGTCCGCGATAATTCATTTTTGGTAGAAGCGATTCTAGAGTTCTTATTTGACAGAATGTAACACGTAGGCTGGAAATTTTTTGGTCTAACTACTTAAAACAAATTTTTTTGCAAAATTCGTCTTTATCCATCAACATAGTCTTGTATTCAAGAGCGATACAATTAGTACAACGCTACTTCAAATTTGGGATAGAAGCTATAGCGTTCAGTGGGGCTTCAATAAATTTTATATGGTTTTAACACGTAGACTTAAAAATTTTTGGTCTAGCTACAGTTCAACACTTTTCTAACATTTCTATACCTTTCTTGTAGAAGGATTTGTCTTTGCCTTCAAAAAGGCCTCAGTTTCGGCGATAACTTCTTCGCTGGAGCCAAATCTCTTTCCCACGAGCATTTTTTTGAGGTCTGCGATTAGATAATAGTCGCTGGAGCTCAAATCTGGAAAATACAGTGGATGAGAAAGCAATTCGAAGTACAATTCATGCAATTTTGCCATCGTAACCACTGACTTGGACACGTTTCTTTGCGATTTCTGCCTTCAAACGCACCTATAACTGTATAATATTCGCTATTGATGGTTTTCCCCTTCTCAGCATAGTCGATGAAAATTATTCCATGCACATCCCAAAATACAGAGGCCAAAACCTTCTCAGCCGACTGTTGTGTTTTTCGTCGCTTCAGGCGGCTTTCACCGGCTGCTGTTCACTCAGCTGACTGCCGATTTGTGTCCGGTATGTCGTGGTGAATCCATGATTCATCCATTGTCACATATCGCATGAAAAAAACCCTTTTTATTGCGCTTAAACCGGTCCAAACAGCGCTCAGAATCATCAACACGTTGTTGCTTTTGGTCTACTGTGAGCAAACGCGGTACCCTTTTCGAACAGAGCTTTCTTATACCCAAATGTTCATGCAAAATATGACTTTTGGTATCTTTAGGGTGTCAGCTGTCTCACGCAATTTCACTTTACAGTCATTTAAAACAATTTTGTGGATTTTTTTTTTGATGTTTTCCGGTGTAACCACCTCATTTAGGCGTTCAGCATCATTTGTGTCTGTACGACCGCGTTTAAATTCAGCATCCAGTGAATGATAAGTGATTTTCCAGGGGCAAAGTCCCCTTAACAGTTATCAAGCCCTAGCTTTGCTTGAACGGTATTTTTCCCATCACGAAATTCGATTTTTTCCATTATTTTGAAAATATGAAAAGTAGCGTCACTAAAACCACTGTAACTTGTAAACTAATCGTCGAAATGTCATGAAATTTTAACACGTATCGTTTGAAGGTTGGTAATTCCTAAAAATCATACGATATTTCTTGAAAAGGACGACATTTATGTGTCAGACCAAAACTTTTCAGCATACGTGTTAGGTTTTAAAAAAGCACGCGACAAAATCCGCTTAATCGAGGGCTACTCAAGCGCAAAGAAATTATTTTTTTACGAACACAATATTATCATTTAGCAAGAAAAGCAATAAAAAAAACAATGCAAGTTCCTGTAATTCCATTTAAACAAGTCCATTTGACTCGTGTCGCCCTGCAACTAACCACAAACTTTGTGGCAGTAATTTATTAGATTGGTTTCGATTTTGGTTCACCTTGATTCGGGTTTTTAATCGCATGGTTACAACAGGCAGGCGCCACCCGTGTACATTTTTTCATAGCGGAGTGTTTTTTTGTCATATTTTTTTTCGGAAGATTTCTTTATTCAGTCACGATATTGAGGAATGTAGCGAGCGAAACATAAAAAAAAAGTTACATAATCAAAAATCAAATTTAAAATAATGCGATACTTGTTTGTATCTACAAGAATTTTACGTAATTAAGGCGAGTGGTAGCGCATCAGTTCAACTTCTCCCACATTGCATACCGGGTGACTGTTTACACTCACCAATGTATGAAGATTAGCCTGGGATGTTTACTAGCTTACTCATTTTACAAAACAAGAAATGAGTATAGAGACCTAGATTACAACAATAAGCAATTAATTGCTTTCCTTGCTGAAGGAAAATATTGCATTCGTGAAAAAATCTCATTCCGAGATGCTTTTCTTCGCGTTATAGGGTTCCTAGATCACGAAAAACATAGTCACTCATTTCCATCAGTTTATCGATCTGTCAATCTATTGGAACGATATCAGTTTCAAACTTCTTCTTCTTCTTGTGCCGACCCGTTATCGGATATTGGCGATCATCCTGGCTATTATGACTTTGTTTACAACTGCCCGCTCTGGTTGTTGAGAACCATGTTCGTAGGTTTTTCAGCCACGAAACACGTCTCCTGCCTGGTCCTCATCTTCCATCCACCTTGTCCTGCAGTATTAGTTGGAGTAGACCATATCTTTCCTCGTTTCTCATAATGTGGACCAGATATTCGAGTTTTCTTCTTTTATTTGTATTAATAATTTCCAGGTCTCTGTTCAAGAGTTCGAGTACTCTCTTGTTGGTAGTGTGCTCTGTCCAAAATATTCTAAGCATGCGCCTGTAGAGCCACATCTCGAATGCTTTCAACCTTTTACATAATGCCGTAGTTACAGTCCAAGACTCCGCCCCATACAGAAGTACCGGAATGGCGTAGCATTCGAGAAATCTTATTTTGATTTTTAACTGAGATCATGACTTCTGAACACATTGGCTATCTATCTTTTGGTTGCTGATATAGAGTATATATATATATATATATATATATATATATATATATATATATATATATGTAGTAGTGGTTTTTCAGGTATCCCGTGTTAGCTTGAAGTCCCTTGATGGACAGTTTCGTTGACGTTTCGATGGAATCTCATCCATCTTTTTCAAAGCGTTGTTCACTGGTCGGTGCCTTGGCGTTGAATATATATATATATATATATATATATATATATATATATATATATATATGTGTGTGTGTGTGTGTGTCTGTGTGTGTGTATGTGTCAGAAAATTACCTGTGCTAAACGGTTGCTCTTATGTTGTAGAGAATGGGTACTAGTTGTAAAAAAGTTACTAAATATGCCTTTTTTATTTATTATACTAGGACCTATAAATATTGTTAAATAAACAAAATTGAGGTGCCACTATAGTAGTCAATAAAACAGAGAAATTGAGATAAAAATAAAACATATATTTATTTCTACGTACTTACTTACCAGACTTGTAACCGAGTATAGTACTAAAAAATATTAAAGTATAAAACTGCGATAGAATTAACGTATATATATAGTATATATATATATATATATATATATATATATATATATATATATATATATATATATATATATATATACAGTTAAACTACTGCTTATATTTTACAAAAAAACGATTTTAAAATTTACAAAATATTACTCTGGGCTGAATTCTTGGTAATAGGACTCCAAAAAGGGCTGGTAGAGAAATCGGAAAAACAGGAAATTATCTGAAAGACCAAGTAGCTGGTAGCAAAGAAGATTTGAAATCCTCTTGTTAGAGAAAACTGTAGTCAGAAGGAGAACTGGTGGTAAAAATTGTGAACAACAAAAGTACCAGTAAAAGTAATAACACCTTATCGACTCTGCAGCTTGTGGCCAGAGGTATTTGGGAAGAATGAGGTACTGCGGAATGGAATCGGCTTGCTTTCCACAGGAGAATTTGGTAACCCAAAAACTGACAGAGAAAGTTGCGATTTTGGGATGCCGCTTCTTCAAAAAACATGTGCACAGAATTAAGGTAAAACACCTATAAAATATATATTTATATTTATATATATATATATATATATATATATATATATATATATATATATATATATATACGAGTATATATATATATATATATATATATATATATATATATATATATATATATATATATATATATACACGAGGCTGGTTTGAAAAGTCCGTGCAAAGTCCGAGAGATGGCACCACCGGCGCGTATCGAGGTCATGTTTAGTTAGTAGCATCTCTTGAATGAACGCACACCAAGTTTCAGCCATATTGGTCTATTTCTTTTTGTTTGGCATTCGTGTGAATCAAGGAAGTCGAGTGATTTTCAAGAAATGGACGAAAAAGAATTTCGTGTTGTGATTAAACATAACTTTATGAAAGGCAAAACGCCTCAGCAGACTAAAGAGAAGCCTGATAAACATTATGGTGACTCTGCACCTTCGATTAGAATAGTTTATAAGTGGTTTCAAAATTTTCGGACTGGCCATATGGTGATGGATGACAGAAGAGTTAAGGTGCGTGAGATTGCTAGTGCTGTGGGCATCTCGACTGAACGGGTACATAATATTTTGCATAAACATTTGGACATGAGAAAGCTATCCGCAAGATGGGTGTCGCGATTGCTCACGCTTGACCAAAACGGAATCGTGTGAAGTGTTGCAAGGATGGTTTGCAGCTGTTCCAGAAGAATCCGGAGGACTTTAAGCGTCGTTTCGTCACTGTGGATGAAACATGGATACATTACTATACTCCTGAGACCAAACAACAATCTAAACAATGGGTTACCAATGGGGAATCTGCACCAAAAAAGGCGAAGACCGTTCCTTCGGTCGGAAAAGTTATGGCGACTGTCTTTTGGGATTCGCAAGGGATAATCCTCATCGACTATCTGGAAAAGGGTTTAAAACTATTACAGGTGAATATTATTCATCGTTATTGGACCGTTTGAAAACCGAGCTGCAAGAAAAACGCCCGCGATTGGCCCACAAGAAAGTCCTTTTCCATCACGACAACGCACCAGCACACACCTCAGCAGTTGTGGTCGCAAAATTAATGGAAATAGGATTCCAACTCGTTTCACATTCCCCCTATTCTCCAGACTTGGCTCCCTCGGACTACTATTTGTTCCCCAATTTGAAGAAATGGCTAGAGGGACAAAGATTTTATTCAAACGAGGAGGTGATTGCAGACACTAATGGATATTTTGCAGACTTGGACAAATCCTATTATTCGGAAGGGATCAACAAACTAGAACATCGTTGGACGAACTGTATAAGCCTAAAAGAAGACTATATCGAAAAATAAAAAAGGTTTACCCCAAACACATAAGTAGTTTTTATTTTTGCACGGACTTTTCAAACCAGCCTCATATATATATATATATATATATATATATATATATATATATATATATATATATATATATATATATATATATATATATATATATATATGTATGGTTTGTATAAAAAGTAATGAAACCATTTTTCTTCTGACGCGGCTGTACGTCGCAGCGCGCTCGCTCCAAGCGGGTTCGATGGAGGGGGAAGTCTACTTCGAAACGCATCTAGCGTCAGTCGCGTACGAGCTTCCGTGCGGCTCGTATCGTGGTTTTAGTGGACCCCTTCAAAATTTGCTTTTAGAAAGTAGTTCATTGTTGTTTGTAGAAAATGTGTTTTTGACAGTGATTTAAAATTAATACCCCAATATAACGAACTACCTTCTAAGAGCAAATTTTGAAGAAGACCTCTTCTGAAGGTTGAAACGTCCATAAATATATAACAAATCCAAGAATAGTTGTAATGATCTAATTCCAAGAACACGTAAATTAATATATATATATATATATATATATATATATATATATATATATATATATAAAGGGTGTTTTTTATAGAGGTATAAAACTTTAAATTGGCAACACTTTTTTAGCTGGCGGCCATTTTGTCAGCTGTCAAGTGATTTATGTTTAGTTTGGTTTGGCATTTCAACATGAATAGACTGACGCCTGAACAACGCTTCCAAATTGTGCAAATTTATTTTGAAAATCATGGTTCTGTTCGAAATACGTATCGCGCACTACGTCCATTTTACGGTCAACATAATCGTCCATCAGAGCAATTAATTCGATTAACTATGGAACGTTTTCGCACCACGTTTACTCTAAATGATAATACGCATCCACAGAGACGTCGTACAGTGCTTACAGAAGAAGTCATTGCTGCTGTAGAGCGTAACGTAGAGGAAGACCCGAATCAGTCTATTCGCCATCGTGCACAGGAATTGGATATGTGTCCATCCACTTTATGGAAGATTTTGCGGAAAGATCTTGGTTTGCGTGCTTACAAAATCCAACTCGTGCAACAATTGAAGCCACACGATCACCTAGCAAGGCGTAGATTCGGTGAATGGGCCCAAAACAAGATTGCCGTTGATCCCGATTTTCGTAAGCGAATTTTGTTTAGCGATGAAGCTCACTTTTGTTTGAATGGATACGTCAATAAACAAAACTGCCGTATTTGGAGTGATAATAATCCTCAAGTGTATGTTAAGACACCGTTACATCCAGAAAAACTGACTGTTTGGTGTGCTTTTTATGGGCTGGTGGAATCATTGGTCCGTACTTCTTTAAAAACGATGTTGGTCAGAACGTTACAGTCAATGGTGACCGCTATAGAGCCGTGATTACTGACTTTTTCGTTCATCAGTTGAACAACCATGATGTGTAGGAGCTGTGGTTTCAACAAGACGGCGCAACATGTCACACAGCTCGTGCCACAATTGATTTATTGAAGGGAACCTTTGGTAACCGCATAGTTTTACGTTTCGGACCCGTGAATTGGCCTCCAAGATCGTGCGATTTAACGCCGCTAGACTATTTTCTGTGGGGATATGTGAAGTCGCTAGTCTACGCCGATAAGCCCGAAACGATTGACCACTTGGAGGACAACATTCGCCGCGTTATTGCCGATATACGGCCACAAATGTTGGAAAAAGTCATCGAAAATTGGACCTTCAGATTAGACTACGTCCGAGCCAGCCGTGGCGGTCATATGCCAGAAGTCATATTTAAATTATAATGCCAGAAGATTATCTTTCAAATAAAGTAAATTTCAGGTCAATTTAAAAAATTCATCTTTGTTTTATTCCATTTCAAAGTTCTATACCTCTATAAAAAACACCCTTTATATATATATATATATATATATATATATATATATATATATATATATATATATATATATATATATTTTCTATAACCAGTGGTGCAAAAACCCATGTCCCAAACCAACTCCATTTAAAGGTAGAAAAGGTAGAGGTCAGAGTTCATAAACTCGAAAGCGACCACCGTGTGTTATGATCACGTGATTACCTGTGACATGTCATTCTACGAAATGAAATTATCTTTATGATTTTACGGAGAAGTAGTAATATGGGTTTTAATTTAAATGTATTTTTAAGGTACCCTTGGACGATGAAGCGACGAATTATTTCGAACGAGTAATGTGACCTCACGCAGACACACATTTGATGAACTTTTGAACATTATTAAACCCTCGTTAACGATCACAACCCTAACGAAAAGAATCAAATCGATTGTTTTCATCTATATTGAAGTGAGAAAAAGTTCGTCGAAATTATTTGACAGTTTGTGGCGACCTTTACAACCATACGGTTAGCTAAGATCATAAAACTGTCCGTTTACGATGTTTTGGTCAGTACTGCCCTTTTAAAGGTTGGAGGTGGGGTTTACTACAAAGTTGGTAAAAAATAAACGTATATACATATTATATTTTGTTTAGACTCGAGAGTAATAAATACTGACAGCTATGTTAACTAAATTCGGTAAATTTTGAAAAACAATAATAATGTCGAAAATTGTTGAAAAATTAATCCAGAGATTAAGAAATTTCAATAATCAATCATAACTAAAAAATAAAGTTAACACGTAGGGTGAAAAGTTTTTGGTCTAATACATAGATGTCGCCCTTGTCAAAAAAAATCCATACGATTTTTAGGAAGTACCAACCTTCAAACGATACTTGTCAAAATTGCATGACATTTCGACAATTAGTTTAGAAGTTACAGTTGTTTTAATAACGCTACTTTTGATATTTTCAAAACAATGATGTTATGGTCAAAATTTGCCCTCGAGAATATTTTACCAATTTTTTGATTTTCATAGTCCTTGATAGAATTAAATAATCATAAAATTAAAATATAGGTTAGATTAAATCAAATTCACTTAAATTATAAATTGATGTACCTTATTTTTAATTTAGTTTTCTTTGAGAAAACTAATCGGTGTCCTTGATATTGTTTATTTACGTCAAGGTGATATAACCTTGTAATTTTTTTAAAATATTTTCCAAATTTTACCAGTGTCAGGTAAGGAACTAGTATATGGTTTCCATAGTGCTTTTCCATAAATGGAAACACTTTATTTTCACGGATAGATTTACGATTCAATCCTGATTTGGTAAATAAACAGAATTGACATTCTGAAGGTGATACGTCACATGTCTTAAAGTTTTGGAACGCGGCGTTGCCAAAGATGGTCCAAAGCCAAGTTGTTTGTTATTGTATGCCAGCGAATAATACGTTTTATTTCCTCTCGCACTCTTACAAATGTATTGATATAGAGTGGAGATAAACCTCGAGTTTGTTGAGTTGATTTTTTTCATTTCATATTATACGCGAACCAGTTTTCAAATCTTTAATTTTTGAATTATTTTCAAATTGTACATTGTGTCCCCGGAAGAGGAAGTAAGAATCCGGAGTGGGACAATCCTATTTAAAGTAAAAATTACGTTAGTAATCACTCTCTCTGTCACGATACTTTCAGTTCAGTAATTCAGTATTTTCAAAAAGTTTTATAAAAAAAAACGGGCGTTGTGCCGATTGTTGAAAAGCTGAAATTGCCAGTTGCAGTACTGTTGAAAGTTTTGGTTCAGCTATTTATGGGCGATATTTTTATTACCGAAAAGTGCACTTACTGGAATTTAATCCAAACAAGGATGTTTCCTTGTTCCAGGGTTTTGTTTTTGGAGTTTTGGACTTTATGGCTTCTTTGGATATTAATTCTTGAATTCCTTTTGAATCTACCGTCATTCCAACATTTATTTGGAATTTGGTCTTACCCAACCAAGTTACCACTTTGAAATTTTCTTTTCCCATTGAGGTGAGAGTACTTCTGGCTGTACCAGCAGGGCTTGCAACTTAGACGACCTACGTACACACCGCTCCATCCAGCCAACGGTTCTGAGAACCACCCAGTTCGTGTTCCTTCTCCATCATTCAGAGGACTGACTAGAAAACTCCAACTAAGTCTCAACCAAAACACTTTCATATGTATTTTTTTTAATTCGTAAAGAATCGAAACATCGAGTAAGTTTTCTATTTTGTAAATTCACTAGTTAAAATCTCTGCGATTCGATATCTTTGCAAACATACGTAAATCATTATTTAAATTTAAGTACTGTATTTCTTCAATTAACGGTTAGTAATACTTGTGGTACGTCAACAACGCTACAACTTTTTAATATGGTAAACCATACGCCAACATTGCAACTGTGTAGTTTTGTAAGATTTATTTTTTTGGTTTTAGAGAAGTTCAAAATTTATTTCTCGATTCTAAGATAATTAAATACACTCAGATATCTTTAAAGGTAAATGTAAATCTTTTTCATTCATTTTCTTTTATTGTTAATAAAATATTTTACATTTTTTTTCCAAGTTTTTTTCCTTTGGCCGTCCAAGCCGGTTGTACTAAAAATAAACTCCGGTGGCGCCTTTAGGGTTTTCAGGAGAGATCCAATTAACAGGGAGAGTAAAAAGACCGAACCTGCTGCGAAGAGCTAGCTAGTTTAGATCGTGGATATTATCCTACCGAGCCTAAATGGGGTGCTTGAGCGTTAACCTGGATGATAGTCTTGAATTTTTTGGAAATTTTCCTTATTTGGGAGGTTGGGTAGTTTTTGACCTCATTAAGGGTACCTACCGGGAAGATCAAGCGCAGTGAGGGGTTGATTCCTATTCTGACAGCAACTGGTTATACCCAAAACCTGTATCAGTCTTCTGGCAGGCCACTAGCAAGTGACTATTGAGTTTGATTAGTCCAACAGTGGGTTTTAAGGGGAAAATTGTTTAGGGATAAAGAGGTCCTTATTTTGGTAAAACTATCGGGCAGCTAACAATAATAAATTAACATCAACGCCAAACTAAACATAACAATGGAAACAATCGAATTTCGTTTATTAAATGATGGGAAAAAATACTGTTCAAGTAAAGCAAGGGCTTGATAAGTATTACGGGGACTCTGCCCCTGGAAAACCACTCATGGTTTACTAGTATGCTAAGCTTAAACGAGGTCGTACAGATACAAATGATGCTGAACGGTCTGAACGCGCAAATGAGGGAAATAAGATAGCTGACATCCTAAAGATATCAAAAGAACATGTTGGTCATATTTTGCATGAATATTTGGGCATGAGAAAGCTCTGTTCAAAAGGAATACCGCGTTTGCTCACGGTGGACCAAAAAGCAATGTGTTGATGATTCTGAGCGCTGTTTGGACATGTTTAAGACCAATATGTGACGATGGATGAAACATGGATCCACCATTACACACCGGAATCAAATCGGCAGTCAGTTGAGTAGACAGCGGCCGGTGAAAGCCGCCCGAAGCGACTAAAGACATAACAGTCTGCTGGGAAGGTTTTGGCCTCTGTATTTTGGGATGCACATAAAATAATTTTTATCGACAATGCTAAGAAGGGGAAAACTATCGATAGTGAATATTATATAAAGCAATTGGTGCGTTTGAAAGCAGAAATCGCAAAGAAATGGCCGCAAATGAACAAGAGAAAAGTGCTCTTTCATCAACAAAATGCACCGTGTCACAAGTCAATGATTACGATGGCCAAATTGCATGAATTGACGTTCGAATTGCTTCCTCATCCACCGTATTCTCCAGATTTGCCCCCCCCCCCCCAGGGACTATTATCTATTCGCAGACCTCAAAAAAATGCTCACGGGAACGAGATTTGGCTCCAATGAAGACGTAATCTCCGAAACTGAGGCCTTTTTTCAAGACAATGACAAATCCTTCTACAAAAAAGATATAATAATATTAGAAAAGCGTTGGACGGATTATATCGCTCTTGAAGGAGGATATTGATGAATAAAGTTGAATTTTGCAAAAAAAATGTGTTTTAAGTAGCTAGACCAAAAACTTTACAGAAATAACAGAAAAAAGGGAAGAATTGCAAAAGATGATGGAAGAACCAAGACGTCAAAGATAGGTTTAAACACTTGGATTCAGCCGATACTTGGTGAAAATCCACAAATAGAAGTTTTGCAAAAAGTAAAACACTACTTAAATTTCCACTAAATTTTTTATTTTTAACACCGTGACATCTTTCGCTGTACTATAGCTTCTTCAGATGGTTTGTTACAAAATGAGGATAAAATTACTATAATAAATGGTTGGTTCACAATTTATGGCAGGTAATAAAATAATTTAATTAAAATAGATTTAGTAATGGTAAATTATTTAAGTCTAATTGTTCATTTATTAAGGAATCTGATTTTTTCTATTTGTTTATTTCTAAAAATTCTAGGTAATTAAGTTTCAGGCCCTTTGTGAAAGTATGTAATATTTGAATGTAGTGAAAGACTAATATTGTCAAATTTCCACTTTATTTAGTTTCACTGAAACTGTATGACGCGTTTCGCTATACTATAGCTTCTTTTGATACAAAATGACATTTGAGTATTAGTGTTGTTACATTTATATAAATACCCTAAGGTAATAAAATTAATACTATATGCTAATGAATATTGCTGGGAAATCCATTCAGAATATTAATTGTATAAATTGAGTAAAGGGGAGTTACCATGGGCCAGACAGGTATCTTTTTGTTCGTTTACGATGATGTCTGAATTTTTAATTCTATTTATTTCTAAATTTTCTAATAGGTTTAATTTTACGCCTTTGTTTTGTATGTGTAGAATTTTAAATTTATCGTCAAAAAGATGATTTGATTCTGTTAAATGATTACTGTACGCTGAGTCAGTTTTGTTTTTTAAATAGCTTCTTTTATGTTCTAAAATCCGAGTTTCGAATGAGCGATCTGTCTGACCTATGTAACTTTTATGACAAGAACCACAATTTAACTGATACACTCCAGATTTTTTTGATCTATTTTGTTTTCCCTTTGCGTTTTTAATAAATTTTCCTAACGAGTTATTTGTTCTAAAAGCTATGTTGATATTATATTTGTTTAAGTGGTTTTTAATTTTCTCTGACGTGTTACCAAAATATGTTAAAACATTAAATTTTTTCCCTATGTTTTCTTTCTTGGGGTATACTAGAGAAATAGCTTTATTTTTTAATTTTTTGTTTAGAATTGAGTCTTTGGTGTCAGGAGAATATCCGTTGTTAACAGCAATTTGTTTTATTAGATTTAATTCTTTATTAAAATCATCTACAGATAAGGGGACACTTACAAGTCTATGCAACATACTGTGGTAAGCCGCCAATTTGTGTTGTAGGGGGTGAGCTGATTTTATGTTTATTGTAGTATCTGTATGTGAGGGTTTGTGAAAGATAGAGAATTTGTGTTTGTTGTAATGTCTGGTTATCGTTAAGTCAAGAAAATTAATTTGATTGTCGACTTCTAGTTCCATCCCCCTACAACACAATTTGGTAATATTAGTATTTCATTACATTCGTTATGAATTTGCATCAAGTAACAGCCACAACAATTCAAAGTATGTAATATTTCAAAGTTTGGGTTGAATTGGTGGTTATTTTCAATTAAATGATTTGAGTAATTTGAGTTATTTTTTCTATTAATGTATGATGAAACATGACCTATATATGTTTTTTGAGCAATTTCCACAATTTAATTTTTATACTCCGGATCTATTGTCTCTATCTGTTTTAGTTTTGTTATTTTTTATAAATTTGCCAAGTGTGTTGGATGTTTTAAATGCTGTGTTAATGTTTAATTTTCTCAAGAAACTATTTAATTTAGTGCTGCATCTATCATAGTACGTTATCGACTTAACGTTTTTATAAGGTTCTTTATTATTCGGAAAAACTGTACTAATGGCTTTTTTGTAAAGTTTTTTCTTGAGAATATTATCTATTATGGATAGTGAATAGTCATTATTTACTGCTCATTGTTTTATAATATTAAGTTCTTTTTGAAAATCGTCTTGGTTTAGAGGAATATTTATTAGTCTGTGAATCATATTATAGAAAACTGCAAGTTTGTGACTTGGTGGATGACATGAGGTATTATAGATAATTATGTCAGTATATGACGGTTTATGGTAAATAGAAAAACTGTATTTGTTATTATGTCTTTTTATTGTTAGGTCAAGTAAGTTTAAACTATTGTTGATTTCAACTTCACTGGTGAATTTTATATGTGTGTGTATATTATTCAAAATATTTTGAAATGTGGCAAATTGTCTATCACTTCCTGTAAAACAACATAAGATATCATCGATATATCTATGTCAGTATACAAATTTTTTAAACAATGGATGTTTGCTTATTTGGTTTTCTATGTTATTCATAAATATTTGTGCCAGAAGAGAACTAAGTGGATTGCCCATTATGAGACCGTCTAGGCTGCTATATAGGTCGTTATTAAATTCAAAGTAATTTTGTTCTAGGCAAACGTTTAAGCAATTTAAGATGTCTTGTTTTATTATTGGGTTGACATTAATTTCAGAAAAAAGTTTTTCAATTAGTATTATAGTTTCCCTACTTGGTATGCTTGGAAAAAGATTTTGAACATCGAAAGAGATTAATTTTAAATTGTCAGGTAACTTTTAAATGTTTAATGTTTATAAGATCAAAATAAATGTTGATAAAAAAAGATCATAACTAACCAGATGGAAGAACTAAACCTCACAGTTGCACAAAAGAAAATAGAAGAAGTTACGGAATATATATACTTGGGTAAAATAATAAAACTAAATAAAGACAACCAGACAGAGGAAATAAAAAGAAGAGAGAGACTGGCATGGATGTCATTTAGCAAACTCTCATACATTCTAAAAAACAGAAAATATCCGCAATACCTGGGAACTAAGGCCTTCGATCAATGTATATTACCTGTCCTTACATATATTTTCTTTTATAGGTCTAGCACACGTGCTACAGGGAAGTCCCTAAAGCGCTACAGAAGCGACACGTGTGCGGAGAAAGCGATTCACGTTGTTCTTGAATCGCTGTAGATTGTACTCCGTGGGAAACGTAGTCCTGGGCAAATTATTACAAAAGGATGATGTTCTCCATGTAAAAGACTGCTTAAAAAGCGTTGTACGAGGAGTAACAAACTGAATCTCATACAGATGTGAAGTATTAGCTCGACGTGTACTTCTAACATGCACTGCACTGGGAGGAATTAAGCAAGCCACATCTCTCAAACACTTTCCATGAAAATATTTGTAGAATAGGCTCAAGTCGCCAACCGTTCTTTGATGTTCCAGCGAATCAAGGTCGCCGGTCAGTTCCGGGTCTCCAATAGAATCCAACAAATGCAGTGTATGTTTGGGAGCGGAGCTCCAAACAAGGGAGCAGTATTCCATAGTTGGTCGAATTTGAGTTTTGTAAAGAATTAACAGTTGTTGTGGAGTGTAACGCTTTCTGGTTCGAAATAATATTCCTAACTTTTGAGAAGCTCTCCTTACTATGCCTGCAACATGTTAATGCCAAGACATATTTGCTCCCAAATTAACGCCCAACAAATTGAGTGACGATGTTAGAGGAATGAAGTGCCCCGACATAACTATGTCGAGTTCAGCAACGTTAACTTTTTTAGAAAAAACTGCCGCCTGGGTTTTTGTAGCGTTAAATTTCACTTGGTTACTGTCACCCCAAGATAGAATTTCTTCCAGGTCTTTGTTAAGTTGAATGACTTCCCGGTGTCTGCGGATATTCGTCTGAGTAGCCGATGTGAATGAAGAGATAAGTGTACTGTCGTCTGCAAAGCTGTAGATTGGATTCTCGGTCTTTTCCAGCAGATCGTTAATATAAATGAGAAAGAGAGTAGGAAACAGTATGGAGCCTTGGGGTTGATAGTGAAGGTGTTAGAAAGAAGTCCGTCGACTGCCACTCGTAAAGAACGCTCTTTGAGGAAACATGAGAGCCACAAACAGAACTTTTCATACATACCATACGACCGTAGCTTAGCCAACAGCCCATCGTGCCAAACACGGTCGAATGCCTCGAATATGTCAAGAGCAACCGTTCGAGATTCTCCAAAGTGTTCAATTGCGTTGTTCCAAACATGTGGTACATAAGTCAAAAGATCTCCTGTTGATCTATTTTTACGAAAGCCATATTGGTGATCGCTAATAATGTTGAATCCTTCAAGATACTTTAGAAGATGCTGATTGACAGCCTTTCCCATAACTATAATATTGAAAGCAGTGCGATTGGTCGGTAGTTATTTCGTAAGGTCTTCTTGCCTTTTTTAGGTATCGGCTGAACTGTGGCACATTTCCAGCAGGAAGGAAAATGTTCCCTTTCTGTAGGATAGCTTGAAAAGTCTACAAAAAACTGGTGTTAGTTCCCTCGCCCAGTTTTTGGAGACAGGTTTTTCGTCAGCGCCAGAAGCCTTTTTGGTGTCTAGCTTCATCAAAATACGTTTTATCATACGCTGTCCGAAGATAATATCCGGCATACTTGACTGCACTATGGGAATATTAGGTGGTGTTTTTCCTTGGAAATCGACAGTAGAATGTGAAGCAAAGAATTCAGCCAACAAGTTCGCTTTCTTAACAGGTGTAGTTGCAATAGAAATATTTGGCCATGTGAGTGGTGGTATGGTGGATTTGGTGAAATTTTGACTAACTGCCTTAGCGACTGACCAAAAAGACTTCCCAAACATGGACGTTTACAAAAGAAAAATATCGATAGAATAGCGAAAAAAACAAAGAGCAATGGAGAGATAAATGCTAAGCATCAAACTTATGGACAAAAAGAAAAATACATGGATAAAGCCGTGTGTCCACTACCAAGTTTTCTTGCGGAAGTTGCTTCCAGAAGTGACTTCCAGAAGTTTTTGTCGTGTAAACACGTATTAGAAAGTCGACTTCCAGAAGTCACGGCTTGCAGAAGTTACTTGCAGCAATTATGTGGAAACACGTGTTTGTTGCTTGTTGGAAGTAACTTGAACGACTTGCTATTAACTGCAAGTGTTTTGAAGACTTGCAGAAGAAGAAGTCGGGTATACGTCGGGTAAACGGTTTTCAGTTTTGTTTTGTGTTTTTTTTTTTAGTTCTTTTCCAAATTTATAAAAATGGACAAAAATAAATTCGTTTGGAGTAGTGAAAAAACATATTTGGTAATTGAAAAACAAGAAAGTTATCCTGAATTATGGGACACGTCCTCAAAAGACTATAAGACTAAAATTAAAAAACAAAACGCTTTAAAGGCAATAGCCAATGATATAGACGCGCCCGAAGAAGAGGTCAAAAGGAAATTGCACAACCTCCGAACGCAGTTTGGTCAAGAAGTAAACAAAGAAAAAAAAAAAAGTGGCCAAAGTGCTGAGGATGTATATGTTAGCAAGTGGGAGTTTTATAATGACATGAAATACATGGCGTCATCTCATGTACCCAAAGAAACTGAGGATAATTTGGTAAGAATAACAAAATACACCTTATATATAACCGTTTTAATTTTTATTTCATTATATATTCCATTATATTATATATTCACTTGTACATACTTATTATATATGCCTATATTGCCACTCCACTTCTCCTTCTGGTGAAATAAAATATTCAGCAAATTCGTTACGAACATTTTTCGGTTCTTGTGCTTGACTGCGTGAATTATGTGGTTCAAGTGGTAACACGTTCCTTTCTGGTATCCCTTCTGTACGGCACTCTCCTTGATTATCGGATACAGGAGAATCAGATGTCATAGACGACGCATATTGAGAATTGCGACTTAACAGACAGTTATGCAGAGCGCCAATGGCCTTAACAATTTTTCTTGTTTTTTCTGGACTTAAAAGAATGGGCTTACGTGAAATTCGAAAACGAGCTGCAATTTGTCCAAAAAAATTTTCAACCACATTTCTGGCCCTAGAAAGCCGATAATTGAAAACACGATTTTGCACTGGCTGGCTCTTGAAAGGGATTGGCTTCATAATATACTTCTTAAGAGCAAATGCGTCATCTGCAACAATAACGTATGGAGTTGGAATAGTTCTACCAGGAAGTGACCGTGGAGATGGCAAATGCAATGTATTTTGTTCAAAGTATTTCGATAATTCACAATTGTTATATACTCCCCCATCCGAAATTCTACCATTACACCCCACATCAAAGTAAATTATCTCATAATTAGGTCCAATCAACGCCAACAGTACAATGCTATGTGTGCCTTTATAATTGAAGTAAACACTGCCTTCTTTCTTTGGTGCCTATATCACCACATGTTTCCCGTCCATAGCAGCTAGGCAATTGGGAAAATTCCATTTGTTGTGAAATCCGTTGGAATATTGAAGCCAATCTTCTTCCGTTGATGAAACCTAAAAAAAAGCGGTTTAATTCTTAATAGAAGCTTTTGTGTTCTTAATTTCTTTCTAAGAGCTTTCAATTACATTGGACAACGATGCAAATATCACCGATCAGCCCGAAAAAGTCCAGTCAGTACCACGGAAAAGACCAAAAAAAAAAAACCAATTCAGAAAAAGACGAACATGACGTCGTACTGGAAAATGCTCTGCAAATAATGCAAAAACCGTCTGATGAATACCAAATATTTGGTGACTTTGTCGCCTCAGAACTTCGAGGTTTGAGAAAAGCTGGGAGCAAGCGTAAACTTAAAAGATTAATTCAGCAGGCTACTCTAAAGTGACGGACGAAGACGATGAAGCCAACTCGGACACGCAACTACTTAGTTCAGATACAACTGGGCTTGAAAGCTCCACTTAATCATCAATAATACTGCCTTGCAATACATCTATGCAATTATTTATATGTTCGGACAACGCACAAGGTATTTTTGGAAAATGTTTTTTATATAAATTATTTTAATATTTACCTTCAAATATTTTATTTCAGACATTGGTACAGAGCCTCGCAACATTCCAACATAATCCTTGCGATCGTACATACAGGGATTCGAAACAGATACATAAGCGAATGAAAGGAATCGCCTACAAAATAAACATACTCATAATTTGCATTTAATTTGAAATACTTATGAAAATAAAATGAATTAAAAATATTTTTCTTGTTTTTTATGAATAAAATGATTTAAAAAATATTTTTCTTGTTTTTTTTCTTACCTGTTGCCAAAAATCGAAGAGTAACTAAAAGCCGGTCTGTGGGAGGTATAGCCAATCTCATTTTAGTATCCTGCTTTTGAATACTTGTTTGAATTAAAGATAAAATGTATTCAAAATCATCTCAGGAAATTTTTCAGCTGCATGGAATCTTCGGTCCGCAATTCTTCAAGTAATGTATTTTGGAAACTTAAATCTACGCGCCGCAGCACCCAATTTCTCACCCAAACACTTCTTTTTGTTTCTTTTTTTTTTAATTTTTTGTTTCTTTTTAATTAAATATGCTGCGATGGCAGCTGCCAATCTTATTTTGCCACAAGACATTTTTATACTGTCATTCGTAAAAAAGCAAACTCTACTGCAAGCTGTACTCACATTGTGTGGAAACCTCTGCAATTTCTTGCAGCAAGTTCATCGTAATAACTTTTACAAACTACTTCTGGAAGCAGACTTCCGCAAGTTTCGGTTTGAGTGGAAACACTTCAGCAAATACTTGCAGAAGTTCTTCCGCAAGTGACTTGCTAGTGGACACACGGCTTAAGAACCAGAACAAAAGTAAGCGATGTGTCAACACAGATTGTTTTGCTTAAATAGAAATTTGCCGGTCACACGTTACGGCAAAAAGACGATAGATGGAATAAAAAGATCCTGCAGAGAAGACCTTGGGAGTATAAGTGAAAACGAGGTAGGTCACAAATGAGGTGGACGGACATCCTGAAAAAACACGCTGGACAGGGATGGATGCAAATCGCTCATAACAGAAAACAATGGAAAAGAGAAGGGGAGGCCTATGTCCGAAAATGGATGTTTGAGGCTGATTAGATAGACCAAAAACTTTTCAGCCTATGTGTTATGTCCAATAATATTTAGTCCAGGCGACATGGTACGCTTTTGAAGGATTTTCAAGTATTTTTCCTCATTTAATTTCCCGTCTATTTTCACTAAACTGTCTGACTTACTGTCGCCAAAACATCCACAAACCGTAACTTTGCCACCTCCATGCTTATTAGTTGGTACAGTACGATCTTCTAAAACCCTCTCGTTAATTAAGCGGCTCATAAATAGTCTTCTATTACATATACCATACAATAATTTTTACTCGTTTATCTCCAAACACTTAAATGTTATTCTTGTTTTGGGTTTTAATTTATGGGCAGCCTTTTTGTGTTAATTTATTTAAAATATGTGCGACAGTGTAGTGGATTTTTAATCGGGTCGGTTTCTTTTGAACAACTATATGTACCAAAACGAACTCCCAGAGTGAAACGGGGCTTGGTTATGTACAGGGCGAGTCAACTATAGAGTAAAGTTCATTATCTCATTTGTTTCGGGAATGACGAAAAAATGTTAAATACAATAGTTTTAGGGAATGTTAAGGTGCACAGTTTAAAATTATTTTTGAGTATACAGGGTACTTCAAAAAAGTGTAGCCGATATAACGTATGTTTTTTTTTTTAAATGGAACATCCTATTTTCAAATTTATTTTTAAATTATGCATAAAATTTTATAACTTTGTTATTGATAATGTTATATACCTAAACCTAGTAGTTTTTCTAATATTTCAAAAGAATACTGGTTTTCAATTTTGTAAAAAATTGCCAGGAGTGCCATTGTTTCTAAAGGTTGACTACTCATAATTGGTACGAGCGCTCTATAGAGATGAAAAAATATATATATATAAAAAAAAAATTAAATTAGATGCTACAGGGTGTTCAAAATAAATTTATGCATTTCGACTATTTTGAATTGAAAAATCTCAAATTTTTTAAATGGCACGCCCTGTATATTATTATTTTTTCTGATAGATTTTACAAAACCCTCCAACTTTTCTTAAATATGTCATATACCTATTTCTAATAGTTTTCGATTTATTTTGAATTTTTCAATTTTTACCCTTGTTTTTGCCGGACCAATTGACGCAGTGGGTTAAAGCGCTAGCTTTGCCCGCTGTTGTTTGAGAGGTCAGCGGTTCGATTCCATGTGACGTCTGGGTGTTTGTGATTCGTCCCTTGTATGATGTGTAAATTTGTGTGTCTAAAAACAAAGAGAGATGCTGGCTAATTGGTATACGCCAAGCCATAAAACACAGGACAAAAAAAACCCTGTTTTTAATACACTTACGCTATAACATTATAGTTGCCAAGACAAAACAAAAATGTAAACATTGTCAAATTTTGACATGTCTTTTAAGCAAGTAAAAATAGTTTAATTTGTTGTAGTAAGTGACGTATAAAGGTAATAGTTATGGATTTTCCAAAAAAATAAATTAATTGATATGGTTTATATACTGGGCAAGGCGGGGAAAAAATTATCTTTTGGCAGGAAGATTTTACAGAGCGAAGTACCGTAATAGACGTATACCATCTAGAAAATCTTTTCAGTGTTTAACGGAACGGTTTGATGGTAGTGGTAGCGTTGAGCATACGAAACGGAAAGTAGTAAACCAGAATGCTACCAATGAGGAAAAAGAAATGGAAATTTTACTTCATCTTGAAGATAATCCCCAGGTCAGCAGCCGTCAACTAGCTGAGTTATCTGACACATCCCAATCTACGGCTAATAGCACCACGAGAAAATACATGTATCATCCCTTTCATATGGAACTACATCAAAAACTTCAAGACCGTGATTTTGAACGAGTAAACTTTTGTACCACCATGAATGGAGCAATAGACGCCGATTCAAATTTTTTATCCAAAATAATGTTTTCTGATGAAGCTACTTTCGCTGTAATGGAAAACCAAAACCGTTGGTCGCTTAACGTATAGTGTGGAATATTAAATTTTCGAATTATTGGTCCATATTTTTTTCGCGAACCGCTTAACTGGCCTAAATATCTAAATTTTTTGCAAAACGAATTACCCCAGGTTCTTGAAAAAGTTGGTAAATTTGAGAGGGAACAAATGTGGATTTAACAAGACGGAGCTCCTGCTCATTACCATCCGGGAATTTTTAAACGATCTTTACCCACAAAAATGGATCGGTAGGGATGGATTCATTCAGTGGCCCCCTCGAGCATATGACTTAACACCTTTAGACTCCTTTTTGTGTGGTACATTAAAGATCGTGTTTATGTGAATCCCCCTACAACACCAGTAGATATGGAAAATAGGATACCCTTTATGCTAAGGAAATTGAAGGAAAATATAATAAAACGACTAAACATGTGTATTCAAGTAGACAGGCATATTTTGGAACATTTATTACGTCATAATAATTAATCATTAGATAAGTTAAACTATATTATAATTATTATTAACTATTTCTTTATGTTTTCACAATAGGCAACTATGATGTTATAACGTAAGTGTATTAAAAACAAGGGTAAAAATTGAAAAATTCAAAATTAATCGAAAACTATTAGAAATAGGTATATGACATACTTAATAAAAGTTGGAGGGTTTTGTAAAGTCTATCAGAAAAAATAATAATATATAGGGTGTGTCATTTAAAAAATTTGAGATTTTTCTATTTAAAATAGTCGAAATGCATAAATTTATTTTGGACATCCTGTAGCATCTAACTCAAATTTCTTTACATATATCTTTTTTTTTATCTCTAGTGAACTCTCGTACGAATTATGAGTATTCCACCTTCAGAAACAATAGCGCTACTGGCAATTTTTTACAAAACTGAAAATTAGTTTTTTTTTTAAATTTTACGCAAAATTTAAAAATAAATTAGAAAATAGGATGTTCCATTTAAAAAAAACATACGTTATATCGGCCACACTTTTTTGAAGTACCCTGTATACTCAAAAATAATTTTAAACTGTGCACCTTAAAACATTCCCTTATAGAAATTGTAGGATCTACCTGAACAATGGCCAATACATTGATTTTTGACTCTTCGTCACCAATAAATACATCAGCAGGTTCAATCGGTTGCCTTCTAAACTGCTACTC
This sequence comes from Pachyrhynchus sulphureomaculatus, assembly GCA_019049505.1. Classification (NCBI taxonomy): domain Eukaryota; kingdom Metazoa; phylum Arthropoda; class Insecta; order Coleoptera; family Curculionidae; genus Pachyrhynchus; species Pachyrhynchus sulphureomaculatus. The sequence goes on along the minus strand of CM032448.1, from coordinate 134,345,505 downwards.
TACCCTTAAAAAATAATTGTTGTGTGGGTGCGTCCTATCGGCTTATCTTGCCATGTACAAGTCAGCGGCTTGTCGGCTATTCCTTCTGCTCTCTCCATAAATTAATAAAACGTCTACTTTTTCATCCGTTGAATACATTTTTGTTAACGAAAAATTATTTTTGACGTAAAGTAAACAATAATAATGGCCATTTGGTAACACTCAGCAACCATGACTTTCGGTTCGTCTGTTTTATCACAGCTTACTAAGTCGGTAAGCATAAAACCTGTAATGTGTAACTAGGTTAAATAAAAAATATGTGTTCCTATCTTAATTTCGGTGATATTGATCATTATTTAAAGAAAAAAATCTGTAACTGAATGTAAAGCATAAAATTTTGTAGGAGCCACTTAGACTCGCGAAAATGGCACGATAAATTCTTTCCAAAGTGAGATAAAACGAACAAAAACAATTGCTAGTATATCCGCCATGGCCGCCTGAGTCCAAGAGTTTAAATCAGTTTTTGCCGGTCACCTGTCGAACAAATGTCAACTTGTGATACATCGTTGGAAAGAGAATTTCAAAGTAAATTAAAATAGATAAAAAAATATAATAATAAAAAAGCCTAATAATGTCTCATTCTGGTATCTAAACATGCAAATAAGTAACTTTCAATATAAAAAAAATGTTGGCTGTATCACCCGGTATGTATATATATATATATATATATATATATATATATATATATATATATATATATATATATATATATATATATATATATATATATATATATATATCATATACATTAAGAAGCTGGTAGAAGTGATTTATATATTTTGTATTTTTCAGGTTTGCTGCGTGTCCACTCTGTATCGATACAAACCATTGTGGAACACCATATACGCCATGAGATACAGAACATTATAATAACTATATTGTAAACTAAATAATGTCTTTAGTCTGTGCCTTATAACTGTTATTTATAATTTTGAATGTCATCGGTGGTTTCTATCTTTGGAAACTAGAAATGGTATACTACACAATAGGCGCCAGGGTATCGAAGAAAATCGACCTATTTAGCTATGGAATAAGGAAAATTTGCATACTTTTCAGACGTCTGGGTCGAATTTTTTAATAGCCGCGAATGGCTTCAAGTTTTTTTTAAATACATTATAATACCGAGCTTAATGTAATGAAAATTGAAGCGATAAGGATGGATAACAGAGTAGCATTACTCGTGTTGCGACAGAAAATAACAGCTTTTGTGCGTGATTTTCTACGCTGCTGTAACTACTTTCTAAAGGGTGACGGCGCACGTGAAGCTGAGAAGCCTTTTTTGAGGGATAAAAAAAATATTAATGAGCTGGCTGGAGGAAAGCTGAACAACTTCGACTGGATGGATCTACAGCCCGTGAGGAAAGAACGCAACTGCTTGTGTTCTTGAAAAAAATGTGTTTTAGTGTGCTAATAATGGCGTAATTACCAGATGTACAAGTATGAAATGCGGATTTCAGACAACAGATGGTGCACCAATGCAGTTTGTGCTATAAAGATTTGACACTGCGCCATTTTGTTGTGTCAACAACAAGTGTCAGAGGCGCACGAGTGATAAATTAGAAAAATGTGTGCATAGTGTTGTGTTGTTGTGTTCAATATGTCGAAATTTATACCGAACAAAGAGCATTCGCTGACAGCATTAATTTTTTAGTTTTCATTGGAAGAAAACGGCTGTTGAATTTTACCGATTACTTCGAGAAAACTTACGGTGAACATGCTCCATCTCAAGATACGTGTGAACGATGGTTTCGGCGTTTCAAAAGTGATGACTTCGATGTTGCAGACAAGGAACGTGGAAAATCGCCAAAAAAATACGAAGATGTGGAATTGCAAGCATTGTTGGACGAAGATGATTCGCAAACACAAAAACAACTCGCCGAGCAATTGGGCGTTAGTCAACAAGCTGTTTCCAATCGGCTACGAAAGATGGGAAAGATTCAGAAGACTGCTAGATGGGTACCACATGAGTTGAACGACAGGCAAATGGAAAAGCAAAAACACGTGTGACATTTTGCTCGCTCGGTACAGAAGGAAGTCGTTTTTTACACCGTATAGTTACAGGGGATGAAAAGTGGATTTATTTTGAGAATCCCAAGCGCAAAAAATCATGGGTAGACCCAGGCGCACCATCCACATCGACCGCAAGACCGAATCGCTTTGGCAGAAAGACGATGCTCTGTGTTTGGTGGGACCAGAGGGTGTGGTCTATTATGAGCTGTTAAAACCTGGGGAAACGGTTAATACTAAACGATACCAACAACAATTGACCGATTTGAACCATTCGCTGCTTGAAAAAAGGCCAAAATACCGAAAGAGGCAACACAAAGTCACTTTTCTTCATGACAATGCTCCATCACATAGGGCAAAACCAGTTCGCGACACGTTGAAAGCACTCAGCTGGGAAGCTCTACCCCATGCGGCTTACTCATCAGACTTGGCTCCTTCCGATTACCACTTGTTTGCATCGATGGGTCACGTACTTGCTGAGCAGCGCTTTGGTTCGTACGAAGATGTGTGAAAAAATGGCTCGATGAATGGTTCGCAGCAAAAGGGGAAGATTTTTACTGGCGTGGTATTCACAAATTGCCCGAAAGATGGGAAAAATGTATAACAAGCGATGGAGCATACTTTGAGTAAAGCACTTTTTATCATTCTTCCGAATTTAACATATTTTTTTAGAAAAAAAATCCGCATTTCATACTTGTACACCTGGCTCCTTAGTAAATTGTCCAATCGCCTCCTGTATCAATAATAATCTGTAAATTTTTTCGAATCTCGCGAAACAACGGAGTCAAATTTCCCAGAGTATTACCTCTGAGCTTTCTCTTTACAAGACGACAAACGTTTTCAATAAGATTGACGTCCGGCGATTGCGAGGGCCACTCTAGTATCTTATGGTTGGCCCATGATTGGTTTTTTCTACTTTCGGAGTGACTTTGCCTACTGAACCACGTTTTGGTAAGTCGTCGATATTTTTCGTCTCGTTAGAATGATTTACCCACTTCTTCACAAACGACACCGACTTTTTAATATATCTAGCGGCCGCGGAATGTGTTACAGAAATAACAAAAAACTGCCCTAAATTTGCCTTTTTTCGGTATCGGCTGAACTGTAGCGCATTTCCAGCAAGACGGAAATATTGCCTTTCTGTAGGCTAGGTTGAAAAGTGTACAGAAAACTGGTGTTAATTCGCTCGCGCATTTTTTGAGTACTGTGGCAAGTATCCCATCAGGGCCAGAAGTTTTTTTGTTGTCTAGCTTCCTTAAAAAACGTTTTATGATACGCTGTCTGGAGACAATATCCATGACTACACTTGGAAATCGATAATATACTATTGTGACTCATACAATTGATTTGTCAGTTCGAGATCCTGGAAATTATTGCCAACACTGGTAATATAACAACGAAAGTAACTACAATAAAGAAACATTCTTTTTTTGGCTTCAATTTGGCTTTAATTTTACTAGTCCACTTAAGGGCTAACATCACCTTGGCGCTCGGAAAAATAGGTATAAAAATAAAAAAAAATTTGACGCAGCTATTAAAAATATAATGTAATTTTTCTTTTATACCTAAAGATAGTAGTTTTATGAATAATTTGAAATAATAATAAATAAAAAAAATTTAAAAATGACGGAGATATGAGCAATCAAGTTCGACCCTCTTGTGAAAATCCTTGCTGATTTTACTTATTTTCTCTGTCAGGTATCGTCTGAAAAATAAAAAATAATTTTTTTCTTATTTAGAAAGGCAATAGTTAACATGCAGCATAAGAAAAAAGACTTTTTAAATTTTTTTGTAGAAATGACAGCTGATTGAAAAAAAACTCTGATTTTTATCGAAATTTTGAGTTTAAAAAATTTATAACTTATGAACGTGGCACCTAATCAAAAAAATCCTGTGATACATCTTAGATAATATTATAAAGAATATGTGTTGTAAATTTTAACAAAATCGGTTAAGTAGGTCTTAAGATACACCAGTTTGAAAAAATTAGTTTCGAAAAAAACGCAAAAGAAAAACAGTACGGAGTCAGTATCTTAAAACCAAATATTTTTTTTAAATTACCTTCAATCTGCGATTCCTGGACCGTACATGAGGCCTTCAATTGTTGCCGCGATGTCCTTTGACTCCTTTTGAACAGCTCTTTTCAATTTCCTTGCCTCTTTAGTCACCTGTTGGGCTCTCATGTTGGCTATAGATATTCGTTGAGAATCCAAGTTCTCGGTAAATCGCAACGCGCTTGGGCCAATTACAAGGTTTAATAATTGCATCATTTGTAATACACTAGTATGTCCATCATAAAATATACTAGCCGCAATATAAGATGCAATCTCAACCATTTATGTGTCACTGTAATGCACTTTTGGAGCCATAAACCAAATGACAGCGTTTAGACTTTCGTTGTTATTCTGAGTGTATCCTTCTAAACAGCGTTCTAACAAGTCAGGTATCAGTTAATCTATCGGAATTATTGTTATAAAGGACTGACTAAAAGAACAATACACTTTATCAATGCTTTGACCGCTCGTGCCAGTCCGATCGCTACCTGACTTTCTAGCCGACTCTCTGCCGCACTCACTTCTAATTGCTATAACTTTGGAAATAATTTGAAATGGTTAACCGTTTAAAATATTCTTAAAAATATAAACAATTTATCTAGCCAAAAAAAAATAATTCCGATTTTTTGAAACTCTCAAGGTGGTACTACTCAGTATATATCACAACTACACCAAACACTTTATTTTTGCACTGGACGCACGTTTCGCTAACCATGCTAGCTTCATCAGGAGCGATGATTGATGATGATTTAATCATCGCTCCTGATGAAGCTAACATGGTTAGCGAAACGCGCGTCGAGTGCAAAAATAAAGTGTTTGGTGTAGTGGTGATATATACTGAGTAGTATCATTGTGCCAAAGATTCCACATTTCCAACTTAGTCTCAAGGTGGTGTAATGAAGAGATATCCCCGGACCCAGTTTCTTTGAGAAAAGTGCATACTTGGAGAAAATAATTTTAAATAAAAAGATGAATTGCGTAAGAGTAATTTTTGAAAAACTAAAACATTAACCTTTCCAGAAGGATCGAAAATTACAAATTATACGGTCAGACATTCTCTGAGAGAAATGAAAAAAATAAAGCTCCTCTAGAATATTAGATTGGAATTGAAGCTGTAAAAATGGGTGGCCAAGGCTTGTTGAGAGTTGTAGTTTCTCTTTTTAACCTCTGCTTGAAAAATAGCATAATCCCAAGCAAATGAAATAACGCAGTGACGGCCCTCATTCATAAAAAATGAGACATAAGCGACCTTGAAAATTATAGATCGATCAGTGTGCTCTCTCATTTGTATAAGTGGTTCACCAAAATCATAAGAAACTAGATTTTTATCAACCACGAGAACAGGCTGGCTTTAGAAGTGGATACGGTGCTAACGATCATTAATTTTAAAAACGCTTTTGACACCGTGGAGTGGCCGGCGATACTGTCTGCCCTGCAGCAAATGAGAATAGACTACAGATATACTCAGTTAATTAAATGCATTTATAATAACGCAAGAGTAAGTGTAAGACTCCATGAATCCACTAGTAAATACGGAGTGGAGCATGGAGTGAGACAAGGTGATACAATCTTTCCCAAACTTTTTACGGCGGTGTTAGAATATGCCTTTAAGGAACTTAATTGGGATCGAAAAGGCATTAACATCGATGGCGAAGACCTAAATCACCTGCGCTTTGCTGATGATATTGTTATAATAGCCGACAATCTAGGTGATGCTCAACAAATACTTACCGAAATGCAAATAACATCACCAAATATTGGTCTGAATATTAACTTTCAAAAAACTAAGTTTGTGACTTAGTTACGAACAGTAATATGAAATTTAACAAAAGCGAGGTGGCGCATGTCCAAAATTACAAGTATTTGGGTAATGAATTACAAATTGGCAAAGATAACCAAACCCGTGAGATACACCATCGTGTGGGTTTGGGATGGACGGCTTTTGGGAAGCTGGGAGATACGCTGCAAAATAATTTGCCAGTGTGCTTAAAAAAGAAAGTTTATGAACGGTAATCAAATATGGCGCCAAGACACTCACATTATCAAAACAATCAGGAAACAAACTGAGAGTATCGAAACAGAGAGAGCTATGCTGGGTATCACAAGGAAGGATAGAATAACAAACATAACTATCAGACAACGCACAAGAGTAATAGATATTACACAAAAAATTACGCAGTCTAAATGGAGATGGGTAGGCCATATAGCCCGAAGGAATGATAACCGACGGTATAGAAGACTAATAGAGTGGAGACCCAGACAAGACAAAAGGAACAGACTTAGGCCAACAACAAGATGGAGCGATGACATTAAAAGAGTAGCACGAAAATGGATTAATACCGCTCAGTATAAAGATCAGTGGAAGTTCTTAGAGGAAGTCTATATCCAGCAGGGGATGAGGACGGCTAATGGTTGATAACTGTCAGACAAAGGTAAGCATAAAATTTATAATAATTTTCAGAGAAATAGAGGCCCGAAACTGTTTTGTACACGACCCTAGATCAGCGTTTCTCAACCTGTGAGACGCGCCCCACTAGGGGGGGCGTGATTGCACTATTGGGGGGGCGCAAGCGTATCGAAAAGAAATTATTATTAAAAACATTCATTAAAAACATTTAATATACTTTATTAAAAGGAAAGCAAAACAAAATGCATTCTGACATAATAAAAAATAAAATACTGATTTACACTAATATAATACACCTATAAATATGATTGTATTAGTACTGCACAATGTATTTACCTAATAATTAACATATCAATACTAAATTAGTGACTCCCTTGGGCCTGTTTTGCAGAGCAAAGATTTTCAAAGGATGGTTTAATATTAGAAATAGATACTCTGAGTTCTTTTTCTATATTTAGTTGAGATCTATATTTTGTTTTCAAAGCAGCCACCGCAGAAAATCCAGTTTCGCAAAGGTAGGATGTTGAAAATGGTAATAGTATACGAAATGCTCTTGTTTTTAGTGCAGAAAACTCATCATTCACCCCTGCCCAAAATTCAAAGAGTGATTTATTTTTAAATTGTCTTTTGATTTCGCCACTTGCCGTGCAGTCTATGAAGATTTCTTTTTCGAAAGTTGAGAGCCCTTCGGGAAGATTTTGAAATGGATCCCTAACCCACTCGTAACTTGCTACCAAGTTGTCATCAGTAAGAATATATTTTTTAAAATTCTTTGTCAACATGGCTAGATGATTTTCAATGGTTACTAAAACAACTTTCCCTTGCTGTTCTTCAGCCTTGTATGTTTTAACAGATTCACCCACATTTGCAAACATTTCTAGGTTTTTTTGCTTTACATTTCTGCCCCACAATTCCAATTTTCTACAAAAAGCATTAATTTTATCACCTCCATCGAATATATGTGTATTTGTTCCTTGGAGTTGAAGATTTAAAGTATTTAGTTTCTCGAATATATCGACCAAGTAGCTCAATTTCATCACAAAAATAAACTATCTCGAAACTTCTCGGCTTCTGGTCGGTTTTCCTCTTCTAGAAAAAATGGCGATTTCATTTCTTAATTCATAAATACGTTGCAAACATTTCCCATGTGATAACCATTTTGCCTCGTAATAAAATAATAACGCTGAAGTGCAGAAAAAATTCTAGATTTTAGGGAACTCATTTTAATATAATTTACTACGATTACAACTGTAGGGAGCACAATATCCAGAGCAGAACTCATTTCTTTGGAAGCCAGAGCTTCTCTGTAGATCATATAATGTGTCAACACACACAGTGGATATTTTTGTTTCACAAGTACTTGTAAACTTTGAAATCTTCCAGACATTGAATGAGCACCATCGGTACATATTCCGACGCAATTTTTCCAAGCCATATTTGCCTCGTTTATAAAATCATTTAATATAGCAAATAATGCGAGTGATGTTGCTTTGAGTTCTATTGGTTTGCAGAAAAATAGTACTTCTACTGCTGACATACCATCACAAAATCGAACACAGGCAATGAAATGAGCCTCTTTATTGCTATCTGTTGCCTCATCAAGCTGAATTGAAAACAATTTGTCACGCAACTTCCCGAAAAGCTTATGCTGTACACTGCACTTAAAAATTTATCCATGATTCTGTATAAATTTACTGCCGTAAATATTTAATACCTTGAATTTCAATTAACACGTAAATTACAACAACATACGCATTCACGATAAATCCGACAGCAGTAGAAGGGTCAACTCGACTGAGACGGACTGTAATTGAACGAGGTGCAGCATTTATACACTTTTGGGCAGACTTTCCGAATGTTCGAGACAACTCGGAACTTCTCGCGAAGCCGCTACCAATATAGTGGACGTGACGGAGAGCAATAGAGAGGCATCGATTCTAGTTTTGTCAACGCAGCAGATATGTGTTGCCAAATATGAAGAAATTTACTTATTCTTGGTAGTTTGTAAGGTTTGTAATTAAGGTCATAGTGTAGCTTTAGCATCAAAATACTGAAAATACATTATTATTGTATGCATTTTTGTTGTATGAGGGGGGGGGGACGCGATGAAAATTATGTTTGAAAATTGGGTCGCAAATACTGAAAGGTTGAGAAACGCTGTTCTAGATAGATCCAGACTTTAAGAGTTATTAAATCAACACAGAATTGCCACAGATGAAAAGTTAGGTCCAATTAATCTCTGTATTTACGTGATCCTTAAATTACTTTGTTATTGTTGCTATTAGAGATATTAAACAGTAATACATGTAAAATGCCCTGGCTAACAAAACACTTATATTTTAAAAAACACCATGTAAAAAATTTAAAACTGTCCCGTAAATTTAATGTTTCTTGAAAGTGTTACTTCAAAGTCAGCCGCTGATTGGTTGACATCATTTCTTAGCAAATAAATCTGAGCGCCATCACAGCACAGTCGGTTTACAGCTCAATTCTCACCGTCCGCTTATCTTCGGTAGGTCTCACTTTTAATGTCGCTTAAAGGTTGGTGTGCGGTCTGACGGTCTAAAGACTTATTGCACCAAACTTCTTCTTCTTCTTCGTCTTCTTTTTTTGTCTATTTATCACTATATTTGGCTGAAGTAACTTATAAACTCTACTATTTCATCAAATTTAACATGCAGAGTATCTAATAAGATAGAACATTATCTGGGGGCACGGCAGTGCCCCTGCCAAGTCGCGCAGAAAGCACAGCCGTACCGTCCCTTTCTCGAAGCCACTCACGGCACTTTCGACCCCCCTATAACTTCGTTGTGGATAAAGCTAGAAGCCTGAATTTTAAGTGACCAGGAGGACATACTCTACTAGCTATATTCCTAAATTACCTACTATTTATACTTTATAGTTTACAAACTATCGCTAATCGAAGTTCTTTAATTTTGTCACTGACACACTCACCGATCATCAAAATTCTAAGGTACTTCTAGCAGACACAGAAACTTCAAATTTTGAATTTAGTTAGTGTTTAGCCTACAAAGGAAGGAAAAACTGAAACATCCCGAAATTTCAGTCCCGTTTTCTAAATTGTACAGTCACTTAAGCCAAAAAGGAGGGTCAACCTCGGAATGAGAGATAATAAGTTGTAAACTTGTATAAACCTTTATTTTGGCATTCTAAAAGTTGTCTCAAAAGTCTCATAAAATCTCGTGTCCGCGTCTTAAGATATTCAAGGTCAAAGGCCACAAAAATCGGTTTTTCGCAAATGTCTCGCTTTCTATGGTTTCAATCATATTTGCATTTATTATAAAAATTGTAGAGCATAAAATTCTCTACAAATTTTGTTCTAAACATTTTTTTATACGCTTAACCGTTTTTGAGATAGAGCGCGGAGAGCGCGCAGCGCTACATAATCACATGAGAATAACACTGGTCAACAAAAAAAAGAAAATTGCTTGTTTTCTGTGATTTTTTTTTGTTTCTATCTCAAATTGATGCGTATTTTTTAAATATGGCAACAATTTTTCTCTAACAGCTTTTGTTTTTGAGTTATAGCTAACTACCCTCATTTACTATTTTTACTTAGATTTTCGTTTTTTATTGGACACTAAAATATATTTTGTTGTTGTTTTTTAGATATGGCTTCGTCAAGAAGATGTTGTGTGTGCTTAATCCCGATTGTTTTTGCTATATTTGTGGTGAATATATATTTGCAAAATATCGAAAACCTATATCGGACTTTGTGAAAACTGCGTATCATCAATACTTTAAAATAAAATTGTGTAATCAGGACAAGCCATGGGTTCCTCATATTGTATGCCAGAAATGTGTGGTATGTCTACGGTTATGGTCCAGTGGAAAAAGAGATGCAATAATGTTCGTAACACCCATGATTTGGCGAGAACCTCGAAACCATCATGACGATTGCTACTTCTGCGTTGTGAAAATAAACGGAATTAACCCTGGGAATCGAAGTAAGTGGTCATATCCTAACTTATCTTCTGCTCAACGACCTCAATTAAAATCACAAGAGGTACAACCCAGCACATCTAAATCTTCTGATGATCCAAATCTCTGTGAACCCGAACGAAATACATCAAGTGAAGACTCTGATTCAGACTACAAATGTAGCCTTTCAGAACCTCAACCATTTAATCAGAAAGAACTAAATGACTTAGTAAGAGATCTGAACTTACCAAAAGAAGTTTCTCAAATTTTAGCATCTCGTTTAAAAGAAAAAAATTTGCTTACTCCACATTACATTTTATCGTACCCGAGAAAAAAATCTGTTACCGTATTTTTCTCAAGAGAAGGATTTAGTTTTTTGTAACGATGTTGGTGGTTTTTTGCAGCAGATGGGATTAAAACAGTACCAACCTAGTGATTGGCGTCTTTTCATAGACAGCAGCAAAAGAAGTTTAAAGTGTGTTTTGCTTCATAACGGTAACAAGTACGGATCTATACCTATTGCACATTCGACGACTTTAAAAGAAGAATACGTAAATGTTTCTAAGGTTATGGAAAAAATTAAGTATCAAGACCACAAATGGGTCATTTGTGTTGATCTGAAAATGGTTAACTTTCTTTTAGGTCAACAAGGGGGGTACACAAAGTTCCCTTGTTTCATGTGTCTCTGGGATAGTCGTGACAAACAACACCATTGGTCACAAAAAGTTTGGCCAGTGCGGGAAGGGCTAAAAGTTGGTATAAAAATTTTTATAAACGTGCCTTTAGTTAGCCGAGACCGCATCATACTTCCACTACTTCATATTAATCTCGGCATAATGAAACAGTTTGTGAAGGCGCTTGACAAAAGTGGCGAATGTTTTAATTTTCTTTCACGCAAGTTTCCAGGATTAAGTTCAGAAAAATTGAAAGCTGGTATTTTTGATGGGCCACCGATTACGCAACTCGTGAAAGATCCTAATTTTTGTCAGATCAATGACTGAAGTCGAATCAAAAGCTTGGAATTCATTTGTTTTGGTTATGAGTAGCTTCCTAGGCAAAAAGAAATCTGACGACCATGTCGAGCTTGTTGAGTGCATGCTATCGAACTTGCAAGAGCTAGGGTGCAACATGAACATAAAAATCCACTTCCTGCACTCGCATTTAGAGAGAAGATTTTAGTGAGAAGCAGGGTGAAAGATTTCATCAGAATCTTCGGACAATGGAAGAGCGTTATCAGGGGCGGTGGGACTCACATATGATGGCAGACTACTGCTGGAGTTTGCAACGAGATCTACCTAAAGTCGTTCATTCAAGGAAATCTTATAAAAGATCATTTGCTAGTGTTCAATAGAAATTTTGTTAACATAATGTTTTATTTTTTTGTATTTTTTTGGCAAAATAATAAAACTGTACATTTCAAAAGGTAAACTTGTTAGCAATCTCCCAGTATTTTTTTCATAGTCAGGGCCATAGAAATACCCAATAACAGAAAAAAAAATAAAGGAAACAAGACTTGTGTTGACCAGTGTAATCTACTATTTAAAATACTTTATTCTTTAGTGCACTGTTTAGACTTACTTAGCAATCGAAATAATAGATTATTCTTATGTGATTATGTTGCCGTGCGATTGCCAAGTCATTATATTTATTATAAATGTTGGTAGGTAACTAAATAGATAACAATTTATGACAAAGTTGTTGAATAGGTGCTTCCATAGATACTAATTAAAATAACTGACTTGGTTTTTACATGAGATCTCACAACTTTTTGTGGTGGAAGAACTGCGTTGCGAGACTTTTTTTACATTTTATTTTTTTGATGGGATTTATATTTGCATAAAGTGTTCTCATACGAGAGTCGTTAGAAAACTCCGTGCGACACCAAGAGCAGCATATTTTTATCGAAACCTGTTTATTAATTTTTCAACATAGTCTCCTCTGCGATATATACGCACTCTTTGAGGAAGTCATCTCTGCTACAACTTCTTCGTTCGATGAAAATTTCTTGCCTCCTAGCACTTTCTTCATGTTTGGCAATAGACGATAGTCGAATGGTTTCAGATCTGGCGAATATGGGGGGTGAGAAAGAAATTCATACGTCAATTCCAAAAATTTTGCAATTATAAATGCAAACGAGTTTGGCGCAGCGGGCGTGATCATGATTTTCGGACGACGCCGCGTGACAGACTGTGTGGGTCGCAGCCACAGGCTTTGTCGCGGTGGATTCTTTTTTTCTCTCTCAGATAATAATAATAATAATAATAATAAAAACAAGAAAATTCCACATTAACTACACAAGAAATTACAGAAACAATCAAACCCACACACAACTGGAAATGCCCTCGAATAGATAATATACAAAACTTCTGGTACAGTTTACCACCACACACGAAGCACTCACACACCAAATGAACAAAGCCATTCTACAACCACACACATTCCCCACTTTCCTTACACAAGGAATAACATACGTTAAACCACAAACCCGTCAAACTACCAACCTATCACCTGTCTTCCAATCCTATACAAGATCATCACAGCCCCAATTTCCAAGAAAATAGAACGACACCTAATAGACAACAATATTCTCTCAGAAGAACAGAAGGGATGCAGGAAAAATAGTCGAGGATGCAAAGAGCAGCTGATCATAGATAGCGTGATTATGGGACAAACCAGAAAAGAACACAGAAACCTTCACATCTGTTACATAGACTATAAAAAAGCCTTCGACTCCATACCCCACAGCTGGTTACTCAGAGCCCTAGAAATCTACAAAATCGACCACAACCTTAGGCAATTTCTCGCGCAAATATATGAAAACATGGAAAACCAAAATCCACCTAAAAACACAAACCGAACGCATCCAAACAGAAGAGCTGTACATCAGAAGGAGTATATTTCAGGGAGACTCGCTCAGCGCTCTATGGTTTTGCCTCTGTGTCAATCCACTCTCAAATACATTAAACAGAACAGACCATGGCTTCAACATCAGACACCAAAAAATAAACCAACATAAATTAAACCACCTCCTATATATGGATGACATAAAACTCTACGCTGCCACAGAAACACAGTTGAAAGAACTCCTCAAAATCACAGAAACATTCACCTTAGATATCAATATGGAATTTGATATAAGTAAATGTAAAGTGCTCCACATCAACAAAAGCAATTGGAAGGCCCCCATGAGACAGAAACTATCAACAACGAAACACTCAATAACATGCTCGACAAAGAAACATACAAATATCTAGGCTTCCAACAAAGCACCAAACTCAACCACACTCACATCAAAACAGAGCTCATAACCGAATTCAAAAACAGACTGACGAAACTTTTACAAACAAAACTCAACTCAAAGCTACCAACACGTTTGCCATACCTATACTCACATATACTTTTGGTATCATCAAATGGACACACGCAGACATAGAAAACATTCACATCCTTATATGTTCTCAATTTACCAAATACAGGAAATTACACCCCAACGCATGCAAAGAGAGACTTACCATCGAGAGGAAGGAAGGAGGAAGAGGAATCATAGACATAAGATCACTACACACAAAAACAAATACAAGCACTTAGGAAATTCTTTCACACTAAGCAAACCGGCGTCCACACAGCAACAGTGAAAGCAGACAAAAACTACACCCCACTCGACTTATCACGGATGGACCACCCAGCACACACACAGTCACACCCAATTACAACAAAAGATAAAAACGTGGTCAGAAAAAACACTCCACGGAAAACACAGATACCACATAGAACAAGACCACGTAAATAAAAAACAATCACACACCTGGTTACAGGATGGGCAGCTATTCGCAGAAACAGAAGGCTTCTTACTTGCCATCCAAGATAAAGTCATATTAACCAGACACTATCAAAAGCATATCATCAAAGACCCAACTATTACAGAAGACAGATGCAGGAAGTGCCACCAGCAGAAAGAGACGATCGAGCACATAACAAGCGGATGTAAAATGTTGGCCGGTACGGAATACACAGCCAGACATGTCTCAGCGGCAAAAGTAGTTCACCAAGCACTAGCCACAAATACACACCAACATCCATACTTGAAAATAAAGATTACAAGCTCTACTGGGACATTAGTATCCATACAGATAAAACAGTCTCCGCCAATAGACCCGATGTTACTTTTCAGTGCAAAAAAAGGAAAAGTCGCTTATCTAATTGACATAGCTGTCCCCAACGACACAAACATCCAAACGAAATACACAGAAAAAATTTCCAAATATACAGACCTTGCAACAGAAATAAAAAGACTATGGAAACAAGAAAAAGTCATCATTGTCCCTCTCATCATATCAGCCACAGGCCTTACACCAACAACATTCACACCACACTTACAATTAGGGCTCAACACAAACATACACAAAACATTCAGAAGTCAGTGATTTTGAAAACATGTAACATTGTCAGGTCATTCCTTAATACACAATGGTAATGCGTTTGTGCTGACTTGGTTTAGGCCCATCAGTCAGACATGGAACCACATTGACCAAATGTGAGAAAGAAAAACAAAAAGAATCATAATAAAAATAATAATCAACCCGTATAATCTAATCTATTATCTTGGATCTCCTGTGCTTTTAATACAGCAATAAAATCAACCGAAAGCACAAAAACAAAACGCTTTTTTTGTTGGCAATTTTCAATTCCCCAGAATGACTTTCTACAATAAATATACCGGCCATGAAAACCATAAAACCCACGATTTTCACCCAATTTTCCAACACAAAATACCACCTAAAATCCCGAAAATTACTGAAATTTAGTTTAAATTTAAAACATACGATGCGAATTGCCTAAAATCACGTTATTCGATTACAAACTTCATTGACTATGCAACTCCGAAATTTAGTTCTTACTTGCTGCAATTACCGGACGAAATGAAGTCGAGTTTTCAGGAAATAATTCTGGAAATAATACTGAAATTAGCGTGTTCTTTCTGGCATTGCATGTTGAGAGAAATTGTAAGAATATCGAATTGCTTTTTTTTTAATTGGCTACATTATAAATATCCTATTCCTTCTTATTTGATTATTATTAATATTTTATTTATTTATCATTTCAGCTATTGCAATATTGTCTTTACACAACTAAAAAGTAGAAAAAATAGAGTATAGTAAAAAATAGTATATCATAAACATAGGGCCGCAATTAATTTTTCGTATGGGCCCTAAAACGTAGGCTGAAAAGTTTGGCTACTTTAAACACATTTTTTGTACAAAATTCGACTTTATTCATGAACATGGTCTCCTTCAAGAGCGATACAATCAGCCCAACGATTTTCTAACATTTTTATACCTTTCTTGTAGAAGGATTTGTCTTTGCCTTCAAAATAGGCTTCAGTTTCGGCGATAATTTCTTCATTAGAGCCAAAACTTTCTCCCTCGAGCATTTTTTTTGAGATCTGCGAATAGATAACAGTCGCTGGAGGCCAAATCTAGAAAATACGGTGGATGAGGAAGCAATTCGAACTTCAATTCATGCAATTTTGCCATCATAACCATTGACTTGTGACACGGTGCATTGTCTAGATGAAAGAGCACTGTTTTCTAGTTCATTTGGGGCCTTTTCTTTGCGATTTCTGCCTTCAAACGCACCAATAACTTTATATAATATTCGCTATTGATGGTTTTCCCTTTTCAGCATAGTCGATGAAAATTATTCCGTGCGCATCCCAAAATACAGAGGCCAAAACCTTCCTAACCGGCTGTTATGCCTTTGGTCGCTTCGGGCAGCTTTCAGCGGCTGATGTTCACTCAGCTGACTGCCGATTTCATTCTAGTATGTAGTGGTGGATCCATGTCTCATCCATTGTGACATACTGCATGAAAAAATCATTTCTATTGCGCTTAAACAGGTCCAAATAGCGTTCAGAATCATCAACACGTTGTTGTTTTTGGTACACTGTAAGCAAACGCGATACCCATTTCGAACAGAGCTTTCTCATGCCCAAATGTTCATGCAAGATATGACCAACACATTCTTTTGATATCCTTAGGGCACCAGCTATCTCACGCAATTTCACTTTACGGTCCTCCAAAACAATTTTGTGAATTTTTTTATGTTTTCTGGTGTAACCATTTGGGCGTTCATAGCGTTCAGCATCATTTGTATCTGTACCACCGCGTTTAAATTCAGCGTACCAGTAAATGATGAGTGATTTTCCAGAATCAAAGTCCCCGTAACACTTATCAAGCCATTGCTTTACTTGAAGGGTATCTTTTCCCATTAAAAAACAGTGTTTCATCAACACACGAAATTCGATTTTTGATTTGAAAACATCAAAACTAGCGTCACTAAAATCTCTATAACTTGTAAACTAGTCGTCAAAATGTCATGAAATTTTGACATGTATCGTTTGAAGGTTGGTACTTCCTAACAATCATATGAATTTTTTGAAAAAAGGCGACATCTATGTGTCAGACCAAAAACTTTTCAGCCTACCTGTTATATTTATTAGCATAAACTAGTGGCCATATCTTAGAGACAAAAAATAATAGGCAGAGAAAGTGATCCACTAGGTAAACTGCAACGAGTACGGTAAGGGCAAGCACACCTGACAAAAATTTTAAAGGTATCATGAAAAGAAATTACTGTTTCCCCCGTCCGTGCAGCTCCGCTAAAAACCGAAATAATCGTACGTGCTCTGCTAGTAAAATTTGTTGGGAATGAGAACCGGGGTTGCCACTTATATTTGTTAATTTTAATAGGATATCTGGCTATACAGTGACAGACAGAAAGTGTGCGACATGGGGTTTTTCTTTAATATTAAATTTAGAAGAACAGTGAGTTTATAGGTAGATTCTACATCACTTGAAACCCAAAATGTAATTTTGCACTACCGGTTGTTGTTTGTCGTTTGGCGGGACATTTCAATTTTCTAAAGTTTATAGTCCAAAAGTCACTGCGCTGAAGTTCGTTCACAATCTATGGATATATCTTTCTTAAGTCTATTCTGCTGTTACGAGGCTGGTTTGAAAAGTCCGTGCAAAAATAAAAACTACTTATGTGTTTGGGGTAAACCTTTTTTATTTTTCGACATAGTCTCCTTTTAGGCTTATACACTTCGTCCAACGATGTTCTAGTTTGTTGATCCCTTCCGAATAATAGGATTTGTCCAAGTCTGCAAAATATCCATTAGTGTCTGCAATCACCTCCTCGTTTGAATAAAATCTTTGTCCCGCCAGCCATTTCTTCAAATTGGGGAACAAATAGTAGTCCGAGGGAGCCAAGTCTGGAGAATAGGGGGGATGTGAAACGAGTTGGAATCCTATTTCCATTAATTTTGCGACCACAACTGCTGAGGTATGTGATGGTGCGTTGTCGTGATGGAAAAGGACTTTCTTGTGGGCCAATCGCGGGCGTTTTTTCTTGCAGCTCGGTTTTCAAACGGTCCAATAACGATGAATAATATTCACCTGTAATAGTTTTATCCTTTTCAAGATAGTCGATGAGGATTATCCCTTGCGAATCCCAAAAGACAGTCGCCATAACCTTTCCGGCCGAAGGAACGGTCTTCGCCTTTTTTGGTGCAGATTCCCCCTTGGTAACCCATTGTTTAGATTGTTGTTTGGTCTCAGGAGTATAGTAACGTATCCATGTTTCATCCACAGTGACGAAACGACGCTCAAAAGTCTCCGGACTCTTCTGGAACAGCTGCAAACCATCCTTGCAACACTTCACACGATTCCGTTTTTGGTCAAGCGTGAGCAATCGCGGCACCCATCTTGCGGATAGCTTTCTCATGTCCAAATGTTTATGCAAAATATTATGTACCCGTTCAGTCGAGATGCCCACAGCACTAGCAATCTCACGCACCTTAACTCTTCTGTCATCCATCACCATATCATGGATTTGATCAATGATTTCTGGAGTCGTAACCTCCACAGTTCGTCCAGAACGTTCAGCGTCACTTGTGCCCATATGGCCAGTCCGAAAACTTTGAAACCACTTATAAACTGTTCTAATCGAAGGTGCAGAGTCACCATAATGTTTATCAAGCTTTTCTTTAGTCTCCTGAGGCGTTTTGCCTTTCATAAAGTAATATTTAATCACCACACGAAATTCTTTTTCGTCCATTTCTTGAAAATCACTCGACTTCCTTGATTCACACAAATGCCAAACACAAAGAAATAGACCAATATGGCTGAAACTTGGTGTGCGTTCATTCAAGAGATGCTACTAACTAAACATGACCTCGATACGCGCCGGTGGTGCCATCTCTCGGACTTTGCACGGACTTTTCAAACCAGCCTCATATGGTTGTGTTACGATTGCCTCCTCACCTAGGCTAGCTGACAAGCTCTAATATGGAGCGAATCGTGATGTGTCCCACACTAAACCGCAAAATTAAGCATCGGTTTAGATAATACTGGATTAACACAGGATAAAATAACCGGTCAAGTTTAAGTTGAACTTGCGCAATTAGTGTTCCGTACGTTGATTGCTTCTGAAATAAAAATTTTTGTTACGAAGATATAGAATGATCAGTGACTTCACAAAACACACGCCAAATGAGTTTTCGACAAAGTTTGTTTCCGATCTTTACTGAAAACTGATGACCTTGAAATTTTTGTTTTTTTTATATACCAGATAAATTATTAAAGGTAATGCATTCATAATAATTTTCGTTCAATCTACGCCTCGTGGAGAATATTCCAGAATTTTTTCAAAATTTTTGGATCAGTACTTTTCGAGACAGAGCGGGGGAACAAGAATTGAACCAGCAAGTAAATTCTGCGATTCATCAACGATGGCATGTTGAAACACGCTAACAAGATATTGCTCTCTATACCTCTAGGAGGGTAGGTACCGCCATCTCTGAAGCACAGGAACTTAAGGAACTTTCTCTGTATGTTCTCTATTCTAACAATGTATTTGTGATAGATTGGGTGCCAAATCACTGCGCCGTATTCCAACTTAAATCGCACATAGCAAAAGTAGAGCATTTTGAGGGACCCTATATCTACCAACCCCCTTGAATTGAGAAAAATAAATCCAAGCATCTTCAACGCTTCTCCGGCAAATGACAATCGGGTATCAAACACCACTTCCAGATCCCTGAAAGTATAGCAACGATTTATAATCGCTTTATCCAAGTCATACTCATAATGAGTGGGGTTCAGTTGGTTGGAGAACGACATAACAAAACATTTCCCGAGATTCAATGTCAACTTATTGATAGCACACCAATTTTCGATAGTACGTATGTTTTTCTGAAGTATAATACAATCGTTAATGTCATGAATTACCCGGAACAGCTTAAGATCACGGGCAAATAAGAGTGTGCTACTAGCAATGGACTCCACAATATCATTTATAAAAATTGAGAACAACAATGGTGAGAGGTTACTGCCTTGTGGACCGCCGCTAGCAGCTACGAATTGAAATGAATGATGGCCTCGGATATCAACATATTGAATACGATTATGTAGATATGACCGAAGGAATGATATCAAATCACTGTGAAACCCCATACTAGCCAGTTTACGTGTTAGAATGGAATGATCAATACGATCAAATGCCCTTGTGAAGTCTGTGTAGATAGCGTCGACCTGCTGACGATCTTCAAGGGCTTTCCCCGTGAATTGCGCAAAGGAAGCCAAATTACTTACCGTGCTGCGGCTGCCAAAGAAACCATGTTGAGCCTGCGTCAAACGTCCCTTAATTTGCTTAAACAATGAGTCATATATTGCCATCTCAAAAACTTTAGCAAATGGTGACAATATTGACACCGGCCTGTAGTTGGAAATGATACTAGTATCGCCATTCTCGAATACAGGTGTAATTCTTGCCGTTCTCCAGATTTCAGGAAAAGTGTTAGATTTCAGGGATCAGTTATAGATGAAAGACAAGGGCCTCAACAAGGCTCGCGCGCAGTCCTTAATAATAAAACAAGGGACCTTATCAGGGCCCTGAGTGAACTTATTCTTTGACTTCGCCAGAGCAACCAAGCTCATATCATCAGTAAGGCAATGAAGAGAGACAAGAGGAATCAAATCGGCACCTCCCTGGAGAGAATTATGCCCTGTAGATGTAGGAGCATAGTACATGCCACAAAAAAAGTGTGCAAAAGCATCCGCAATCTTTTTCGGATCCGTATAAGAGCATTGGAGGTCGTCGTCCGTGAAAGACTCCGGCAGCGAGGTCGTCGACCTTTTAAGTTTAATAAATGACCAGAAAGATCGAGGGTCCTCACGTAGGGACGCCTCAGCCCTCCTCAGATTATTATTGTAAGAGATGGACTGTCCTCTTGATTTCTCTTCTCAGCTCATTGTATTCGTTACGGTGCCAATTCGAGTCAGATCCCTTCAACCATCTAAACACTCTGTTTACGTTTCACCAACTTAATTATATCTGAAGTGAACCACGCGGGAAAGGTTACCTTGTGCAGCACGGATCTTGGTACATACTCGTCAAATATTTTATATATAGTGCCATAAAAATTTCTGCATGCATCATTAGCTTCCTGCAAACTAGACCAATCAGCCCTTAAAATCATGTCGTAGAGAACAGGATAATTTGCTTTCCTGAAATTATATCTGAGTTCAGATGCATTTAGTCACTTCACTATTCACTTCACTCAACTTTCTACGTCAAATAATTTCGGAGAAAATCGGGTGTGAGAGACGGACAGACAGACAGACAGACAGTCACCGGAGTGATCTTATAAGTGTTCCGTACGGAATACTAAAAATGACATTAATCATTAGTAAACCCGTTCTATTGGCGCAGGCCATCCATTTACGCGTGGTACCTAATCTGCATATACAGGGTGGTACGGCAACGTGGCGGGGCGCCTCTGAATTTATTACCACAATAAACTAACAATGCCGCATAAACGTACGACTGGCCACACCAGCGCTGCGATGATATTCTTATTACCGTCATCTGACGCTTCTTAAGGTACCTCGAGGGGTACTAATGGTAAACGTACCATCAAGGCGTAAGAAAACGGTGCTAAGATGAAGCAATAATGTTCGGTTCGAGTGCTATAAAGATTAAGCACGGGTATAAAGGAAAAGTTTTATTTAAGGTGTAAGAGGTTGTAATGGTTTTTGCTTCCCTTACTAAAAGGGGGAGATTTTTTGCATTTCGTTACGTTTCAGGGTACCTAAAACACGGTTCTCATATATGTCGGTCTGTCTGTCGACTTTAAATTTGTATATATATATATATATATATATATATATATATATATATATATATATATATGTTTATATATATATATATATATATATATATATATATATATATATATATATAACAATCCTAAGTTTAACTACTGGGAAACGCCCTTATAAGGAGAAGAGATGAGCAATCAAAGATCTAAAGACTCTAGTATCTGCTTTTTATTTTTATTATCGAGCTTTCGCTGCCTATTGGTAGCTTCTTCTGGTGCTATTTTACCAATTCTGGCCGAAATTGTTATGAATAAACTTCTTTATTTTGTTATTTCAAGGGAGGAATTTGAATTTCTCCTTCTGTTTCAATATGTAGATGACTTACTAGTCGCTTTACCTGCCGGAAGTGTACAGAACACTCTTAACATTTACAATTCTTTCAATCATAAATTAGTATTGACTGTTGAGGAGGAGACTGACTGTGCTGTTCTGTTTCTGGATACTAGGGTTGTACGCTCAGAAAATAATACAGTCAAAACTGGTATAGGAAAAATCAAGTTCTGGTAGATATATCCCATTCCATTCTTATCACCCTATGAAACAGAAACTGAACATCATCAGAGGATTAAAGAACAGAATAGATAAGATTTGCCACCCCTCATTTAAAGAAAAAAATGTAAAACTGTTAGAAAACATCTTGTTGGAAAATTACTATCCTAAAGCTCTAATTAAAAAGAATTTTCTAAGACCCACCCTTCAAATTAATCCAACTGTCACCACTAATGTCGATATTAAAGTAGGAAAGTTACAATACATTGAAGGCCTTTCCCAGTCCTTGTCTTCTCTTTTTAAAAATACAAACATTAAAATTGCTAATTACAACATAAAAAGAATGAATTGTTTTTATACCAATTTAAAAGATAAAACCGATACTTTACAAAGATCTAATATAATCTACGGCATTCCCTGTCAATGTGGTTTGGTCTACGTTGGACAAACTTCACAAAAGCTCTCTAAGAGTTTAGCGTTACACAAAAGTGATAGTAAACACAAACCTAACGCAACTAGCTTGAGCTTATACGTAAATAATACAGATCATAGAGTACAATATAACAACAGCTTCATTCTGGATGTTGAGACTAATTATTTCAGAAGAAGTTTCTTAGAAATGTGTTACATAAAAACCTGTAAAAATAATCTCAATCACGAAAAAGACACAGAAGGATTGAGCTCCATGTATACTTATTTACTAACATAAAACTATACCGAACCAATAAGAAAGGACGATCTCTATGAAAAAATTAGTTTCTAGTAAAGTTGGCGTTTCTTTTCTCTTTCTGTCATTTTTGCTGTTTATTACCAGTTATCTTTCTATGTCTTCTTGTTAAAATTAAATAATTAAAAAATTAAATATGACAAATAATAAATAACGTCCAGTATTAATTTTCTCTTTCAAATTTTTAATTTTTTAAATTAGCCTATGAATCTCTTGATTATAAAATTAAAGAATTAATATAATTAATACAATTAATATAATTAATAATAAATAACTCGTCGAAGAGTAACATTCATCAAATTTAAGTCCCTTTGTTATAAAATTAAAACTAAAAAATAGATATCATTAATAATAAATAATTTATCTAAAATTAGCATCCACCTAAAAATTTTACCACATCCCTAACTTTAATGCTTTTATAGTTTTTTGTCGACCTGATGACGACATAGACTACCAAAAATATCCGGTTCGGACTCAAATATCACTAAATAGTTACTAAACTCGACGTCAAAAATTTAAAATGGAGTACCATTTCAACATCATGGTGTTTCTTGCAGTTATGTTTCGGTCTTCAAAATGTGTTTTTAACTAATGTTTATTGACAAAGTTTTATTTTTAATATTTGTGTAACTCTCTAAGTGTCTTTTAATCATGTTTGTGTAATCAGTCATACTACCTGGCCAACAAAAATGCAAATTTCATTGTCTTCACCAGAGGTGAATTAACTGCTCAATTTTTGTAAGTAATTTCACATACAGCTTTACAATTCATTTAATCACATTTTAAAAAAAAAGAACGTTATTTTCTGTACCTGGTTTGCATTTTTAGAATCCAGAAGAAGCTACCATTAGGCAGCGAAAGCTCAATAATAAAAATAAAAAGCAGATACTAGAGCCTTTAGATCTTTGATTGCTCATCTCTTCTCCTTATAAGGGCGTTTCCCAGTAGTTAAACTTAGGATTGTTTGTTGCCAGTGCCCTGTTACTGTCCCTCCTCTTTCTTATATAAATATATATATATATATATATATATATATATATATATATATATATATATATATATATATATATGTATATATATATATATATATATATATATATATATATATATATATATATATATATATATATATAAAATACAATCTTAGTTGGGGAACTCGGAAAATTTGGGCGTGATAAGAGATCACACAATTTTCATTAAGCCAATATTTCGGTCCTGGATTGGGACCTTCTTCAGGGCAGAACTGAAAAGAAGAACAGAGCGTATTCACTGATCGTGTCTGGGACAACTTAAATTAATGATGTTATCATTAGGTTGTTATAATACATAAAATTAGTGTAGAACAAGAATAAGATATTAGTCATAATAAGTTAAAAAACTCACATGAGAAGTGCAAAGATTTCGTTAGCCTAAATGGCCGTAGGTTATACATACAAAAGTTGTTACATATAAAAGTTGGTTAATCCATAAAATATATAAAATACACATTAAAAACACTGTAGACAAAATTCTAAAAAAACAAATTTAAAACATGGATGTAATTGGGAACCTTGGATGTTGAGAACATCGTTAATTATTTCACTTGTGACCACCACATATGGCCACCGCCATTTAGGAAAAATGACAAGGACGACAGGAGACAGCTGCCCGACAGAGATAAGGGGTTTAGTCAAGAAAACTCAATTAACCAGAATGCGGGGTCGACACCTGGAAGGAACCGATAGAAAAGGAAGTGCAAATATTGGACCCTAAGTGAGAGAGAGATAGCCAATTGAGCGACCAAACAGCCCGGTATGTGATAGCGGAGGGATAAATCACAACCTAATTTTGCAAAATTCTTCATTTCTCTAACAATCTTTCCAAGAGAGAATTCCTTGAGATGTGTTACATCCAGGAGAATCACCTTAATATCAATAAAAGAACCGACGTGGATGGTCTTAGTAACATATATAGTTTCCTCCTATCCTGTGATAAATCAACTTCACACAATAATTCCCTGTCTTCAAGTGTTTTATGATCCATCTGAACCGCGTTGGTCGTCTCTTTTTAGCTCCGTAATTCCAGAATTTCTCTCCTCCCTCCTCTCTTTATTTACGGTTCTCTTTGATTCTGGGCTTCACAGATTCCTTCCATTTTATCTGGGCCATTTTTTGCACCTAGCGATTACTGTCTTCCTTCCATTGACAGTACCTTGCGTCACCCCTCTAACACCTCCTGGTGCCTCCAGTCTTCATTGGTTTTTGCCAACACTCTCTTCCTCCAATCAGATTCCAACAAGAAATTAATAAATTAATAATTATTTCATTAGATAATCTTCTTCTTCGTTGCTCCCATTATTGTCACTCTCTCTCTCGCTCCCTCGCTCACCATTTACTTATAATTAGGTTGTGATTTATCCCTCCGCTATCACATACCGGGCAATATTTGCACTTCCTTTTCTATCGGTTCCTTCCAGGTGTCGACCCCGCATTCTGGTTAATTGAGTTTTCTTGACTAAAGCCCTTATCTCTGTCGGGCAGCTGTCTCCTGTCGTTCTTGTCATTTTTCCTAAATGGCGGTGGCCATATGTGGTGTTCACCCCCCCCCCTCGCGTCGTGTAAGTGAAATAATTAACGATGTTCTCAACATCCAAGGTTCCCAATTACATCCATGTTTTAAATTTGTTTTTTAGAATTTTGTCTACAGTGTTATAATGTGTATTTTATATATTTTATGGATTAACCAACTTTTATATGTAACAACTTTTGTATGTATAACCTACGGCCATTCAGGCTAACGAAATCTTTGCACTTCTCATGTGAGTTTTTTAACTTATTATGACTAATATCTTATTCTTGTTCTACACTAATTTTATGTATTATAAAAACCTAATGATAACATCATTAATTTAAGTTGTCCCAGACACGATCAGTGAATACGCTCTGTTCTTCTTTTCAGTTCTACCCTGAAGAAGGTCCCAATCCAGGACCGAAATATTGGCGTAATGAAAATTGTGTGATCTCTTATCACGCCCAAATTTGCCGAGTTCCCCAACTAAGATTGTATTTTTAATAATTTTGGTAGATACGGCAATTTTTTGCTTTCTTTCTTTATTCTATATATATATATATATATATATATATATATATATATATATATATATATATATATATATATATATATATATATATATATATATATGTTACGGCCAGGTACGTGCGAAGATCCTAACGTTCGTTTAATGTTTTTATTGCATCAATTTGCCAAATCACTTTCTTAGATCTTGTAAAATACTATACCAATGACAGCACTCGGCTTTTCTGAGCGGTCATCCATCTAAGTACTTAACCGAAGTCGATGTACAATAACTTCGAATTCAATGTCGCATTACTCAAATATTTTTAATTCTTTACTTGCTTGTGCAGTTTGTACAGCTTGCCTTAGAGTACCTGTAAAATAATGTCCCTGTTCGTATTTAACACTCGTTAAGAGTTCAAGTCCAAAGAAGTAAATTTATAATCCCGAAAACTTCGCAATGAAAAACCGTTTCCGGTTTATTTGAACCACGAGTAAAGAAAAGCGTATTTGGACAAGACTTTAAATTTATAGGTCAAATAAAACCCTTAATCCGGCGACCTTTTGATAATACATGCATCCAATTTTCTTTAAATTACTTTCAGATTTTTCTTATTATTTATGTTTGTTGTATGTGTTTTGATCCGCATTAAGGAGTTACAACACCTTGAAATTTTCAAAAAATTGATTTTGTTTGGTTAGATTTATTGTTTATACTTTTAAGAATATTTCAAGCTTTACAAAATGGAATCGCAGATTGAAAGTAATATAAATTATAGACTTTTGAGACGCGGACGCGGACGCGGTACTTTTTTTTCGTTTGCTTTTTTCTCGAAACTACTCTTTCCAAATTTGTGGACCAAATATCTCGAGATCTACTGAACCGATTTTGATAACATTTATACCACATATTCTTTATAATATTGTCTTGAAGTTGACGTACGGTTTTTTCGATTGGGTGCACCGTTCATTTTTTATTAATTTTTAAATCTCAAAATTTTCTTAAAAAATGCGAGTTTATTTTCGAACGGTTGTCACTTCTACAAAAAAAAATTAATTTTTTCCATTTATGGTCACTTAGCTTAGACTTTTCCTAACAATAAAAAAATATTTGTTTAGTTTTTAGAGGGTGAAAAGGATTTTCAAATGAGCGTCCTACAAGATAGTTCATATCTCCGCCATTTTCTAATTTTTTAATTTGTTGTTGAAACTATATACAGTGCCTCGATAATCCGGATCTCCATTAAACCAGATTCTTTAATAATCCGGACAAACATTTCTATTGCATTGTGTACTTTATAATTCGGATATTTGAGAGTACTAGGTAATCCGGACCTGCGTTTTTAGACATCTACTTAATTTAAACTACATGGGAAAACTGAAATCGATAGTGAGGGGATTCCCCTAACTTCCAGTCTAATACATCTGGGATTCATCCAAACTGTAGGTGCTTTTGATTTGCTTACAACGCATCGCGTATCGCATCTAAAGGTTAAGGACTGTGTAGTTGTTTGTTTAATGTCACAAATACAACATACCTACGTTCTGTTTTACTTTATGTGGTTCATATAAGTATGTAAACGTTTTTTTACGTATATGTACCTACATATGAAAATGTCTTCTAAAAAAACATATTACACTAACAATAAAACAAGAGTCCGATATATTAGAAAGACTAGTTCTTGGTGAAAAGCGGAAAAGTGTTGGCAAATAAATAACGACTCAACCAACCACAAGGTTCATCTGTATCCTCTATCGACCACCAAGTGATACTAACTTTAGAACACTTTTCGCTTCCCTTGCAGACACCATCGATCATTTACAAATTAACTATCCAAATGCCGAAATTGCCATCCTGGGCGACTTTAATGTCCACAACATCAACTGGCTTAAATATTCAAATACTACCGATGAACAAGGTCGTGAAGCCGAATCATTTTCAATCAGTTGTGGCTTAACTCAGCTTATTGACGAACCAACACGGATCCCTGATCGAGACGGAGAGTTTGCCAGTCTTCTTGATCTCTTTTTAACCACCAATCCGGAGATTTACACAGTCAGCATAAATCCGCCGTTAGGTTCTTCCGACCATAAACTACTTTCGACATCGAGTATTCTACCAATCAATGACAGAGAGGCGCCTAGACCGCGCAAGATTTGGCACTACAAGTCTGCTAAATGGGAAGATCTCATGGAATATTTTCGAACTTTCCCTTGGTTGGACGTTTGTTTTCGATCCGACGACCCATCTGACTGCGCCAGGGAGGTTTCCGATATTATTTTGGCCGGTATGGAGGCTTACATCCCTTTTTCGAAGAAATGCCCTTCCAACTGCAAGCCTTGGTTTGACCGAAAATGCAAAGAAGCTGTTGCTTCTAAACATCTTGCATACCGATAATGGCGCGAAAATCCTAACACCATAAATCGTAACACATTTGTTCGTGCCAGGAACAGATGCAAAAAAAATATCGACGAAACCAAGGAGGTACACAATCAACGGATTAGAAACAAACTTCTCGCCTGTCCCGGCAATTCAAGGTCCTTTTGGTCGGTCGCTAAGGCAGTTAGTCAAAATTTCACCAAATCCACCATACCACCACTCACACGGCCAGATAATTCTATTGCAACAACACCTGTTGAGAAAGCGAACTTGTTGGCTGAACTCTTTGCTTCACATTCTACTGTCGATTTCAAAGGAAAAACACCACCTACTATTCCCATAGTGCAGTCAAGGATGCCCGATGTTGTCTTCAGACAGCGTATTATAAAGCGTATTCTGATGAAGCTAGACACCAAAAAGGCTTCTGGCGCTGACGGAATACCTGCCATAGTTCTTAAAATCTGTGCGAGGGAACTAACACCAGTTTTCTGTAGACTTTTCAACCTATCCTACAGAAAGGGAATATTTCCTTCCTGCTGGAAATGCGCTACAGTTCAGCCGATACCTAAAAAAAGCAAGAAGACCTTGCCAAATAACTACCGACCAATCGCACTGCTTTCAATAATATCGAAAGTCATGGAAAAGGCTATCAATCAGCATCTTCTAAAATATCTTGAAGGATTCAACATTATTAGCGATCACCAATATGGCTTTCGTAAAAATAGATCAACAGGAGATCTTCTGACTTATGTAACACATGTTTGGAACAATGCAATTGAACACTTTGGAGAATCTCGAGCGGTTGCTCTGGACATATCCAAGGCATTCGACCGTGTTTGGCACGATGGGCTGTTGGCTAAGTTACGTTCTTATGGTATGTCGGAAAAGTTCTGTTTGTGGCTCTCATGTTTCCTCAGAGAGCGTTCTTTACGAGTGGCAGTCGACGGATTTCTTTCTAACACCTTCACTATCAACGCCGGTGTACCTCAAGGCTCCATACTGTCTCCTACTCTTTTTCTCATTTACATTAACGATCTGCTGGAAAAGACCGAGAATCCAATCTACAGCTTTGCAGATGACAGTACACTTATCTCTTCATTCACTTTGAACGCTCGGACATCGGCTACTCAGACGAATATCCGCAGACAGCAGGAAGTCGTTCAACTTAACAAAGACCTGGAAGAAATTCTATCTTGGGGTAACAGTAACCAAGTGGAATTTAACGCTACAAAAACCCAGGCGGCAGTTTTTTCTAAAAAAGTTAACGTTGCTGAACCCGACATAGTTATGTCGGGGCACTCCATTCCTCTAACATCGTCACTCAATTTGTTAGGCGTTAATTTGGGAGCAAATATGTCCTGGCATGAACATGTTGCAGGCATAGCAAGGAGAGCTTCTCAAAAGTTGGGAATATTATTTCGAACCAGAAAGCTTTACACTCCACAACAACTGTTAATTCTTTACAAAGCTCAAATTCGACCAACTATGGAATACTGCTCCCATGTTTGGAGCTCCGCTCCCAAACATACACTGCATTTGTTGGATTCTATTCAGAGAAGAGCTGTTCGTCTGATTGGAGACCCGGAACTGACCGTCGGCCTTGATTCGCTTGAACATCGAAGAACGGTTGGCGACTTGAGCCTATTCTACAAGTACTTTCATGGAAAGTGTTCGAAGGATGTGGCCCGCTTAATTCCTCCCAGAGCGGTGCATGTTAGAAGTACACGTCGCGCTAATTCTTCACATCCGTATGAGGTTCAGCTTGTTACTCCCCGTACAACACTTTTCAAGCAGTCTTTTATATGGAGAACATCATCCCTTTGGAATAATTTGCCCAGGACTGTGTTTCCCACCGAGTACAATCTACAGCGATTCAAGAACAACGTGAATCGCCTTCTCCGCACACGTGTCGCTTCTGTAGCGCTTTAGGGACTTCCCTGTAGCACATGTGCTAGACCCATAAAAAAAAAAAAAAAAGAAAAAAAAAAAAAATGAATACGGAGTAGGAACATCCACAATTTCGGATATAAAAAAGAAGCAAGGGAAAATCAAAAGGTATGTATATATGATTTATTTTAAAGATAATTTTGGACACTCACTATGGACGTGTAATTTGTTTTAGATTTATTTCCAAATGTGATCCCGGTCCTGGCGTCAGAAAAACCTTACGAAAAGCCGAATATCCAGAAATGGAAACTCGTTTGTATACATGGTTTTGTACACAACGATCAAGGCACGTCCCAATTTCCTACGAAATTTTATCAGGCAAAGCAAAACAATTTTACACTGAAACCTACGGGAATGATAATTTTAAAGCTAGCAAAGGCTGGATTTCTAACTTCAGAAAAAGACATGGTCTACGTGCTTTAAAAGTTTGTGGCGAAAAACTATCTAATAATTAAAGTGCCGTCGATCCTTTCGACGATAAGAAAAAGAATTAAACCTTGGACCTACTCAAATATACAATACAGATGAATCAGCTCTGTATTGGAAAATGTTGCCTGAAAAAACGCTGGTTCGTTCGCAGGAAAAGACCGCACCGAAAAATAAACAAAGAACGCGTTACTAGCATGTTGCAATGCTGATGAATCACAAAAATTAAAGTTGTTAGTGATAGGAAAGGCAAAAAATCCGAGGGCTTTTAAAAATGTGAACATACCTGTTGAGTACAAATCATCTGCCAATGCATGGATGACTACAGCAATTTTCTTAGACTGGTTTCATCATTCTTTTATTCGTCAAGTCAAGAGCCATGCTAATCGGTGGGGAACCAACGCTGTAGGTCGTCTTCACTTTCGACAATCAGCGCTACATCGTCTGCGTAACAAACCAGACTAATTATGTTGTTACTTGTGTTCTTGTCTAATGGGTTTGGTATATTTCCTGTAGTGTTTTCGCTTGTTTTCATTTCGTCTTATTGTTGTTCAGGATCTTTGTGAGTTTTACAACGTTTGCCTGTGTCCTTTTCTGCATCAACGTCTGTATTACGTTATTAAGTCTGACTTTGTCGAAGGCTTTAGGTAAGTGTATGAAGCAGACGTACGCTAGCATATTGTACTCTATTACTTTTTCTTTAATTTGCTTCATAATGAAATCACTTGAATTCGAACTGTTGATTTTGCATGCCTTTGTTTTGGTGGTAAACTTTAACAGGTTACAGGATTTATAGATATAATTTTTCTGGATTTCGTAATCATACTGCCAGCTTCTTCAGAGCTTACTCCGAAAACTGACTTCTTATGAATCTAGCACGAAACTATTCTAAAACCGCTTGCATTCATCTTTTACATTAGCAGATCGCGGTGGGGAGGGGCGAGTCACGGATAATTTCAGATTGATGAATAGTGATTTAAAATGTTTTAGTTCTGATTGAAGAGATTGTAACTAAGAAAGTGATATAGTTCTATAAACAAGGAAACTGTTAACTGAGTATTTTTGGCCGGGATAATGATATGAGGAAGCATTCGAGTAGACTTTTTGTATACTAAGCGGCCCGGAGTCATATCTGACTTTCTGCCACCGACTCTCTGATTAAAACCAAATTAACATTACATATCATTAGCTTCTATGTATCAAGAAGTCATATTATGAATTCAAAGGTATGAAGATAAATCTTACGTTCTTCCTGTAATTTTGAAACATTGTCTGCAGCTTTCGGTCTCTCGCACAAGCGTCTACAATGCCAGGGATAGTTAAATAATGACCTTTTACTTTGTCTCAACATCCTAAAATCGGGCATCTCGGAACCCAATCGCAATTCTTATCGGTTGTTTTATTACTTGGTAGTAAAACTCTCAAATTTCGTACAATAGGTAAATATTTTACGAAAATCGTAACTTACTAAGAATTACTTAAAATAAGAAAAATACTGGATGGAGATGAATTTCTAAAAATCAATTGTATATACGAAGGGCTTTACAAAAATTCTCCGACCAACAAACAAAACGTAAGATACCTAGGCTATCTAAAAAGTTCGCGTTCTGACCTAGAGATGGCATTAGAAACTGTGAAACTATAAGTGTGTTGGAAAGTTCCATCCTTTCTATAAACAAATATAAAATTTTATTTCGATCTGCTAATTTATTCGAGCAGTAGCAGCTGTTTAATACTGACGTGTCATTGATGTTTTTAAAATAAAAAAAATTAAATATCGTGCAATGATTAAATTCTTTATTTTGGATGGTTTAACACCGACAGAAATTCATCCCAAATTGTTAAAAGCGTATAAGGATGCATCATCTTCACTTTCCACTGTGAAAAAATGGTCTGCTCTTTTTAAAAGACTCGAAGATGATCCACGAGAAGGTCGTCCAAAAACGGCTGCAACACCCCAATTTATTCGGCAACTCCATGACATGATGTTAGATGATCGACGAGTAAAAGTACGTGAAATACCTGAGGCCATAGGCATTTCAAAAGAACGAATTGGAAATATTTCGCATGAAAATATAAAAACGCTTTGCGTAAGATGGGTGCCTCATTTGCTGACAATTGAACAAAAACGCATTCGACTGTGTATTTCTCAAGCGTCTTTGGATCGTTTTACCAAAATAAAATGGATTTTTGGATTCACCACTATACACCAGAGTGAAAAGAACAATCGAATCAATGAATTAAAGCCGGTCGAAGTGCACCAAAGACGGCAAAGACGGTTCCATCAGCAGGGACGGTTATGGCAATAGTTTTTTGGGATTACAAGCGTATTTTGTTGATCGATTATCTTCAGAAAGGTAAAACAATTAACTCTGGATATTATTATAACCTTTTGAATTAGTTGAATGCAAAAGACTTGCTGGAAAGAAGAAAAGAATCATTTTTTATCAAGGTAATGCACGTGTTCACCCAAGGGTTTTGACGATGGCAAAATTCATCTAATTAAATTACGAATTGCTTGAACATCAAACATATTCACCAGATTTGGCTCCTTCTGACTATTATCCAAACCTGAAAAGTTCCTAGCTGGAAAGCGTTTTACATCAAATGACGAAGCTATTGCAGACGTGCATTGATATTTTGCAGACCTGCCGGAATCACACCTTAATGATGAAGTGAATTATTAAAAGAACGTTGGAGGTTCTACTTGACGGAAATTCATTATAAATTAATAAATGACTATGTTTAGTGAATTTCCATTGGTTTAAGCTAGAAAGCTTATATCAGCTTGTTTCAAATTTCGGATGGTTGTAGCTTCTACTTGAGGGAAATTTATTATAAATATATGATAATAAACTAGTGGAAATTGACTAAAAACAGTCTTTTTTTGATGGGTCTAGCACATGTACTACAGGGAAGTCCCTAAAGCACTACAGGAGCGACACGTGTGCGGAAAAAGCAATTCACGTTGTTCTTGAATCGATGTAAATTGTACTCGGTGGGAAACACAAATCAATATATTTAGTCCCTTTTCTTCCAACTTTTTTTTGTTTGTGACAACAAACTATATCTAAATGCTCAAAAATGCAAAGTTCTAACATATACTAGGAGGGCAGCGTCAATAGAGTTTCAATAGCAACAGCTAAGGATTTGGGAGTTGTATTTGATGCAAAACTAACATTTGCTCAGCATTAGCATTGAAAGTTTCTGAAGCAATGAAGTCTTACGGGTTCATCATTAGGAATTGTAGGGGTTTCACTAATATTGCATCACTGAAGGTTTTGTATTTCTAGTTTGTTCGCTCGAAACTAGAATATGCAAGTATTGTCTGGAGTCCAATGTACGAGGTGCATAGAGTTTCACTTGAAAAAGTGAAGACGAGATTTCTGAAATTTCTGTTGTTTAAGATTAATGGAATATATCCTGAAAGGGGAATCAGCAGCGATTATTTGTGTGAACAGACAAATACTCAGGAGAGTTTGTGCCTCAATATTATTCCTATATAGAGTATTGCACAATTTGATTGATTGCAGGGATATACTGTCTCGTATTACCATCAATGTGCCAAGGACACACTCACGATCAAATATGTTTTTTAGATGTAACAGACCTAATACTAATTTGTCATTGAATTCACCCATTCATGTAATGTGTACTAATTTTAATCATATTTGTAATGTTTGTGACATATACTGTTGTACTAAGAAGCAATTACTACAGACTATCATTGAATATGTAAATGTCTAAATATTTACCCTATTAATCGGAAACTGTTGGGTAATAATATATTATTATTATTATTAAATTAAATAGGCCTGTCACAATTTTTTGTTCAGAAATCAGAAGTTCTACAGTGGCGGGATTCTGGCAGGAGATGATCATCGAACAAAGTGGCACATATTTGGTTTAATAAAGTTCGTTCAAAATATAAAAACTATCAACCAAAAATCCCAGTGCCTCTTTTAGTCCTATCAAATTATCTTAAACAGATAATTGGAAAATGTAAAGAATTTTTAAATAGTTACGCAAGTCAAATGACTCTTTTCTTATTGTAATAGTCGTAGTTTATTTACTGGCTGTAAATGTGGCTTGTTTTGATATCATGTGTTACAAAACGAGATGTTAAACTGATTCAGATTTGTTAGTTTAGAGTGTTAAAGTAATACAACAGAACCCCGGTTATCCGAGGTAACGTGGAGGGGCACCCTCCTCGGATAACTGAAAACTCGGATAATCCGATACCAATACTTTAAACCGATTTATTAACGTTTTTCACATATAAAACAGTGAAATAGGTATCTACGCGCTTCTGTTTCATATTGCATCTTCTGTTTCTCGCTGCAATGTTTCTCCATCTATTAAGAAGAAGCCTCTGGTTGTTGTTCGATATACCTCAAAGCTTTTTCCAAAGAAGCAAAACCTTCTTGATGAGAGATCTTAGTGGGAGACTGTTCATTCACCGCCGCTTCGTCATCGTCATCGTCATCTGATTTTTCGGTTTCCTGAAAGGCATTCGTTATTTCTTCAGTACTCATTTCTTCTTCTAAATAATCCATTCAACAACATCTTCTCTTGTCACATTTTCGCAACCTTTTAATTTTTGCATTAAATCAAATAATTTTTTTTGTTTTTCTTCTATCTCGCTGTCAAAATTTGAACAGGACATGTCATCTCAATTTCAAAGCTAATTCATTTAATGGAGTATCCTCTTCACTGTCATTATAGTCCTCAAAATCAATAACTTTTGACCAAGATTTTTGAATAGTGGTAGTACGCACAGAATCCCAAGCTTGACTTACCCAGTAAATAACATTTTTCAGTGTAACCTTTCTCATCCCATTGATAATATCCTCCTTTTCTGTGTATTCTAACAGATGTTCAAGATATAAACGCCTATAATTTTTTCTAATGTTTTCGAGAATGCCTTGATCCATTGGTTACATTATGCTGGTTACATTTGGAGGAAAAAATTTAAAGCAATTTCGCCCACATGAACTCCTACTCCAGGGTGAGAGGGGGCATTATCCATTAACAAAATTGCTTTAATAGGAAGACGGTTTCTGTTCAAAAATTTAGTCACAAATGGCATGAACTCTTCTTTAAACCAGTTAGTAAATAAGGTCGCATCCATCCATGCGCTCTTCTGACTTTTGTAATAGACTGGTAGGGCTTTGGGTGAGATGTCTTTTAAAGCTCTTGGACGTGCAGACTTGCCAATCACTATCAGTGGGATTTTGTGCTTGCCAGATGCATTAGAACATACCATTAGAGTTAATCTTTCCTTACTTCGTTTGTGCCCAGGAGCTGATTTTTCCTGTCAAGATGCTAATGTTTTTGATGGAAGCATTCTATAATTCAGACATAAATAGGGGAACCCCTTATAGGGGCCAGGGCGATTCCCCGAAGGCCCCGACGATTTTAAATAGAAATATGTACATACATATTTTAGAAGCTCGGTTAATACGCAGCATAGACGTGCGTACCTCGGATAATCAGGTTCTTAGATTGGCTCAGTTAATCCGGAGCTCGGATAATCGCGACTCGGTTAATCGAGGTTCTGCTGTATTTGTGTTCGTGCTTAAATTTTTTGTCGTTTAATTTTTTTTCTTCGCCTCGCTCATTTGCTGTTGGTTTTCTTTGTGAAGTGGCATTTCGAAGCTTTTTTAAAGAAGAGACATTTTATTTTCGAAAAATATAACTACTGGACAATTACTTTGATTTAATATTTACCACTTCAAACTTTAAAATAACAGTTATTACTGTAAAGTACATACAAATAACAAGTAGGTAGAACAATTTGCAAGATAAACAGGTGGATATTATTCACAGCTGTAGCCTACGTATAAAGGCCTTTATTTTTAAATGCGAGAGCCAAAAATCTAGCACAATATTTGCATTGCTCCCAGTTTGCCCTTTTCAACATTGTTTTTTATAATAGATCTTTATTTAAGACTAGAATTTGGCAAAGTAAAAAAGAAACCTGTAAAGGCTCAATATTTTTTCGACAACCCTTAATTACTCCTCAACAAGCCACAAAGATCATCTAACGCGTTAATCAACCACCAAATGACACCAGTTTTTTACTTTTTTCGCTTCTCTTAGAACCACCACGAAGTTGCTGACGTAAATTCTGACGACTTGGTGAAGGAAAAGTTTAATAATCATCTCAAAACAGAACAATTACGCTCATTAAAACTGTTATATAACCAAACACATAGTACTAAATAACAAATCAATTATCCATCCTGTGGAACTTTTATTAAAACTTGTTTTTTGCGTAAGCTAAACGATCAAGAAAAATTCTTTCTAATGCCGAAAGTGGAGCCACATAACAGTATTTTTTGAAGCTCTAGCATGGCTCGATTTCAGAACGAAGGACCACGAAATACGGATTAAATCGATTTCTATACACCACACAACGAGCTTATTTCGTAATTTTGAGAGTATTCGGTGTTGCCTATAAAATGACTCCGGACAAATCAATTTCTTTAATGTATATTTCAAATAGAAATATTCATTATATATCCATAATATATATAAATGCAACGTCTCTCTGTCTGTCTGTCCGTTAGTGCGCTTATCACTGGAGAACCACTTATCCGATTTACGTATTTTTTTTTTTTAAACATACATATATTCTTTGGCCAGGTTATAGGCTATATTTTATTACGATAGGTAGCATAAGGAATGAGCAGTGACGATAAGAGCGAATGAAGTCGGAAAAAAAGTTTGCCGCTAACGCGTTCCCTTGCAACACAGCCTAAACCATTAAATATGGAACATTATCTAGCAGAGAATATCTATAATCTATAATCTATAATATATATAAAATGCAACGTCTCTCTGTCTGTCTGTCTGTCCATTAGTGCGTTTATCACGCGAGAACCACTTATCCGATTTACGTGATTTTTTAAATTCATACATATGTTCTCTGACCAGGTTATAGATATATATTTTATTACATCTATAATATATATAAAATGCAACGTATCCCTGTCTGTCTGTCTGTCTATCTGTCTGTTAGTGCGATGATCACTGGATAACCACTTATCCGATTTACGTACTTTTTTTTTAAAAAACTTACATATGTTCTCTGGCCAGGTTATAGGCTATATTTTATTACGATAGGTAGCATAAGGAATGAGCAGTGACGATAATACTGAATGAAGTCGGAAATAAAGTTTGCCGCTAGCGCGTTCTCTTGCAATACACATTAAATATGGAACAATATTATGTAGCAGAGAATATCTATAATCTATAATATATATAAAATGCAATGTCTCTCTGTCTGTCTGTCCATTAGTGCGTTTATCACGCGAGAACCACTTATTCGATTTACGTGTATTTTACGGAGCATGATGGTAAGATACAACGAATTGTATTAAGTACGCATACCTATTACTCCATCGTACTTAATACATTCGTTGTATCTTACCATCATGCTCCGTAACTTCTGGGATAAGTACCACTGGATAGCGTTCTCTTGTTTGTCATTCAGTGTGGCTGGGTCCGTCAGAGAGAATGGTTGGTGCGTGTGTGTGTGCGTGAGTGAGTTGTCGTCTTGTCAGGTTGGTCGATGGTCGGTCGGCTGCAAGCGTCTATGTGACTAGAGACTCACAGACTACGTTAGACTAAATCACGACAGAACTGACCAACCTTGACTTAGTATAAGGTGAAGGCCGTAGGTTAGTTGAGCCACTCCTTCTAGTATTTACGCACAAATTAGATTGTGACAACACTCCATCATTGAGGAATTAGGTTAGGTTAGGGTTAGGTTAGGGTTAGGTTAGGTTAGGGTTAGGTTAGGGTTAGGTTAGGGTTAGGTTAGGGTTAGGTTAGGGTTAGGTTAGGGTTAGGTTAGGGTTAGGTTAGGGTTAGGTTAGGGTTAGGTTAGGGTTAGGTTAGGGTTAGGTTAGGGTTAGGTTAGGGTTAGGTTAGGGTTAGGTTAGGGTTAGGTTAGGGTTAGGTTAGGGTTAGGTTAGGGTTAGGTTAGGGTTAGGTTAGGGTTAGGTTAGGGTTAGGTTAGGTTAGGGTTAGGTTAGGGTTAGGTTAGGGTTAGGTTAGGGTTAGGTTAGGGTTAGGTTAGGGTTAGGTTAGGGTTAGGTTAGGTAGGGTTAGGTTAGGGTTAGGTTAGGGTTAGGTTAGGGTTAGGTTAGGGTTAGGTTAGGGTTAGGTTAGGGTTAGGTTAGGGTTAGGTTAGGGTTAGGTTAGGGTTAGGTTAGGGTTAGGTTAGGGTTAGGTTAGGGTTAGGTTAGGGTTAGGTTAGGGTTAGGTTAGGGTTAGGTTAGGGTTAGGTTAGGGTTAGGGTTAGGTTAGGGTTAGGTTGGGGTTAGGTTAGGATTAGGTAAAGTCTAGTGAGTGAAAATTAACATTAGTGTTAGTGAGTAAATTAGCCTAGTGTTAAGCCCAAACTTAAACAATCTAGTGATTAGAATAAGTCAGTCATGTAAAAGGAGTAAAGGGTCTCACCCGGCTCACAAGGAGTTTTAGTGGGTATGCCAACCCTTCAGGTTGGAGAGCCCCACATAACTGGAGCACTTTGGGGCACCCTTGTGGTGGTGACGCAAATTGCTCCAGATTCCATAAAGCGGATTTCTCCTTGACAAAAAAAAAAAAAATCTCTTGTTTGTCAATCCTAGCCTGACTGACGAGCCGTGATACAGCGAAACGCGTCTCAGGATGGATTCGACAGACAAGAGAACAGCTAGTAAGCTGCTGGAATATGGACTTCTGTCTATTTTCAGTTGCTTTACAATAATTATACGTGTATTTTTTTTTAATTCATACATATATTCTTTTGCCAGGTTATATAATAATAATAATCTATATCTATAATATATAAAACGCAACGTCTCTCTGTCTGTCTCTCCGTCCGTTAGTGCGTATCACGGAAGAACCACTTATCCGATTTACGTGCTTTTTTTTAAACAAGCCTCTGGCCAGGTTAGAGGCTATATTTTATTACGTTAGGTAACATGAGAAATAAGCAGTGACGATAATAGTGAATCAAGTCGGAAAAAAGGTTACCGTTAGCGCGTTCTCTTGCAATACACTGCCTAAACCATTAAATATGGAACAATATCATGTTGCAAAGAATATAATATATATAAAATGCAACGTCTCCCTGTCTGACCGTTAGTGCGCTTATCACTTGAGAACCACTTATCCGATTTACGTGTTTTTATAAATTTATAAATATGTTCTATATAATTCGATATAAGCCTAAATAATGGGAGATAAGGTGAGATAAGGAAAAATAATGGGAGATAAGGAGAAATAATGGGAGATGAGCAGAGATAAGCCTAGATAATGGAAATTATGTACAGATAATGGGAGATAAGGAGAAATAATGGCAGATATTTTATTACAATCAAATTAGCTCTTAGGCTTCTTCACCTAACTGATGAAACCCGGAAGATCGAAAGCAGCAAATTCTCTTTTAAAAACAACTCCCACGGATTTGGCAAATTTGGCCTCGTGAAAGGAGTCTCTTTTGTGTTTGGGAAATACCTTTTATCCCAGTTTCAGTACGGCAGATCACAAAGTGTATCCACAACAAATGAAAAATATGTTTACAGTTTGTTTTACGGTTTGCTTCGACTTCGGTTCGTCTTCTTCAGTCAGGGAGATAACCCTGAAACAAGTTGAAATTTTCTGATAGAGGTAGAAATCTACAGAATGTCCGTCGTGCGGTCCACGAGATCCTAAGCATTCTTCGTCAGTAGTACATTTCTGTGGCATCTAGTTTTTTTTATTTCCGACTTTCTCAGTGTCCAGGAATCACAGCCTTATGTGAGAATAAGAAAGACAAGACAATTTACCAGCCTGATTTTCATTTGTTTGGATATGTGGTTGTGTTACTAGATTTTCTTGAGCTTTTGCCCAGCAACTTTTGTAAGAGCACACCTTCGACGCATCTTTCTCTCTACTTTACCGGCATTACTAATTAGAGATGCCAAGTACACATACTCACTAACACCTTCAAGGTCGTCAATTTGTCCGACATCTGGTTTGTTGTTTCTATTTTTTGGTTCAGGTTTTTAGTACCTTTTTTGTTACCTATGTAACACGCCGGATAGGAGAGAAATATAACTCCGATTGCATAGTACCCATTGTAAAACACGAGGAAGTCGATTTTATGTTGTGGAAGTACATGTCAGCAAGTGGCGTGGGCGAAATAGTAATTCGCGAGAGTCGAATTATTTCACAAAAGAATATAGAAGGTACCAATAATGCACTACAACCATCATTTTCTAAATTATGTGGTGATATAATTTTGGAAAATGTGCTTTTCCAGCAAGATAGCGCACCGTGTCGCAAAGTGGCAGCAACAATGAAGTGATTCCGGAGAATACGTTGGAGCTTCTGAATTGGCATCCACACTCACTAGATCTTAACCCTATAGAACATGTGAGGTCGCTTCTCAAGCAGAGAATCAAGGGATATTTAATTACATCAAGAGATACCCTCAACCGCGTCTTGTTCGACTAGTAGAACGCTATTTTCGATTTCTATTTCCAAGAAGAATTGCAGCGGTAATGAATGCCAAAGAAAATTGTACTAAATATTCCTTATTAAAATAAATATAAGTTTCATTCAACCTATGTCTTTTATTTTGTTCTATTCCAACAGAGTTTTTTTAAGTTTTTGTTAGAGGGCAGTATATGGTATATACCAGGGGTGATCAAACGGTCGATCGCGATCGACAAGTCGATCGCGAGTGCTTTTTGTTTTAGGTAACTAAAACAAAATGTAAAGAATAAACTCCTAAAGTGTATTCGATCCATAATTAGGCCAGAATAACCCCCACATCACTTTCTTTTATCGTAATAACCCCCTGCTAGCAAAAGGCGGCTTTATCAAAGGAACGCGCGGTACTTGTCAAAGAAAAGCCGCGTTTTTGATTCCCGCCGGTTTTTCTAGAAACTTCGGGCGGCGTGTTTGACGGGAACATTCGAGACTTCGTTAGCGCCGATATAAATGTTGCGCCTGCAGGAATAGGAGTCAGTCTGAGTTGTAACTTGAAGGCGATACATCGATACGAAGTTTATTAATAAATAGTCCAAAATGAGTGCGGCGAA
Organism: Pachyrhynchus sulphureomaculatus; assembly: GCA_019049505.1. Classification (NCBI taxonomy): domain Eukaryota; kingdom Metazoa; phylum Arthropoda; class Insecta; order Coleoptera; family Curculionidae; genus Pachyrhynchus; species Pachyrhynchus sulphureomaculatus. The sequence goes on along the minus strand of CM032448.1, from coordinate 134,303,730 downwards.
GAAAAGTAAAACTTATCATTTTAATAACGATTGGGAGGAAGAATTTTTCTTTTTGTATGGTAAAGGATAAGTGCATTTGTCTCATTTGCCGTGCGTCAGTTGCAATACCTAAGCGTGGGAACTTAGAGAGGCATCATAAAACGGTTCATAAAAACTATGAAAAGGATTTTCCGTCACAGAGTGAATTAAGAAAACGAAACATACGCGATTTGATAACTTGTTTGAAAAAAGAACAAACCATGTTCACAAGACCAGCCAAACAATCAAAAGCTGCAACGATCGCGTCATTTAAAATATCTCATATATTGGCGAAACACAAGAAACCATTTGATGATGGATTGGTTGTGAAGGAAGCATTTATTGAAGCTGTGTGTCTGCTATTAGAGAACTTCAGTTATCTCGTCCGACTGTCACAAGGCGTGTTGAAGTCATGACTCAGGGCATGGCAGATAAACTAAAACATGATATCATGGAATGTACATACTTTTCTTTACAGTTAGACGAATCCACCGATATGACAGACACTGCCCAGCTGTGTATTTTAATTCGAAAGGTATTCAATGACATGCCGGCTAAGGAAGAGTTTTTGACAATGATTCCTCTGAAAGGAAAGACCCGTGGCGAAAATATATATGACGTTTTCTTCAATTTTGTAACAAACTACAAGCTACCAATATATAAACTAGTGTGCATTACAACCGATGGAGCACCAGCAATGACTGGAAACGAAAACGGTTTTGTGGCATTGTGTCGAGCTAATGATGATTTCCCTTCATTTTTCTCCTTCCATTGCATTATACATCAACAAGTTTTGTGTTCAAAAGTTCTAAACATGGAGGAGATTATGGGCATTGCAATAAAAATTGTGAATTCTATCCGTGCACGTAGCTTGCAACGACGGCTCTTTAAATTGCAGTTGGAAGATAGTGAGACAGCTGAACACACTGATTTAGTTCTTCATACGGACGTCAGGTGGTTGAGTCGCGGAAAATTCCTAGAAAGGTTTCAAGAATTATTGCCCGAAATAACAGCTTTTCTGGACGAAAGAGGTGATGACACTCAGATGCTGAAAAACGGAAAATGGCTGACTGATTTGGCATTTTTGACAGACATTACAATGCATTTTAAACACCATTAATTTGGAGCTTCAAGGTAAAGGAAAAACTATTATTGAGATGATTAGCGCAATAAACGCATTCAAAAGTAAATTCAAACTTATGATAGATCAACTGAAAAGAAAGGATCTGAAAAATTTTTTCCGCCTTTGAAAGCAAGGATTCCTCAGTTGAATCATGATATTTATGAGGCAGAATTATCAAATATTTTGGGCCAATTCGAAATACGTTTTTATGATTTCAGTAAATTGAATATCGCATTATTTATGAGTTATCCTTTTTCGTGTAAAAAACATTGAGGAATTAGTTACTGAAATGGCAAGTCAGTTTAACATGGACTCATGTTCTGTTGAAAATGAGTTAGTGTAGATTATATCAGATATACATCTCAAAGCTACAGCATCTGATACAAAATTCTGGTGTTTTATATCTGAAGATAAATATCCGAATCTAAGGCAAATCGCCCTTCAACTGACGGCAATGTTTAGGTCAACTTACTTGTGCGAGTCTGCATTTTCTGAAATGAAGATAATTAAGTCAACATATCGCAATCGACTAACTGACGAACATATGTCATCATGCTTGCGATTAGCACTCGGTAATTACGTACCATCTTATGAAAAGTATGCTGAGGACATGCAGTGCCACGCTTCAACATCCAAAGTCACTCTTTAGTTAAGTTTAGACACTAGAACTCGTTTGTTTTGTAAGAACCAATAAACTCGCAATTTTGAATAATTATGAGTTTTTTTCATTGACATTTTAGAGCAGACCTACACTTACCTTGACTAAAAAAATGCATATTGTGCGTAAAACTAATATCTATGCCACGATACACCCAACCTAGACGACAATCCTGCATCACACTTACTTGCAGCCTCTCAGAGTCGATCGATCATAGTCTAACAATATTGAGGTAGATCACCAGCAGTTCAAGTTTGAGCACCCCTGGTATATACAGTGACAGGCAAAAAATGTGCGACATATGAGATTTTTCTTTATTATTAAATTTAGAAAAAAAGTGAATTTATAGGTGAATTTTGCATCACTTGAAACACAAAAAATGACTTTGCAGTGCCAATTGTCATTTGCAATTTGACGGGACGTTTGAATTTTCTAAAGTTTAGAGTGTGTTTGTTAAAATATCGAAATTAACACGTAGGCTGAAAAGTTTTTGGTCTGACCCATAGATGTCGCCCTTTTCAAAAAATCCATATGATTTTTAGAAAGCACCAACCTTCAAACGACACGTGTCAAAATTTCATGACATTTCAATAATTAGTTTACAAGTTATAGTGATTTTAGTAACTCTACTTTTGATATTTTCAAAACAATGTTAAAAATCGAATTTTGAGTGTTGGTTAAACACTGTTTTTTTGATGAGAAAAAATAACGTTCAAGTAAAGCAATAGCTTAATAAGTGTGACGGGGGCTCTGCCCTCGGAAAATCACTCATCATTTACTCGTATGTTGAATTTAAATGCGGTCGTACAGACACAAATGATGCTGAATGCTCTGGATGCTCAAATGAGGTGGTCACACCGGAAAACATTAAAAAAATCCATAAAATTGTTTTGGATGACCGTAAAGTGAAACTGCGTGGGATGGCTGACACCCTAAAGATATCAAAAGAACGTGTTAGTCATATTTGGCATGAACATTTAGGCATAAGAAAGCTCTGTTCGAAATGGGTACCGCGTTTGCTCACAGTGGACCAAAAACAACAACGTGTTGATGATTCTGACCGCTGTTTAGACCTGTTTACGCGCAATAAAAAGAATTTTTTCATGCAATATATCACAAAGGATGAGACATGGATCCACCACTACACTCCGGAATAAATTCGGCAGTCAGCTGAGTGGACAGCAGCCCGTGAATGCCGCCCGAAGCGACCAAAGACACAACGGTCGGGTGCAAAACTTGCGGCCTCTGTATTTTAGGATTTGCATTGGAATAATTTTCATCGACCATGCTGAGAAGGGAAAAACCATCAATGGCAAATATTATATAAAGTTATTGGTGTGTTTGAAGGCAGAAATTGCAAAAAAAACTGACCAAAATGAACAAGAACAAAGTGCTCTTTCATCAACACAAAGCACCGTGACACAAGTCAATAGTTACGATGTCAAAATTGCATGAACGGAAGTTCGAATTGCTTCCTCTTTCACCGTATTCTCCAGATTTGGACCCCAGCGACTATTATCTATTCACAAACCTCAAAAAAAATGCTCGCAGGAAAGAGATTTGGCTCCAGGTATAAAAATGTTAGCTGCATTTTATGGTAGTATGTAAAATTTTAGATAAATTGGACAAAAATCGTAATTCCTGGTTAAAGGACATCCGAAGATGGTTTAATTGCTCATCAATAGATATTTTTAGAGTTGCAGTTTCCAGGACTATGTTAGCCATTTGGATCGCTAACCTTCGTCAGGAGACGGCAAATTAAAAAGAAGAAGTGGCTTCTGGACTTGAAACTTTAAAAATTTCCCGGCAAATTTGTCGTTTCTGTTCAAATTGCAAATCATAATTTTAGGCTGGAGTTTCTAAAAATATTAGGATTAAAGATGTCATTACCGTGTGCCGCCTTTTTATCAAAGCAACAACTTTAAACTACGTTTACGCTCTGTATGACACATGATAAGAGAACGAAAGAAAATTAATTTGATTTGCAAATTTAAACTCCCATCAGAAGTACATGTAACTGAAAATGTCCGTTTCTCAGTGGAAATATGAAAAAAGAACATGTTCAGCGATGAATATGCGACCCTTCGTTGTGTTCCACTAGGATTACCTATTAGAGTATTGTTTACATGAGTTAATTGTAATTTTTAAAGAATTCGTGAAAATGAAAGATGCCTTTTAAGTGTACTGCGTGCGAAAAGTTTGTGTTACACCCCCGTGTTGAAAGGAAATGAATCATACATCTGCCATTAAGAGGTGAATTTTTGCACGGTGAAAAGATTAAATTAAAAAAAGCTTACGAAACTTTTGTCTTACCCTTACGACCCGTATAAATCTCACTAGACATAGAATATAGTTTTATATATATAAACGAGAAACCTAACCTGAATTTTTTTGACTGAACATCGGTCTAGAAATTCTTGAAATTAACAATAAACCCTGAATACAACCCAATGGACAAAAATAATAAATACAACAGAACAGCTCGAGGTATGAAAAGATTATATCACAGATATACGTGTTGATCCCGAGATGTCGCGATGTCAACCAAAATGTGTTCCTTTGTTCAACTGACTTTGAAAAAGCCTCTGACAGGGTACGCCACGAAAACTTCTAGAGATTTTAAAAACGACCGGAGTGGACAACAAAGAGATTCGTATCATCGTCAATTTGTACTGGCAACCGACAGGTGAAGTACGGTTGGAGCCTTAACTATAGGATGAAATTAAAATCAAGCAGAAAGTACATCAGGGTTATATTCTATCGCCCTTGTTATTCAACCTCTGTTCGGAAGTGATATTTAATAAAGCACTCACTGGTACCACTGAGGGAATCAACATCAACGGCGTTATCATAAGTGACATAAGATACGCCGATGATGCATTAATTATAACTAATAACGGAAAAAATCTACAAAAACTTATGGATAAAATAACTGACACTTGTACAGAGTTTAGTTTGAGACTTCATAATAATAATAATTATAATAATAGCTTTATTACCCAAAAGTTTCCCATTAATAGGGTAAATATTTAGACATTTACATATTCAATGACAGTCTGTAGTAATTGCTTTTTAGTACAACAGTATATGTCACAAACATTACAAATATGATTAAAATTAGTACACATTACATAAATAGGTGAATTCAATGACAAATTAGTATAAGGTCTGTTACATCTAAAAACATATTTGATCGTGAGTGTATCCGTGGCACATTGATGTTAATACGAGATAGTATATCCCTGCAATAAATAATATTGTGCGATACTTTAAATAGGAATAATATTGAGGCACAAACTCTCCTGATTCCCAGGCTAAGAATATTGGTCTGTTCATACAAATTATCGCTGCTGATTCCCCGTTCAGGATACATTCCATTAATCTTAAACAACATAAATTTCAGAAATCTCCTCTGCACTTTTTGAAGTGAAACTCTATGCACCTCGTACATTGGACTCCAGACAATACTTGCATATTCTAGTTTCGAGGGAACAAAGCAGAAATACAAAACCTTCAGTGATGCAATATTAGTGAAACCCCTACAATTCCTAATGATGAACCCGTAAGACTTCATTGCTTAATCTACCTTCTTTACACCGTTTCAGATAAACACCCTGTTTAATTGATAAATCAAAAATATACTTTAAAGGTCTTACAAGGACAGTCGCACAGTCCCTAATGAGAAACGAAGGAATATTATCAGGGCCAGAGGTCATCTTATTTTTTAATTTTTTCATCCCCAGTAATGGACGAGAATTCCACAATTGTCAACGACGTACTAAGCGAATGACAAGTCGCTGCTGGTTCCGACAGTGTGAAGACACTCTTGAAAAAATCTGCAAACGCGTTAACAATGCCCGACAGAGACTTCAGAATGTCATTTCTATACATCATCACACTGGGAATCCTAGAAGAATTACTTTTGGAATGAACATAACTCCAAAAGCGTTGGGGATTCAGTGCCAGAGAAGCCTGTGCATCCTCCATGTATTTAACATATGACGCTTTAATTTGCTGCTCAGAAATTGATCTTAACCGTCTAAATTCTAGATAATCATTGTGATTACCATATCTCTTGAATTTTTTTGCATGCTTTGCTTTCCTTTTTATATTTTTAATAATATCAGCAGAAAACCATGGAGGATACTGATGAGCAAAATTTTTGTATGCCGGAACATGTTCATCAAATAAATGAAAAACATTATCATACAATTGCTCCAGTGCAAGATCAACATCACAACAACCCTCCAGAGACGTCCAGTCAATTGCTGATAGGGCTCTGTATAATTCAGGAAAATTTGCTTTTCTAAAGTTATAAACCTTAACCGGGGAATTAGCAGAGATTTTTTTTTGTCTTATATTTATTTTTGGAATGGAGAACATAAACGCCGGATGATGCGTATCCTCCGGGACCATTGGGGTTTCATCTCTCCTGACAATACACTCTGATCCAGAGATAATCAAATCAAGTAGTCTATTATTCGAGTTAGTTATGCTATTCCATTGCTTGCACTGATTAATTTCAAGAAAGTTGTTGATAACCAAAGTCTTGCGATCAGAACCGTTGCCTTCAACAAAATATGGAGCATTAAAATCACCCATTATGAATACATTGTCTTGACTCAAATAATCAGTCTGTTCAGTAAATTCGAAAAAATGATCATATACATCAATACTTAATCTATCAGGTATATATAATACTGCTACATACAAAATGTTATCATTAATACTACATTTTACTATCAACAAATCAATATCCGAAAATTGTAAATCAAATAAAGTCACATCCTGAGTTTATATAATTCTTAACGGCCAGTAAAACACCACCACCACGTTTTTTACCTATTATATCAAATTTTCTATCCTTTATGTAAACCGTATATTCACTCGGAAACAATTCCGAGCTATGAACATCTTCGTGAAGCCAGGTTTCACTTAAAGCCAACAAATCAAACTCACAATCACAAACTGAGGAATAAAAGTTAACAATTTTTGAATTAAGACCCCTTACATTCTGATAATAACGTACTAGATTTATTTCATCACTTGCTGAAACACTGACGACATTTAATTTTTTAATTCACAAACAACAGGCTTTCCTTTAACATATTTAATACCAACATTTTCACCATTAGATCTTCTTTCCTGAATTTCCTGTTTCATTTTCTGCATGCAAATAAAGCAAAATATATGACTATAAGCAAAGAATCTAACATTGAAGATGGTGGTATCACAGTCAGTGGCATAAAGATTGAGAGAATTGATAAGTTGGTGTATCTCGGCAGCAATATCAACGACCACTGAGACCCGACTGTGGAAGTCAAAACTCGAATAGAGAAGGCCCGAGCCGCATTTATGAAGAACGAAAAAAAATTAACTAGTCACGACCGATCATTAAAACTAAGGATGAAAATGTTAGGCTTCTATGTCTCTGCAATTCTCTTGTACACCATGGAAGCGTGGACGCTCACTCAAGCAATGCTTAAAAGTCTGGAGGCATTCGATATGTGGGTGTATCGAAGACTGCTGAAAATCAATTGAATGGACAGAATTAGTAAAAACAGCGTTGTCACTCGCATGGACAAGGACTTGGAGGTGGTCACGACCATTAACCAACGCAAATTAGAATATTTGGCCATGAAACATCCAAAAAAATACGAAATCTTACATCTGATTATAGATGGAAAGATTCCAGGCAGACGTGGTCCAGGGAGAAGGAGAACATCATGGTTGAAAAATTTGAGGCAGTGGTACGGAAAGTCTACGGTTCAACTCTTCCGAGCGGCTGTCCATAAAACGAGCGTCATTAACATGGTAGCCGATCGTTGAACGGTCATGGTACCCGAAGAAGAAGATTAATTTATTGTAAAGTACCAATATATCCTGGCCCTGAGCCATGTTTTGCTTAAAATTGACATAAGGGGTTACATCATCTTGGCGCTCGGAAAAAAAGGTATAAAATAAAAAAAAATTTTGACTGAACTATTAAAAACAGTAGAACCCCGATTAACCGAGTCGCGATTATCCGAGCTCCGGATTAACCGAGCCAATCTAAGAACCTGATTATCCTAGGTACGCGCGTCTATGCCGCGTATTAACCGAGCTTCTAAAATATGTATGTACATATTTCCATTTAAAATCGTTGGGGCCTTCGGGGAGTCCCCCTGGCCCGTATGAGGGGTTCCCCTATTTATGTTTTTGGACTCTTTCAGCATGTAAATTTGCGTGAATGCAGTGCGTTATAGCGTTTACTACGGAGAAGTACGAGTATACTCATAATTTATTTGGTTGGAATTCTGGTAGTTAAGTGTAATTAATACGAACTGCTTTGTTTGAATTTTTGTTTGTCGTATTATAATGGAGCAAAACAAGCGTAAAAAAAATCGTCGTTCCTATTGAAGAAAAATTAAAAGCCATCAGAAGAATTGAAGCAGGAGAGACAATTAAAGTTGTTGCACGAGATTATGGAGTAGGTGAGGTAACAGTTGGAGATTGGAAAAGAAATCGCACAAAAATAGAAGAGTGGTGTATAAATCAAGCCTCCTCGTCCTCAGGAAGAAAATCAATGAATACCGGCGACTATGAAAAGGTTAACGAAGCCGAAAAATCAGATGACGATGACGTTGACGAAGCGGCGACGAATGAACAGTCTCCCACTAAGATCTCACATCAAGAAGGTTTTGCTTCTTTGGAAAAAGCTTTGAGGAATATCGAACAACAACCAGAGGCAACCCCAGCGGATTTGCTTCTTCTTAATAGATGGAGAAACATTGCAGCGAGAAAAAGAAGATGTAATATGAAACAGAAGCGCATAGATACCTACTATATGTTAAAAACATTAATACATCGGTTTAAAGTATTGGTGTTTATTTTTTGAATGAATAAAAAACAAATCCGGATTATCCGAGTTTTCAGTTACCCGGGGAGGGTGCCCCCCCCCACGTTACCTCGGATAACCGGGGTTCTACTATATATAAAATAATTTTTCTTTTACACATATACATAGTCGTTTTATGAATAATTTGAAATAATAACGAATAAAAAAATTTAAAAATTACGGAGATATGAGCCATCAAGTAGGACCCTCTTTTGAAAATCCTTGCTGATGGTGTACTTATTTTCTCTGTCAGGCATCGTCTGAAAAATAAGAAATAATTTTTTTCGTATTTAGAAAAGTAATAGCTAAGATGTAGCACAGGAAAAAAAAAATTTAAAATTTTTTTGTAAAAATGACAGCTGTTTGGAAAAAAAACTGATTTTTATCGAAATTTTGAGTTTAAAAAATTTATAAGTTATGAACGTGGCACCCAATCAAAAAAAATCCTATGCTACATCTTAGACAATATTATAAAGAATATGTGTTGTAAATTTTAATAAAATCGGGTAAGTAGATTTTAAGATATCTTGTAAACCAGTTTGAAAAAAGTAAAAAAAATGCCATGTAGGACATAACGTAATATGTTAAATAAAAGACCTTATTGAACGTGAAATATATAAAAAACTAGCAGTGCCCGCGGCTCCGCTAGCGTGGAATTAATTCACTACTATCGTCACTGCTTATTCCTTATGTCACCTAACGTAATAAAATATCTGCCATTATTTCCCCTTATCTTCCATTATTTCTCCTTATCTCCCATTATCTCTACATAATTTCCATTATCTAGGCTTATCTCTGCTCATCTCCCATTATTTCTCCTTATCTCCCATTATTTCCCTTATCCCCCATTATCTCACCTTATCTCCCATTATCTAGGCTTATCTCGACTTATCTCGCAATATTTCTCCTTATCTCTCATTATTTCTCCTTATCTCCCATTATCTCACCATAACTCCCATTATCTAGACTTATCTTTGCTTATCTCCCACTATTCTCCTTATCTCCCATTATTTATACTTATCTCCCATTATCTTACATTACCTCCCATTATCTAGGCTAATATCGAATTATATAGAACATATGTATAAATTTATAAAAACATATAAATCGGATAAGTGTTTTCTCAAGTGATAAGAGCACTATTGGACATACAGACAGACAGAGAGACGTTGCATTTTATATATATTATATTCTTTGCAACATGATATTGTAACCTTGCCAGAGAACATATCTATTTTATAAAAAAAACACGTAAATCGCATATGCAGTTCTTGAGGCTAAGCGCACTAACGGACAGACAGATATAGAGAGAGATTTTCTTTTGATAAATATTAAGTTAAGATTAAAAAAAAATATGTAAATGGGATAAGTGGTTCTCGAATGATAAGCACACTAACGGACAGACAGACAGAGAGATGCTGTCTTTTATATATATTATACAACTTATTACATAGTCTGGCCAGAGAACATATGTATGAAAAAAAAAACACGTAAATCGGATAAGTGGTTTTCGAGAGATAAGCGCAATAATGAACAGAGAGACCTTGCATTTTATATATCTTATATTCTTTGCTACATAATATTGTTTCATATTTAATGGTTTAGGCAGCGTATTGCAAGAGAACGCGCTAACGGTAACCTTTTTTTTTTTTTTATTTTCCGACTTGATTCACTATTAACGTCACTGCTTATTCTTTATGTTACCTAACACAATAAAATATATCCTAGAATCTGGCCAGAGAACATATGTATGTTCTTTTTTTTAAAAAAAAAAAAGCACGTTACGCACTAACGGACAGACAGACACACAGAGAGACGTTGCATTTTATATATATTATACATAGATAACCCGGCCAGAGAACATATGTATGTTTTTAAAAAAAAGCACGTAAATCGGATAAGTGGTTCTCCAGTGATAAGCACACTAACGAACAAACAAACAGACAGGCAGAAAGACAGGCAGACAGACAGAGAGACGTTGCATTTTATATATATTATAGATAGAAGATTATAGATAACCTGGCCAGAGAAAAATGTATGAATTAAAAAAAAACACGTAAATCGAATAAGTAGTTCTCGCGTGATAAACGCACTAATGGACAGACAGACAGCGAGATATTACATTTTATATATATTATAGATTATAGATAATTCTCTGCTGCATAATATTGTTCCATATTTAATGGTTTAGGCTGTGTATTGCAAGAGAACGCGCTAGTAACAAACTTTTCTCCGACTTCATTCACTGTTATCGTCACTGCTCATTCCTTATGCTACCTATCGTAATAAAATATAGTCTATAACCTGGCCAGAGAACATATGTATGTTTAAAAAAAAAAGTACGTGAATCGAATAAGTGGTTCTCCAGTGATAAGCGCACTAATGGACGGACAGACAGACAGACAGAGAGATGTTGCATTTTATATATATTATAGTTGTAATAAAACATATATCTATAACCTGGTGTATGAATTTAAAAAATCACGTAAATCGGATAAGTGGTTCTCGAGGGATAAGCGCACTAACGGACAGGCAGACAGAGAGACGTTGCATTTTATATAACATATATTATAGATGTAGATTATTATTATTATTATTATTATAAAACCTGGCCAAAAAATATATGTATAAATTTAAAAAAAGATACGTAATGGACAGACAGAGAGACATTGCATTATATATATATATATATATATATATATATATATATATATATATATATATAATATATATAGATTATAGATATTCTCTGCTACATAATATTGTTCTATATTTAATGATTTAGGCTGTGTATTGCAAGGGAACGCGCTAGCGGCAAACTTTTTTGCGACTTCATTCACTATTATTGTCACTGTTCATTCATTACGCTACCTATCGTAATAAAATATAGCCTATAACCTGGCCAGAGAACATATGTATGTTTTAAAAAAAAAAGTATGTAAATCGGATAAGTGGTTCTCCAGTGATAAGTGCACTAACGGACAGACAGACAGACAGACAGAGAGACGTTGCATTTTATATATATTATAGATGAACTAATATACAAATAAAATCAGGCCGACATCTAAACAAAATAGAGCTTAATATGAGATTAGACTATCCATCCTCGTCAAACTTGCATATAAATAGAACTTAATTAAACTATCATAACCTAAGTAAATGATTGTTTTACAATTTTTATACATATTTATAGCCATACATTTATATAAAGTCTCAAACCAGTGACGTAACCAAGGGAGGGAGGAGCTAGGGAGGCGTATGCCTTTATGAATCTAGGAAAAAAGTCTCTTCATCATTATAGTTCATTATTGTTTCCCTTTTGTCTTGGAAAACGCGTTTGGAATCTGCCCCGCATCCTCCGCTCTGAAAACCCGGCTACCGCAACGCTTCAAAAAACAGTACGGCGTCAGCGTCTTAAAACCAAATATTTTTTTAAATCACCTTCAATCTCCAATTCCTGGACCATACATGAGGTCTTCTATTGTTGCCGCGATATCCTCCGACTCCCTTTGAGCAGTTATTTCCAATTTCCTGGCCTCTTTAGTCTCCCGTTGGGCTTTCATGCTGGCTATAGATATTCGTTGAGAATCCAAGTTCTCGGTAAATTGCAGCGCGCTTGGGCCAATGATAAGGTTTAATAATTGGATCATTCGTAATAAACTAGTATATCCATCATTAAATATACTAGCTGCAATATAAGATGCAATCACAACAATTTTTTTGCTACTGTAATGCACTTTTGGAGCCATAGACCAAATGACAGCGTTTAGACTTTCGTTGTTATTCTGAGTGGAATTATTGTTAGAAAGAACTGACTCTAAGAACCATACCATTTGTAAAGGCTTTGACCGGTCGTGCCGGTCCGATCGCTATCTGAGTTTCGGGCCGACTCTCTGCCGCGCTCACTTCTAATTGCTGTAACTTCGGAAATAATTTGAATTTTGAAATGGTTAAACGTTTAAAATATTGTTAAAAGTATAAACAATTTATCTAGCCAAAAAAAAAATAATTCGATTTGTTGAAAATCTCAAGGTGGTGTAACCGCATAAGCAGGTTTTTGAAAAACGACTTTGTAGCCGCATTTAAGTCTTTGAAATTGTAATTATATCACGCATATTGCTATATTCTCTGTGATAGTTTGGAATACCCTAGACAAGGTAAGATAATATGATTGCAATAACACCTGTTGAGAAAGCCGAACTCTTTGCTTTACAGTCCACTTTCGATTTCCAAGGAAAAACATCACCAACTATTCCCATACTGCAGGGGTGCTCAAACTTGAACTGCTGGCGATCTACCTCCATATTGTTAGACTACGATCGATCGACTCTGAGAGGCTGCAAGTAAGTGTGATGCAGATTGTCGTCTAGGTAGGGTGTATCGTGGCATAGATATTAGTTTTCCGCACAATATGCATTTTTTTAGTCAAGGTAAGTGTAGGTCTGCTCTAAAATGTCAATGAAAAAACTCATAATTATTCAAAATTGCGAGTTTATTGTTCTTACAAAACAAACGAGTTCTAGTGTCTAAACTTAACTAAAGAGTGACTTTGGATGTTGAAGCGTGGCACTGCATGTCCTCAGCATACTTTTCATAAGATGGTACGTAATTACCGAGTGCTAATCGCAAGCATGATGACATATGTTCGTCAGTTAGTCGATTGCGATATTTTGACTTAATTATCTTCATTTCAGAAAATGGAGACTCGCACAAGTAAGTTGACCCAAACATTGCCGTCAGTTGAAGGGGATTTGCCTTAGATTCGGATATTTATCTTCAGATATAAAACACCAGAATTTGTATCAGATGCTGTGGCTTTGAGATCTATATCTGATATAATTTGCACTTGCTATTTCAGTAGCTAATTCCTCAATGTCTTTACACGAAAAAGGATAACTCATAAATGATGCGATATTTTGCCAATTTACTGAAATCATAAAAACGTATTTCGAATTGGCCCAAAATATTTGATAATTCTGCCTCATAAATATCATAATTCAACTGAGGAATCCTTACTTTCAAAGACGGAAAATTTTTTCAGATCCTTTCTTTTCAGTTGATCTATCATAAGTTGCAATTTACTTTTGAATGCGTTTTATTGCGCTAATCATCTCAATAATAGTTTTTCCTTTACCTTGAAGCTCTAAAATTAATAGTGTTTAAATGCATTGTGATGTGAAGAACTAAATCAGTGTGTTCAGCTGACTCACTATCTTTCAACTGCAAATTAAAGAGCCGTCGTTGCAAGCTACGTGCACGGATAGAATTCACAATTTTTATTGCAATGCCCATAATCTCCTCCATGTTTTGAACTTTTGAACACAAAACTTTTTAATGTATAATGCAATGGGAGGAGAAAAATGAAGGGAAATCATCATTAGCTCGACACAATGCCACAAAACCGTTTTTGTTTCCAGTCATTGCTGGTGCTCCATCGGTTGTAATGCACACTAATTTATATATTGGTAGCTTGTAGTTTGTTACAAAATTGAAGAAAACGTCATATATATCTTCGCCACGGGTCTTTCCTTTCAGAGGAATCATTGTCAAAAACTCTTCCTTAGCCGACATGTCATTGAATACCATTCGAATAAATACAGCTGGGCAGTGTCTGTCATATCGGTGGATTTCGTCGAACTGTAAAGAAAAGTATGTACATTCCATGATATCATGTTTTTAGTTTATCTGCCATGTCCTGACTTACGACTTCAACACGCCTTTTTGACAGTCGGACGAGATAACTGAAGTTCTCTAATAGCAGACATAATCTCTGTTTTATTTTTAAAATCTCCAAATAAAGTCTCACCCGCTTCAATAAATGCTTTCTTTACAACCAATCCATCATCAAATGGTTTCTTGTGTTTCGCCAATATATGAGATATTTTAAATGACGCGATCGTTGCAGCTTTTGATTGTTTGGCTGGTCTTGTGAACATGGTTTGTTCTTTTTTCAAACAAGTTATCAAATCACGTACTTTTCGTTTTCTTAATTCACTCTGTGACGGAAAATCCTTTTCATAGTTTTTATGAACCATTTTAATGATGCCTCTCTAAGTTCCCACGCTTAGGTATTGCAACTGACGCACGGCAAATGAGACAAATGCACTTATCCTTTACCATAGAAAAGAAAAATTCTTCCTCCCAATCGTTATTAAAATGATAAGTTTTTACTTTTCTTCGCCGCACTCATTTTGGACTATATCGGAAATTTTTTCTCGAGATCGACTCAAAAAGCACTCGCTATCGACTTGTCGATCGCGATCGATGGTTTGAGCACCCCTGCCATACTGTAATCAAGGAATGCCCGATATTGTCTTCAGACAGCGTATCATAAAACGTATTTTAATGAAGCTAGACCTAAAAAAAAGTGGCGATTCACAAACATCTACCTAGTACTCAAAAAATGCTCGGTGGGACTATCACCTATTTTCTGTAGACTTTTCAACATAGCCTACAGAAAGAGAATATTTTCATCTCGCTGGAAATGCGCTGCACGTCAATCGATACCCAAAAAAGGCAGGCTTTCAATAATATCGAACATTACAGCGCATTAGCATTAGCATCTTCTAAAATATCTATAGGGATTCAATATCATTAGCAACCATTAAGATGGCTTCATAAGCAACAACGTAAACTGTTGCACTTGATATAACCAAAGCATTTAACCGTGTTTAGCATCAGGAATTGTTGGCTAAGCTACGTTCTTACGGTATAAACTAAAAAAATTTGTTTATAGTTACTGTTAAAAAATAACTAAACGAAAACTCCCTAATCTTATAATCACCCCTGTCCTTACGCAAAAATATAAATGTTACGCATCTAACTTTGCGTTTTTTTCAGAAACAAGGGTCGTACACGGCATACAGGTAAAACTGGGGTTGAAACGCAATATTTACATGCACTTTTTTATCGCAGTTTTAGGTTACTGTATTACTGTTTTAAGGGGTAATGGAAGAGCAGTGGAAAGTAGATAAAACGAAAAGAGCAGCCACAAATATAGTCAGTTTACAATTTATATCAACAGAACCAATCAATGCGTTTTTTATCTAATAAGATCAAAAATTATGACGAATAGGGGGATGCTGGAACCATTTTCGGTGAACGACACAAAAATAAATGTGTGAAACTTCAATAATCGAATAGGAGAGAGCATTAATCTATATACAAATATATACCGATAGTCTCTATTGTATCCATCTTTGAAGATAGACTTTCCCTTGTTGTTTCGATGAGTTTGGGGGTCTGATGCTACTCTCAGCCATGTTCCTTTTAGCAGCACTTGTTTGGGAAGTTTAAGAGATTTTGCATCTCCCTGTCTAACATCTTGACCCAAGTACAGAAGCTCCTTGATTTTTTGTGAATCCTTGTTCTGGTTTCTTTTTTATGTGTTAGTTAATAGATCTGTATATCTAGGATCTTCTGTAGGAGGGTCGTTACAATTCAGTGTTCTACATAATCGAATGCTTGCTTAAAATCAACAAAATTTATAAAGAGTTGTATGTGGTATTCATTTTAGAATTTTCATAGTGAAAAGGCCACAGGACCCCAAGCCTATTCTGAAGCCTCTTTCCTCTTTTTACTTGTATCCATGAAACATTAGCCTGTTAGTTCTTAATTTGGTAAAAAAGTTCATTAAGAAGTATTACTGGACGATACTTTTTAGGTCTGTTTTGTCTCGTCTTTTCTGTTACAATACTGTTATGGATTCCATTTAATTTTATCCTGAAATATTTGGTTAATGGTGTGGTCTTAATGATGATTTTCCTCAATTTTTTCAAAGAAGCATGTTGAGATCAATATTGGTGCGGATTTCTGGGAATGAAAATATGACCATTTAACCCAACTTACCTTAGTCCAAAAATTCGTAATTTTTTCATGAGATACATGCGTGTCAAAGTTTATACTTTTATTTTCGTTTTTCTCTTAAGTAGCTTTCTCAATAATTGTACTATTTGTACAAGAAATCAAAATTAGCTTAAAGTTTTGTTATAAATTGTAGGTGGCGCCACTTATTGCGCTGTGTATACTTTTAAATTGTCATAACTTTTATATATTTTTAAGTAAATATTCGTATTTTTCCCGCCTTCTCCTGTCTAAAAAAAGTACTTGCTCCTTGGTCCTCTTACCACTTTGCCCCTTGCCCTCTTGCCCCAAGCCCTCTTGCCCTAAGTCCTCTGCCCCAAGCCCCCTTACCCCAAGGGCCCCCAGTTACCCCAAGCTCCCTTACCCTGCTGCTCCCTTGCTCCTTGCCCCCGATTGCTTCCCTTGCCTGGACCCTCTTTGCCCCCTTTGCCCCTTGCCCCCTTGCCCCTTATGCCTCCTTTGCCTCTTGCCGCCTCGCCTCTTGCCCATTGCCTCATTGCCCCCATTTGGTCTCATTGCCCCTTGTCCCATTGCCGACATGCCCTCTGTCACTTGCCCATTGCCCCCATGTCACATTGCTTCCATTGCCCCATTGCCCCATTGTCACATTGTCTCATTGCCCCATTTGCCCCATTTGCCCCATTGTCA
>CM032448.1:133998178-134286443 GCA_019049505.1 Pachyrhynchus sulphureomaculatus | reverse complement strand
CCATTCATCGAGCCATTTTTTCACTTTTTCGTATGAACCAAAGCTCTGCTTAGCACGTGTGTGACCCATCAATGCAAACAAGTGGTAATCGGAAGGAGCAAAGTCTGGTGAGTAAGCCGCATGGGGTAGAACTTCCCAGTTGAGTGCTTCCAACGTGTCGCAAACTGGTTTTGCCGTGTGTGATGGAGCATCGTCATGAAGAAAAATGACTTTATGTTGCCTCTGTCGGTATTCTGGCCTTTTTTCAAGCAGCGAACGGTTCAAATCGGTCAATTGTTGTTGGTAAAGTTTAGTATTAACCGTTTCCCCAGGTTTTAACAGCTCATAATAGATCACGCCCCTCTGTTCTTACCAAACACAGAGCATCATCTTTCTGCCAAAGCGATTCGGTCTTGCGGTCAATGTGGATGGTGCGCCTGAGTCTACTCATAATTTTTTGCGCTTGGGATTTTTAAAATAAATCCACTTTTCATCCCCTGTAACTATACAATGCAAAAAAAAAAACGACTTCGTTTTGTACTGAGCGAGAAAAATGTCATACGGGTTTTTTTTGCGCTTTTCCATTTGCCTGTTGTTCTACTCATGTGTTAGCCATCTACTGGTCTTCTGAATCTTTCCCATATCTCGTAGCCGATTGGAAACAGCTTGTTGACTAACGCCGATTGCTCAGCAAGTTATTTTTGTGTTTGTAAATCATCTTCGTCCAACAATGCTTGCATTCCACATCTTCGTATTTTTTTGCCGGTTTCCCACGTTCCTTGTTTGCAACATCAAAGTCACCACTCTTGAAACGCCGAAACCATCGTTCACACGTATCTTGCGATGGAGCATGTTCACCATAAGCTTCTCGAAGTAATCGGTAGGATTCAACAGCAGTTTTTCTTCAAATGAAAACTAAAACATAATGCTGTCCGCGAATGTTCTTTCTTCGGTATAAATTTTGACATTGAACACAACACTATGCACACACTTTTCCAATTTATCACTCGTGCGCGTCTGACACTTGTTGATGACACAACAAAATGGCGCAGTGTCAAAATCTTTATAGCACAAACTGCATTGGTGCACCATCTGTTGTCTGAAATCCACATTTCAGATTTCTACACCTGGTAAAAATTGCACATCAGGAATTCATATGAAATGTCGTTTCAGTACTTAGAAAAGTGACAGTAACATTATGATGTCATTTCTGTGGCTAGGCAGATAACTTCAAAAATACCCTCGTGAAGGACAACAATTTTCTTTCCTTTATCGAAATTAAAATTTTCTTTATTTTATGTTTTACTACCCTAAAAAAAATTACGAAAAGAATTTTTTTTTCACATATTATTTTATATTTTCTCAATATAATTTTTTATATTTCAGGCAAAAAATATTCTTGGTGTTTGTGTGGAAGAAGTCATAATAACCCATTTTGTGATGGTAGCCACACAAAATGCCCAATTGAAAATTAAACAAAAGTAAGTATATCTTTGATTGTGTTAGCCGATACTTGTTGGAAATTCATAACAAAATTATATAAAAACAACACTATGTTTTAATTTCCAATATATTTAAAGTCACTTGACAATTGTTTCACCATACAATGGCTTCTTCAGAAGTAAATAAGAAAGAAAAATATTCGGTTTTCTTTATTGAATTTAAGTTAGGCTATGCCTCTTACTTACATTTATGATAGATTATATTCCTATACTACTTAACCTAGGTTCTATACAGTAATCCTAATTAACTTAACCTAGAACATTGGAATTTAAATACATTGGTTGACTAATCTAACTTAACTAGAGCTTAATTCTAAACTAATCTAGAGCTTAATTCTAAACTTAATCTAGGTTACTATCTTCATGGGGGTGGGAGAGGGCCATCGTCTTCGTCGGATATGGAGTCAGAAGGTCTTGGATAGTGATGGCGGGCGTTGGCGGGCACGTGGAATGCGCTCCTTATGGTGGCGTTTGGGTGTTGTAGCGCCTTTGCAAAGAACTTGATGTTGATGGACCTCATGTGTGCCTTGATTGTTGGCACACCGAGGTCTCTATGCAATTGACGGTTTCAGACGAACCATGGGGCTCCCGTGATCATCCTCAGGGCCTTGTTTTGTACTGCCTGAAGTTGAGCTCTCCGTGTCTTGGTGACTTTAGACCAAGTGGGGCAGGCGTGTGTGAGTCCTGCCCTCACGATGGTTTTATATATTAGCAGCTTGGTTTTTGGTTGCAACTTACTGGACCGGCTGATGATTGGGTACAGCTTGCCCAGTAGTTGCTTGGCTGTCCTTGAGGCAGCACAGACCTGGTCTTTCCAGATGAGGTGTTTGTCATACTGGATTCCCAGGTACTTGATGGTGGAGAAAAATATTAGTAGTAATCCTGGTTATATAGTGCTTAAAACTATCCTTAATTATCTAAGATTATGCTAATTATTTTATTATATTATTTACAGACAGAATTATTTTAAAAATGCAAATCTGTGGTACTATTTCCGAGAACTAATAAAGATTAAGTAAGGGTGAATGGTTTAAGTCTACCTGTTCATTTAATAATTGATTGGAGTTTTTCTGTTTCTTAATTTCAAGACATTCAAGCAAATTTAATTTTTTAGATTTATTTTCTACATATAGGATTTTTAACATATCATCAAAATTATGGGATTCGTTTATTATATGGGTTGCGTAATGTGAATTGTTCTTATTTTTTAAATAACTATGTTTATGTTCTTTAATGCGAGTTTCAAAAGATCTACCAGTTTGTCCAACATAGGTTTTAATACAAGATCCACAATTTAATAGATAAATTTTAAGGATTTCTTAGATTTGGTTTTGTTATTCAAAATTATACTCCCTAAGGAATTACTGGTTTTGAATGCTATTTTATTGTTTTTTTTTATTAAATGTTTGGAAATTGTTCTACTTATTTTCCGTGTGTATGTGGGTGTACTAAATTTTCCTTTTTTGTCATTAATTGTGGGATAAATTAGAGAGATTGCTTGTTTAAAGGATTTTTTATTCAAGATATTATCTATAATGTTGGGGTCATATCAAATATTAATTGTTTTTTGTTTAATTATGTTGAATCCTTTGTTAAAATTAGTTTTAGTTATAGGGATATGTAACAATCTATGTATGAAAGAGTTAAAAACTGCCATTTTGTGAGGATAAGGGTGGGATGAACTATTGTGTATGATTGTATCAGTATGTGAAGGTTTGTGAAAAATCGAGAAGTCATTTGATGTACAAAACTTATTTCCTAGTATCCCACCATATGAAGTCATAGAATTAGTAGATAAGCTCTTAATCAAGAATAAAATAAACGAAATTATTAAACGGGATATTTTAGATTTACTTACGACGTGCTTGGATCAAAACTTTTGAATTCAACGATAACTTTTATACATCTAAAGAAGGTCTAATAATGGGTAATCCTTTAAGCCCGTTACTAGCGGAAAATTTTCATGGATCATTTAGAACTAAAAATTCATCAAAACGCAGTAAGCAAAAATATTGTTTACTGGTATAGATATGTTGACGATATCATTTCCTGTTTCACGGGAACAGATAGACAACTAACAATCCTCCTTAACTTCCTAAATAATTTGCATCCTAATATTAAATTTACCATAGAATTAGAAACCAATAACTCTATAAATTTTCTTAGACATATCTATATCAAAAGTGAACAATAAACACGATTTCTCGATTTTTTCACAAACCTTCACATACTGATACAGTCATACACAATAGTTCATCCCACCCTTATCCTCACAAAATTGCAGCTTTTAACTCTTTCATACATAGATTGTTACATATCCCTATGACTAAAACTAATTTTAACAAAGAATTCAACATAATTAAACAAATAGCAATTAATAATGGATATGACCCCAACATTATAGATAATATCTTGAATAAAAAATCCTTTAAACAAGCAATCTCTCTAATTTATCCCACAATTAATGACAAAAAAGGAAAATTTAGTACACTCACATACCCAGGGAAAATAAGTAGAACAATTTCCAAACATTTAATAAAAAAGAACAATAAAATAGCATTCAAAACCAGTAATTCCTTAGGGAGTATAATTTTGAATAACAAAACCAAATCTAAGAAATACTTAAAATTAGGAGTTTATATCTATTAAATCGTGGATCTTGTACTAAAACTTACGTTGGACAAACTGGTAGATCTTTTGAAACTCGCATTAAAGAACATAAACATAGTTATTTAAAAAATAAGAACAATTCACATTACGCAACCCATATAATAAACGAATCCCATAATTTTGATGATACGTTAAAAATCCTACATGTAGAAAATAAATCTAAAAAGTTAAATTTGCTTTGAATGTCTTGAAATTAACAAACGGAAAAACTCCAATAAATTATTAAATGAACAGGTAGACTTAAATCATTCACCCTTACTTAATCTTTATTAGTTCTCGGAAATAGTACCACAGATTTGCATTCTTAAAATAATTCTGTCTGTAAATAATATAATAAAATGATTAGCATAATCTTAGATAATTAAGGACAGTTTTAAGCACTATATAACGAGGATTACTACCAAATATTTTTCTTTCTTATTTACTTCTGAAGAAGCCATTGTATGGTGAAACAATTGTCAAGTGATTTTAAATATATTGGAAATTAAAACATAGTGTTGTTTTTTTATATAATTTTAAAAGTAAGTACATATATTTTATTTCTATGATGTCAAAATTGAAAGAATGGTAAATATTGCCTATATTTTGGGCTTTGGTACTGATTTAATGAAGAACTCTTTCCTAACAGAGTGATACTATCTATTTTTAAATTGGAAACCATATTACTGTCATTTCAGATGTATAAAATTTTATAAGGCAAGGCCCTCAGCGCAGTGAGTAGAGTAACTTACTGTTGTCATGAGGGTCGGGGGTTCGATTCCGCCTGTTTGCTTGGGTGTTGTGTTTGTCTTAAGTTAGGTGTAAGTTTTATTATATTGGATTACTTTATAAATAAACTCATGGCTAAATGGGATTTTTCTCAAGGCCAAAAAAATTAAAATAAAATAGGCAAAAAATACCTTTGAAAATATTAATATAAATATTTGTTTCAGGCCAGTTAGATTTATGGTAGACGAAACGAAAGAATATTGGTTGTGCAACTGTAAGCACACGTCAAATAGGCCATTTTGTGATGGTACACATAAAGGATCAGTTGTACAAGAAGCTACATCTATTATAAGACAGTGAAAGCAAAACCTTTTTAAATGGTTTATTTTAAAAGATAACATTTGCTTTATTAAGTACTCTTACAGAAAAACCAGTAACATAAGTACTATGAAGTAGTTAAATTAGGTGAAAGTACATAATTTTATTTAAAAAAAAAACTGTACATATGATGTAAGTGATTTGTAAAATAAAATATGAATTGAAAAACATTTTCTTTAATATTAATAATATTTATTCAACATTATTTTTAACATCATATCTCAATTGTTTGAAAAAAATCAGTCCAGAATGACACATTTTCAATATAAGTTTAAAAATAACTTGTGTTTAACAGTTGGTAATATCCTCATCATTATTCATTTTTTTTAAAGGTCTTTTGATTACTGATTTCGATAAAAATATTTCGAGCAAGAGTCTTGGTTTTGCTAGGTTGCTACTTTTTAAGGGGAAATAACAAAATTACAAATTAGTGAAACTAATTTATACTTATTGTGACAAATCTCAACATTGAGAAGAACTTGGTTATCGCTTAATGTGAACTTTATTTAGTAGATTTTTTGCAACAATAAAATTCAATTGATCTACCTATCTTAAGTCTATAACAATTAATATGTATTCTTAGGATTTGGGAAACAAATACACAAAGGAATTTATTATTTATTTCTATTAAAGGATAAATTATTTTGTGCTACGTTGTGCCTCCTTCTTTTATATTTTCCTTGGAAGTGTCCTTTTTACTATGTTCTGCAGCTTTGAGTTCATGATCTATTCGTTCCTTTGCTCTTACTATTTTTGATTGGAGGTATAATGATGTCTTTTCATTGACTTTAAATAGTTTGTTATAACTAGAAATAATAATATATTATCATTGCTGAAATGTTCTATATCATACAAAGAGTCAGTTGTAAACAGCAATTTAGACTTCAAAATTATTGTTTATCAATGCTGCTAGTCATCCAATGTAAACTTTTCTCTAAAAATACTTACTAAATGTTAATAACAAATTTGTAACTAGAACATAAACTTATTTCTGATAAGATAAAAATACGATGAAGAATGGAAGAGCGGCCGGACCAGGTGATATCTCTGCAGAAATGATTAAAAACCGGTCAAGTGCAAGTTGAACTTGCACAATTAGTGTTCCGTACGTTGATTGTTTTTAAAATAAAAATTTTTGTTAGGGTGGCATAAAATAATCAGTGACTTCACAAAACACACCCAAAATGAGTTTTTCAACAAAGTTTTTTCCAATATTTACTGAAAACTGGTGACCTTGAAATTTTCTTTTTTTTTTAAATACCAAATAAATTATTAAAGGTAATGCACTCGTGATAATTTTCGTTCAATCTATACCCCATGGAGAATATTCCAGAGTTTTTTTTTCAAAATTTTTTGATCAGTACTTTTCGAGATAAGGTAGAGGGCAGCGATTTTTTAAAAAGTAATACGAAGAAAAGTATGCGCAAGTATTACATTAAATATAATATATATATATATATATATATATATATATATATATATATATATATATATATATATTTTACTCGTGTTTTCACAAGCTTTCATTTGACACCACACTCGATGACCTAGTAAAAAAAAATTTTTTTCACTTCCGATTTCACCCCTCAAAACGAACCCCTTAAGTCAAAATTTATGTTACGGTGGTATAAAATGATCAGTGACTTCACAAAACACACCCCAAATGAGTTTTCAACAAAGGTTGTTTCCAATCTTTACTGAAATCTGATGACCTTGAAATTTTTGTTTTTTTTATGTACCATATAAATTATTAAAGGTAATGCACTCGCGACAATTTTCGTTCAATCTACACCCCGTGGAGAATATTCCAGAATTTTTTCGAAATTTTTTTGATAAGTACTTTTCGAGATAAGGCCCGGGACAGCGATTTTTTTCGCGAATTTTTAAAAATAATGCAAAGAAAAGTGCGCGTAAGTATAATATTATATATAATATTTTTTACTCGTGTTTTCATAAGCTTTCATCTGACACCACACTCGATGACCTAGTAAAAAAAAATTTTTTTTCACTTCCGACTTCACCCCCTAAAACTAACCCCTTAAGTCAAAATTTAATTCTCAAAACTACATGGCTCTGATGAGGCCATCAATTCTTATATTATTACCAAATTTTACCTTTCTATGTCAAATAGTTTCGGAGAAAATCGGGTGTGACAGACAGACAGACACCGAAGTGATCTTATAAGTGTTCCGTACGGAACACTAAAAATGGAGGTATAACCATGTGGAGAACAATAACTAGCTTAATTAATAATTGTATATCACAAGGAGGAACACCTACCGAATGGAAAAAAGTTACATTTCATCAATCTATAAGAAAGGAAATAGAAAAGACCCTAATAATTATAGAGGTATATGCGTTACAAGCAGTATGAGCAGACTGTATGGTAAAATATTGCAGAATAGAATAAGAGAATCAATTAAAGGAAAGATATCTGAAAACCAAAGCGGATTTACTCCGAGCCGGTCGTGTATAGAGAACTTGTTTACTTTACAACAATTGATAGAAAAGAAGATCCAAAAAGATGACGAAATACATATGACCTTTATAGATCTTAAGAAGGCATACAATAGTGTACCGAGAAATAAACTTTGGTATGTTTTGAGAACAGTAGGGGTAAAAAAAGAAGGGATGGTAACAACAATAAAACAGTTATATAATGAAAATATAGGATATGTGAAACAAGGACGCTATCTCTCGGAAGCTATCCACATTATAAAAGGTCTAAGACAAGGGTGTTGCCTTTCACCAATCTTATTTAATATATTTGTAGACAACACTCTAAATAAATGGAACTGTACTTGCCAAAGCATGGGCATCCCCATTAGTGATAAACACCTATTATTGTTAAACTTTGCAGACGACCAAGTAATCATGATACAAGATGTATTCGATATGGAATACATATTGAAGAGATTATACACAGACTACAAGGAATGGAGACTGGAGGTGAGGCTTGAAAAGACGGAGTATATGGTTTGTGAACTCGGAAATAGAGTTTGGTGGGATCAAAACATAACTACACAAAACAAAAAGAGAATTGGAAGAACAATAGTAGAATCGGTTTTAAGTTATGGTAGTGAACTGTGGGTAATGAAAGAAAAGGATAAAAGAAAAATAACGACGATAGAGATGGATTACCTGAGAAGAAGCGGCGGAGTGTCCAAATTCCAACACATAACAAACCAAGAAATACGCAACAGAACAGTAGCAACAGAAACAATTATACAAAGAATAGAAAATAGAGGATTAAAATGGTTTGGACACCTACTCAGAATGAACGATACAAGATGGCCCAAAAGGCTCTTGATATGGAAACCACCGGGAAGAAATAAAAAAGGACGACCACATAGATGTTGGCATGAAGATATGAGACAGGCCATGAGGTCACGAGGAATGGACGAAGAGATGGCAGACTATAGAGAGGTTTAGAGAAAGCAAATGGGAACACAACACTTAGTTGTATAATTGTTATATATTACTTGTGTATATGTACAGTTAAACCCAAATATATATATATATATATATATGTATATATATATATATATAAATAAATACACTTTTCAAATAACTTAAAAAGACTCAATTCTTCAGTAAACTTTTACCTTTCATCAACTTCCTCTTTCGACATTTTAGAAATATTTAAAATTTGCTTAGCCTCGTCCAAAGATAGCCCTAACTTTTGATTTGCCACTCGTTCTTGCCGAGTCTTTGCTTGACCTAGCCTTTGTGCTGCCTGTTGTGAAGCTTCAATTTCTTGTTTTACAGCTCTAGCGAAAGCCCTACCGATTATCTGTGATCCTGCAACTATAAGCTGAGCTATGTATTTTGCCATTTTTTTACTTTTATCGACATTTATAGAAAATTTTGGGATATTGCCGACATAACCTCAAAATTTTGACAATGACTTATGTAGAGGTTATGTAAAATTCTTATATTCGGCGAGAATCCACCAACGAATATCATTTTCTTATTTAGATTATGTAACTAGAAAAAGAAAGGTGACAAATTCTGAATAAATCTGACATTTTTGGGGCTTTCGAAAAAGCTTATCAGATGTTCGAATAAGTGAGGGTACTTTGTAATTTTGATAAACTATGGTATCTTGAATTAATTTGCATGATTCTTTACATTTTACTGGTTTTTGAGATCTCGTGCATTTTTTTTATTTTTTCGGTTTTCGCCTTAAACTCTGGTTGTTGTCTGGAGCATCTGCGATCAATTTATGAAAGTCTCAGTGGTCTGGGTGTTTGCCGAATTACAGTTAATTAGATATTTTTAAGGATGGTTTATTTTCATCTTTTTCTAGCGATATCTAAAGGACGTTTAGAAATGTAAGTGAATTTTTATTACAGATCGCTGTTAATGCGAGGTTAGTTTAGCATTAGTTTAGTATTACTGCGGTAGATGGCGCAATAACAAAGTTTTATTAAATATTTGAAATTTCGGGTGGTAAATACCATAATTTCGGACAATAAAAGGACAAAAACTTCATATATTAATACGGTTTAAATAATGGATAAATATTGAGTTATACCGATACAACGAAACTCGTTTTTTTAGTTTTAAAATACCGGTAGCAATTTCCCGATTTAAAAATGTAAAATTCATGCAGCGAAAGTTGTACTTACGAGCCATTAAGTGTACTCTATATTTTGCATAATTTTTTAATTTATTAAAGAACTATGACAATAAAGAAACGGGAGTGAGATTTAATTACGGTTATTAAGTATATTTAAAGGTAAAGTTGCTGAACGTATTTATAACTATTATGGTTATTTTTTTTTTGTGTTTTGCACTAGATATAAAAATTGTAACAATTATGGAGTTATTTTATAATTTTACCTACAGCGATGTTTATGGTTATCGTTGTATTCGAGCATTTTAGTTGCTAGACTAACTTGAACTAATCTTGAGGTAAACTTCTTGTAAAAGCCTATTTAATTGTGCTACTCTAGATTCAGGAACGGAGCACACTATCACAGGCTTGTTGTGGATTTACTGCTGTTAGACTGACTAATAAAAGAAAAAAGTTTTTGTACGATGGATAAGTAAGAAGTTTATCCTTACACTCATATATGTAATACTCCTCTAGAGTTAGATTCAGAGAGAAGTGTGTCGCCGTTAGTAGAGTATAGACCACAGACATAGGGGATGGACTGAGTGTTCCGTATCCCGCTGTGAAGTAAATATGGACGCAAAACTGTGAGAGAGACAAAGCGAATGAGCGGCCAGTAGCTGTCTCTTTCTAGAATGTTCTATTTATACTTAAATCGGGTGGGGGTTTTCTCACCTTGAATTCCATCTTGGGGTACTGCACCTTGTTTATTACAGGTCTACAGAACAGAGACAGGTATTGGCCGCACAGTCCCTTTGTCTCTTTCTAGAGAGTGATCAATTTTGTGAGGTTAAAGCTCAGCCCATCCTCTATATCTATGATATAGACGATCGTTTCTCTCTCGCGTCTTAGGTCGAAACTTTGCACCAACTGCGCATGCTTTATATGAGAACATATTAATTCTGGGCGAATTTCCAGAAATTATATAGTGTATATAAGAGGCACGCAAGCGCGTTAGCAAGTGCGCAAGTGCGTTAGAAAACTACTTTCTTCCTTTTCTCTCTCTAATGGCACTTGCTTCGCTTACAGGTGAAAATAGGGCACTAGTTATATAGGAGTATTACATATATGCTTATTCTTCAGAGATATCAGTTAGGCGATATTCAAAGCAATCAAGCACTCAAGCAACGCTAAACCCCTGACGAGCTCGGCACTGATACGAGAGTGCGGAGATGCCCTCGATGAGGTGGGTAGGAGGAGATAGATTGAGTTGTTGTGGGTCCCTGGACATCGAGATGTTTAGGGCACAGAGCTGATTTCTTCCTGACATACAGACAGAGATACGTTGCATTATATATATATATATATATATATATATATATATATATATATATATATATATATATATATATATATATATATATATCATAGACGTAATAAAATATATATCTATAACCTGGTCAGAGAACATATGTATGAATTTAAAAAATTACGTATATCGGATAAGTGGTTCTCGAGGGAATAAGCGCACTAACGGACAGACAGACAGACAGACATTGCATTTTATATATATCATATATATATATATATATATATATATATATATATATATATATATATATATATATATATATGTATATATATATATATATATATATATATATATATTTATATCGAATCCGCTTTAGGTATATTTAAGAAACAGATAAGAGCTGTTCTCCAGGAATGGGTAGATCAGTGCGATGGTACCAGAACTGAGGTTATAGGTAGGATAAGGATTCTGTATCGTGGCCTGGAACAATGCGCCTCGAGGGGCTGCTCAATAGAAGTAGACGTGTTCTGAACCACCCTCTCATGGGATATTGTGCTACCATGGGGTGAAAAGCCCCAAGATTTTCCGAGAGATGGCAGTATAAACAAAAAAACATGCACACATGACTTTCGGATAGTGTCAACTGTCAGAAGATCCGTGTAAAATTTTCACGACATTTTGTCTGGAATATCGCTCTTGAAGGAAAGTATGTTGAAGAATAAAATCGATTTTTGGCAGAAAAATTGCTTTTTCTTCAAAAGTCTTTGGATTTTTCACCTCACGAAGGCTGAAAAGTTTTGGGCTGATACATAGATGTCGCCCTTTTCATACCATATGATTTTTAGGCAGTACCATACCTTCAAACGATACGTGTCAAAATTTCATGACATTTCGACGACTAGTTTACAAGTTACAGAGGTTTTAGTGACGCTAATTTCGATATTTTCAAAACAGTGGAAAAAAATCGAATTTCGTGTGTTGATTAAGCACTGTTTTTTGATGGGAAAAAATACCGTTCAAGCAAAGTAATGGCTTGATAAGTGTTACGGGGACTCTGCCCCTGGAAAATCACTCATCATTTACTGGTATGCTGAATTTAAACGCGGTCGTACAGATACAAATGATCCTGAACGCTTTGGACGCCAAATAAGGTGGTTACACCGGAAAACATCAAAAATTTTCACAAAATTGTTTTGGATGACCGTAAAGTGAAATTGCGTGAGATAGCTGTCACCATAAAGATATGAAAAAAAAAACGTGTTGGCCATATTTTGCATGAACATTTAGGCATAAGAAAGCTCTCTCGAAATGGGTACCGCGTTTGCTCAGAGTGGACCAAAAACAACAACGTGTCGATGATTCTGAGCGTTATTTGGACCTGTTTAAACGCAATAAAAAGGATTTTTTCATGCGATATGTGACAATGGATGAAACATGGATCCACCACTATACACCGGAATCAAATCGGTAGTCAGCTGAATGGACAGCAGTCGGTGAAAGCCGCCCGAAGCGACCAAATACACAACAGTCGGCTGGGAAGGTTTTGGCTTCTGTATTTTGGGATGTGCATGGAATAATTTTCATCGAGTATGTTGAGAAGGAAAAACCGAATATTTTATAAAGTTATTGGTGCGTTTGAAGGCAGAAATCGCAAAGAAACGGCCCCAAATGAACAAGAAAAAGTGTTCTTTTATCAAGACAATGCACCCTGTCACAAGTCAATGGTTACGATGGCAAAATTGCATGAACTGAAGTTCGAATTGCTTCCTCATCCACCATATTCTTCAGATTTGGCCCCCAGCGACTATTATCTATTCGCAGACTTCCAAAAGTGCTCGCGGGAAAGAGATTTGGCTCCAATGAAGAAGTTATCGCCGGAACTGAGCCCTATTTTGAAAGCAAAGACAAATTCTTCTACAAGAAAGGTATAGAAATGTTAGAAAAGCGCTGGACTGATTATATCGTTGTTGAAGAAGACTATGTTGATGAATAAAGTCGAATTTTGCAAAAAAATGTGTTATAAGTAGCTAGACCAAAAACTTTTCATCCTACGTGTTAGTACTTTTTTATATGAAGAACTCAATTCCTTGGAATGAACTGCCCAAAACTGGGTCTCAGTGGATACAAGTTGCATTGACTGAAAACCGCGAGTGTGCGAAAGTTGCAATTTTCGTAATTACTACTTCCGGACACGTGCTGTTCTTGTAGCGATTTATAGGGATCTACCCGCAACGCTTGTGCTGTATTCATAAAAAAAACAATTCTAGAACGTCCAATACTCAAACGCCATATGCCGACAGTGTAAAAATACTAAAGCAGCAAATTTATCGAGTAAATTGTACATTTTTACTATACTTAGTTTTCCCTTTTTTTTCTCATTTAAATGAGGGATAATTATATTGTTTTTTATTAAATGGCGCCAGTCAATAATTATTATTCTGTGCCATACTTTATTGGCTTGCCGCATGGTGATATCGATATTTCTTAAGAAAATTATACAATATCATAAAAAAAAAATTATGTGTTTCTTACTACTGTTCTTTGATAATAATTGAAATTTAAATATGCAAAAATGATTTATGTATGTGCTTGATATTTAATGATTTATTTATTATACATTTAGGATTCCAGGAGAACTTAATATTGTTAAATCTCACTTGTTTATAGCGGGTATTTGTGATTTGTTTCTTTACCTAGGCTGGCTGACGAGTTCTACTACAAGGACAAAGTCCCCTAAAGCCGATATAGATCTGCTATTTTCTTTATATATATATATATATATATATATATATATATATATATATATACATATATATATATGTATATATATATATACATATATATATATATATATATATATATATATATATATATATATATATATATATATATATATATATATATATATATATATATATGTATATAGTAACAGGGCAATGGCAACAAACTACTTAACTACTGGGAAACGCCCTTATAAGGAGAAGAGATGAGCAATCAAAGATCTAAAGGCTCTAGTAATCTGCTTTTTATTTTTGTTATCAAGCTTTCGCTGCCTAATGGTAGCTTCTTCTGGATTCTAAAAATGCAAACCAGGTACAGAAAATAAACCAAAACGTTCGTTTTTAAAATGTGATTCAATGAATTGTAAGACTGTATGAGAAATTACTTACAAAAATTTAGCAGTTAATTCACCTCTGGTGAAGACATTAAAATTTGCATTTTTGTTGGCCACGTAGTAGGTATGATTACAAAAACATGATAAAAGGACACTTAGAGAGTTACACAAGTATTAAAAATAAAACGTTGTCAATAAAGATTAATCAAAAACACTTTTTAAGACAGAAACACAACTGTAAAAAACACCATGATGTTGAAATGGTACTCCATTTTAAAATTTTTTCTGACATCGAGATTGAGTTAAATTCACCTGTTTGCAAACATAACACAACAAGTGAATTGAAAATAATACTGCTCGAACCAGCGACGTGGCGGAAACAAGTAGAATAGGGGATCCCAGCGAGTTTCGGTTAATTCCCTAGGTCAAGTCGCGCGACATCGAGCATAGGGAGTGGCAAGTTCGTTATAAACAGACACAAAACATCCAAATTTGGTTCGCTTTATCCGGCAGTTCGTTATAACCAGGTTCGTTAAAACCGACAAAAATTTGCATTGGTCTTATGGAAGTTTGTTCGTGTATTATAAAATAGTTCGTTTTAACCGGAAATTCGGTATAAACGAGTTCGTTATAAGCAGACTTCACTGTATATATCTGTGCCAAAGGAGGGAGAGAAAAAGAACATCGCAGCTACAACCTAAAACCGTGCCCCCTAATTAATTCCTATTTATTTTCAATAAAAGTAGATTATTAAAGGAATTATCTGAGGGTCAACTGATTACTAAATATAAAAATACTTGTGTGACTTAAATGAAATTGCATACTGTTTTGTAAATTGCCGCTTCGTTTATTGTTAATAATAAAAATAAAATTAAGAGAAATAAATACAGTGCTGTAAAATTTAAGGCCTCCTTAAGGTTCCTAAATATGTCTTATGCAATTGTAGGCATTACGTTGGGAAGTCACTTTAAGAGCGATCAGTGTTCTAAACTTGAGTCATAAGGAACCTTGAAGATGCTTCGATATTATGGATAATTATCGATAGCTATCGATAGTTTTCAATAACTGCCGATATGTCGATAGGTATCGATAATCATCGATACCAATCTTTACTGAAAATTAATGACTTCGAAATTTTTTTTTTTTATATACCAGATAAATTATTAAAGGTAATGCACTCGTGATAATTTTCGTTCAATCTACACCCTGTAGAGAATATGCCAGAATTTTTTCAAAATTTTTTGATAAGTACTTTTCGAGATAAGGCGGATGGACAACGATTTTCCGCGATTTTTTAAAAATAATACAATGAAAAGTGCGCGCAAGTATTACATTATATATATATATATATATATATATATATATATATATATATATATATATATATATATATATATATATATATATATATATATACAGTAATACCCCGCTTAGCGCGACCCCGTTACGCGCGGTTTCACTATAACGCGAATTTCAAATACCCCGCTTAGCGCGACCCCGTTACGCGCGGTTTCACTATAACGCGAATTTCAAATTTCGCGCTCATGTAGTCATTAACTTCTCTATGGTCGCGGGGGGATCCCCGCTTTCTCTGAATATTCTCTTTGAAGAATTGGGAATTCCCTGTCCTTCGACTTTGTTCTATGGGGATTTCCTCGTTCGTTTCGTGTGTTCATTTGTTCCGTAATGTTAGTTCGGTCGGCTGGCAGTTTTGTTTTAATATTTATTGGAGATACATACATACATAATTTAACCCTACGTTAAAAATGCCGCCTGTAAAGAAAAAAGAGCGTAAAAGCGTCACTTTGGAATTGAAGATGAAAGTGTTAAGAAGAATGGAAAATGGAGGCAAAGCAACAATTGTTGGGAGAGATTTTGGACTCTCAGAATCGACTGTGAGAACGATTTATAAAAATCGGGAAAAAATTAAAATCTCCAGCGAAGGTTCAACACCTATAAGTGCAACAAAACTTTCTCGTTCGAGATTATCTATCTTAGAAAGAATGGAGAAATTACTGTCAGTCTGGATCGAAGATTTGAATAAGAAGAACACACCACTAAGTCAAGATCTCATATGCACAAAAGCAAAATCTTTGTATGAGATGCTGAAAACAAAAGAAGGAGAAGGGAGTGCCACTCCGACTTTTGCTGCCAGCAGAGGCTGGTTCCATCGGTTCAAGCAGCGTTCTAATCTTCACAATATCCACATAACAGGCGAGGCGGCCAGCGCGGACTTTCAAGCTGCAGCTGAGTTTCCAGACAAGTTTCAAGACTTCGTTAGACGAGAGAAAATTCCTGCTTGTCTCATCTTCAATGTTGATGAGACCGCACTTTACTGGAAAAAAATGCCATCTCGAACATTCATTTCTAAGGAAGAACGTCAAGCCAGTGGTTTCAAAGCTGCGAAAGATCGACTAACACTTCTGCTGGGTGGTAATGCCACTGGTGATTTCAAACTGAAACCTTTACTAGTGTACCATTCAGAAACACCCCGTGCAATGCGAGGCACAGACAAGACAAGTCTACCAGTTGTGTGGCGATCAAACAGAAAGGCGTGGGTTACACGGGAAATTTTTCAAGAATGGTATTCTAATAGTTTTTGCCCATCAGTCAAATCATACTGTGACAGAAATGGGCTTGAACCTAAAGTTATATTACTCTTAGACAATGCCCCAGGACATCCAACCTCACTTGATACGCCCAGAGACTTAAAAGTGTACGTAAAGTTCCTTCCACCAAACACTACATCAATATTACAACCTATGGACCAGGGAGCAATAGCAAACTTCAAAGCTTATTACCATCGCCGCACTTTTAGCCAACTAATTCATGAAACTGACGGGGAAGGAAGACAGTCTCTGCGAGAGTGGTGGAAGTCATACAACATTATGAAGTCTATTCACAACATAGAAGAGGCTTGGAAGGAAGTTAAAATGAGTTGTATGAATGGGGTGTGGCGTAATCTTTGGCCAGATGTAGTGGAAGCACCTAGAAGAATTGTCCAGATGCAGAGACAAGTGCTTGAAGACATTGCTGCAATGATTGAGGGGTCTGAACTTGAAGATGTCACGGTAGAAGATCTCGTAGAACTTGTAGCAACGCACGACGATCCTATTAGCAATGAAGATCTGATCGAGTTACAGAATAATCCTATCTACGATGAGGAAGAACAAGTAGAAGAGAAAGTTTTATCTTCAGGGGAAATATAAAATGCACTTTCAAAAATTTATTCAGGTTTGGACATATTGCAGAGTATAGACAATAATGATGACCGTGTCTTGACCGTGTGTCAAACAATTAAAAACAGTGTTGGGTGTTATGAACGTATTTTACAAGAACGTAAACAAAACGTTACCCAAAAGACAATAGATGTATTTTTCCGTAAAAAATAAGAGTATGTATTGCATAAAGTGTTCTTAGAATTAAAGTGATTGATTAAAATGATTTGTATTTTTTTGTATTAAATTTTGACTATGTTTAATCATAAACCTCGATATACGCGAATTTCAGTTAACGCGATTTTTTTCGGAACGTATCCCTCGCGTAAAGCGGGGTATTACTGTATATATATATATATATATATATATATATATATATATATATATATATATATATATATATATATATATATATATATATATTACTCGTGTTTTCCCAAGCGTTCATTTGACACCACACTCGATGACCTAGTAAAAAAATTGTTTTTTCACTTCCGATTTCACGCCCCAAAACTAACCCCTTAAGTCAAAATTTAACTTTCAAAACTACAGTTCCTGTATTATTACCAAATTTCAACTTTCTATGACAAATAGTTTCGGAAAAATTCGAGTGTGATAGACAGACAGACGCACAGACACCGAAGTCATCTTATAAGTGTTCCATATGGAACACTAAAAACGAAATCGAAGCTGTGGAGAAGAGTCGGTGAAAAGAACTGTTAAGGGGTCAAACCAGTCCAGGTCCCAGGAAAAAAGTGTACAAATATATATATATATATATATATATATATATATATATATATATATATATATATATATTTTTTTTTTTTAAATTTAAAATGGCCGCTTCAGAATCCAAGACGACAAGGCACCTTTTGTGCAAGCCCTGAAACGGGCGCCTTCCGTAGATTTCAATCTAGAACAAAAAATCAAAAAAATTTCATTAATATGACATGTAGGCTGAAAAGTTTTTGGTCTAGCTACTTAAAAGACATTTTTTTTTTGCAAAATTCGACTTTATTTATCAAGAGCCGCACTAGTTATTAACAAAAGAACAGGGAGAAAATAACTAATTAAGAGAAACTCTAGGACAGGAATTAAAAAAAAGAAGGTGAAACATACAGAAAAATAGTCAACAAACATTTAGCTATCACTGATATTGATGGGGAAAGACTTACAATAGACGAAGTAAATAATAGAATAACAGCGATAATCAACACGTCAACGAAGAAATTAAAGCAAACTGTACCACGCAGGAGTAATAAAAATATTATCAATGATGCAACCAAGCTTTTAATGGAAAAACGTAGAAAACTAGCGAAGGAAAATAAAAGAGCAACAGAAAGAAGAATTTAAACAATTGCATAAAGAAATAAGAAAAGGCATAAGACAACACAGAATGCAAATGCAAGAAGAGAAAATTAATGAAGTAATACAGAAAAACCAGGCAATGAAAATACTAAAGCCAAAAATGGGAAAAAAAGGAACATATGCACTTCGTAACAAAGATGGTATAGTAATTCATGACATTGCTTCAAGAGCAATACAATCAGTCCCACGCTTTTCTAAAATTTCTATACTTTTCTTGTAGAAGGATTTTTCTTTGCCTTCAAAATAGGCCTCAGTTTCGGCTATAACTTTTTAATTGGAGCCAAATATCTTTTCCGCGAGCATTTTTTAGATGTTTGCGAATAGGTAATAGCCGCTGGGGGCCAAATTTGGAGAATACGTTAGATGAGGAAGCAATTCGAATTTCAATTCATGAAATTTTGCCATCGTAACCATTAACTTGTGACACGGTGCATTGTCTTGATGAAAGAGTACTTTTTTCTTGTTCATTTGAGGCCGTTCCTTTGCGATGTCTGCCTTCAAACGCACCAGTAACCTTATATAATATTCGCTATTGATGACTTTTCCCTTCTCAGCATAGTCGATGAAAATTCTTCCATGTGCTTCCCAAAATACAGAGGCCAAAACCTTCCCAGCTGACTGTTGCGTCTTTGGTGGTTTCGGGCGACTTTCACCGGCTGCTCTCCACTCAGCTGACTGCCGATTTGATTCCGGTGTGTAGTAGTGGATCCATATTTCATCCACGGTCACATATCGTATGAAAAAATCCTTTTTATTGCTCTTAAACAGGTCCAAATAACGCTCAGAATCATCAACACGTTGTTGTTTTTGGCCCACTCTGAGCAAACGCGGTACCCATTTCGAACAGAGCTTTCTAATGCCTAAATGTTCATGCAAAATATGACCAACACGTTTTTTTCAGATTAAATTTAGAATCGTCTGAGAAAGCTACTTTTTTTCCAATCTTTGATTGTCCAATTTAGGTGATTGTTGGCAAATTGTAATCGGGCCTTCTTATTCTTTTTACTGATTAATGGTTTCTTAATACCTATACGACCAAAAAAAATCCCATATCATGTAGTCTTCGTGTCACAGTACTACGACTAACATTAGCTCTGTTCTCATCCTTTAGCTCGCGTGCAATTTCGGCAGCAGTTTTCTTGACATCCGCAGTTGATTTGCGTTTAATGATACGATCTACTTTTTAGACGTTTTTCTTGGTCTTCCACTACGCGGACGATCTTTTATATCGTTCACGGTTGATTTACCTATCGATAATAATGAAGCAATCTCACGAGAAGACTTTCCTTCTTTTGAAAATTTTATTACTCTCTCAGGAATTGGAATTTGCATATGCCGAGCCATGTTTATGCTCCCACGATCTTTTATGCGCTAAATGTGAACATTCAACGCGCTATTATTCGTAAATTCGTCTTTGAACGTCCTACTGCGTCAATGTATATTATGTGGCCGGAAACTTTTGCACAAATAAATATAAGAATAATAATAATAAATATGTTCATAAACATAAATAATATTCTTTTACTATATTACTTTGTTTCCTATATCTCATACTCACAGCTTATAATGATTAAAAATTATTAGTCTTTTTTTTAAATAAATTAGAGTACCAAATGTCACTGGCCGGAAACTTTTGCACGCCACTGTATATATATAAAATTCACTGCATATATTGAAATGGGTGGTTCGTGAGGCCATGTAGATGCACATTCAATTTTTTTTTTGTTTCAAATTCGAACATTTTTGAAAAATTCAAAAAAAAAGCAAAACTCCTTTTTACCAAATATTTACAAAACCAACCCATTGGAACAACTAGATCATTCCCCCTTGTTTTTTCAAGTAAGGAGAGTAGGGCAAATCGACTCTCACGTCACAATCGTAAATAAAAATAAATTTTCGTCTACAAAAATATCTAACGTTGATGAAAGTGGATTTCCACTATCCGGTGTAACCACCTTATTTGGGCGTCCAGAGCGTTCAGGATCATTTATGTCTGTACGACAGCGTTTAAAAAAAAAGCAAAACTCTTTTTTACCAAATATTCACAAAAACCAACCCACCGGAACAACTAGATCGTTCCCCGTTGTTTTTGTCAAGTAAGGAGAGTAGGGCAAATCGACCCTCACGTCACAATCGTAAATAAAAATAAATTTTCGTCTACAAAAACATCTAACGTTTATGAAAGTGGATTTCCACCATCCGGTGTAACCACCTTATTTGGGCGTCCAGAGCGTTCAGGATCATTTATGTCTGTACGACAGCGTTTAAAAAAAAGCAGAACTCCTTTTTACCAAATATTTACGAAACCAACCCATTGGAACAACTAGATCATTCCCCCTTGTTTTTTCAAGTAAGGAGAGTAGGGCAAATCGACTCTCACGTCACAATCGTAAATAAAAATAAATTTTCGTCTACAAAAATATCTAACGTTGATGAAAGTGGATTTCCACTATCCGGTGTAACCACCTTATTTGGGCGTCCAGAGCGTTCAGGATCATTTATGTCTGTACGACAGCGTTTAAAAAAAAAAAGCAAAACTCTTTTTTACCAAATATTCACAAAACCAACCCACCGGAACAACTAGATCGTTCCCCGTTGTTTTTGTCAAGTAAGGAGAGTAGGGCAAATCGACCCTCACGTCACAATCGTAAATAAAAATAAATTTTCGTCTACAAAAACATCTAACGTTTATGAAAGTGGATTTCCACCATTTGGTGTAACCACCTTATTTGGGCGTCCAGAGCGTTCAGGATCATTTATGTCTATACGACAGCGTTTAAAAAAAAGCAGAACTCCTTTTTACCAAATATTTACAAAACCAACCCACCGGAACAACTAGATCATTCCCCGTTGTTTTTGTCAAGTAAGGAGAGTAGGGCAAATCGACCCTCACTTCACAATCGTAAATAAAAATAAATTTTCGTCTACAAAAATATCTAACGTTGATGAAAGTGGATTTCCACCATTTGGTATAACCACCTTATTTGGGCGTCCAGAGCGTTCAGGATCATTTATGTCTGTACGACAGCGTTTAAAAAAAGCAAAACTCCTTTTTACCAAATATTTACAAAACCAACCCACCGGAACAACTAGATCATTCCCCGTTGTTTTTTTGTCAAGTAAGGAGAGTAGGGCAAATCGACCCTCACGTCACAATCGTAAATAAATTTTCGTCTACAAAAATATCTAACGTTGATGAAAGTGGATTTCCACGATCCGGTGTAACTACCTTATTTGGGCGTCCAGAGCGTTCAGGATCATATATGCCTGTACGACAGCGTTTAAATTCAGCATACCAATAAATGATGCGTGATTTTCCAGGGGAAGAGTCAAGCCATTGCTTTGCTTTGACAGTATTTTTTCCCATCAGAAAATGGTATTTAATCAACACACGAAATTCGATTTTTTCCATTGTTTTGAAAATATGAAAAGTAGTGTCCTAAAACCACTCTAACTTGTAAACTAATCCTCTAAATGTCATGACATTTTGACACGTATCGTTTGAAGGTTGGTACTTCCTAAAAATCATATGGATTTTTTGAAAAGGGCGACATCTATGTGTCAGACCAAAAACTTTTCAGCCTACAAGTTATGTACACAAATATCATCACACTTAAACTCTGTTATCTTACACATTATCAACAATCGTTGGTCTAAAACGTAAAATCAGTAAATAGGTAATTATATTAATCGCCCTTTGTTTAATATTTACCGAATTTTATCCATAAAACTGCACTTTTATTGCTTCTTGACTCATGGTAAAATGTTGTTTATTGAAATTTTACGATTCAAACGGACCATTATGCATTGTTTTTCTAACAATTTTCAATAATTTCATTTCAAAAAATTAAACAATACTTGTATTATTAGTTTTATCGAGAAAATTGATGCAGACTAGGCTCCACATTGGCTGACGTCAGTAGTCAAAACAAACAACAAATTTTGGTTTCTGGTGGAAATTTCGTAATAAATTGAGAGTTTGCTCAAGTGTTAATACTTGTTTTTTTCAGGTTTAAAAGTTGCGTCATTTGAGGACATTTTCAGCATTTAAACTGACATGACACAGTCAACTTACACAAGAAGGTGAATGAATTGGGAAGAAACAACCAGAAACAATTCTGAGAAATGAAAGCCATGAAATTATGCTGGATAGTAAGGACAAAATAAAGACATGGGAGCAATACATAAAACGACTTTTCAATGGACATAGATCAGCAAACTTATAGCTAAACAGAGATAATGAGACAGGGCCAGAAATAAACAAGAAGAGAAGTTATTCATTGATGCAGACTAGGCTCCACATTGGCTGACGTCAATAGTCAAAACAGAAATGTTGATTTCTGGTGGAAATTTCGTAATAAATTGAGAGTTTGCTCAAGTGTTAATACATGTTTTTTTTCAGGTTTAAAAGTTGCGTCATTTGAGGACATTTTCAGCATTTAAACTGACATGACACAGTCAACTTACATAAGAAGATGAAGGAATTGGGAGGAAAAAACAAGAAACAATTCTGAGAAATGAAAGCAATGAAATTATACTGGATATTAAGGACAAAATAAAGACATGGGAGCAATACATAAAACAACTTTTCAATGGACATAGATCAGAAAACTTGCAGCTAAACAGAGATAATGAGACAGGGCCAGAAATAACAAGAAGAGAAGTTATTCATTGATGCAGACTAGGCTCCACATTGGCTGACGTCAATAGTCAAAACAGAAATTTTGATTTCTGGTGGAAATTTCGTAATAAATTGGGAGTTTGTTCAAGTGTTAATACATGTTTTTTTTTAGGTTTAAAAGTTGCGTCATTTGAGGACATTTTCAGCATTTAAACTGACATGACACAGTCAACTTACATAAGAAGGTGAAGGAATTGGGAGGAAAAAACAAGAAACAATTCTGAGAAATGAAAGCAGTGAAATTATACTGGATATTAAGGACAAAATAAAGACATGGGAACAATACATAAAACGACTTTTTAATGGACATAGATCAGAAAACTTGCAGCTAAACAGAGATAATGAGACAGGGCCAGAAATAACAAGAAGAGCAGACTAGGCTCCACATTGGCTGACGTCGATAGTCAAAACAGAAATTTTTATTTCTGGTGGAAATTTCGTAATAAATCGGGAGTTTGTTCAAGTGTTAATACATATTTTTTTTAAGGTTTAAAAGTTGCATCATTTGAGGACATTTTCACAATTTAAACTGACATGACACAGTCAGCTTACATAAGAAGAGAAGTTATTCATTGATGCAGACTAGGCTCCACATTGGCTGACGTCAATAGTCAAAACACAAATTTTGGTTTCTGGTGGAAATTTCGTAATAAATCGAGAGTTTGCTCAAGTGTTAATACATGTTTTTTTTCAGATTCAAAAGTTGCGTCATTTGAGGACATTTTCAGCGTTTAAGCTGACATGACACAGTCAACTTACATAAGAAGGTGAAGGAATTGGGAGGAAAAAACAAGAAACAATTCTGAGAAATGAAAGCATTGAAATTATAATGGATATTAAGGACAAAATAAAGACATGGGAGTAATACATAAAACAACTTTTCAATTGACATAGATCAGAAAACTTGCAGCTAAACAGAGATAATGAGACAAGGCCAGAAATAACAAAAAGAGAAGTTATTCATGCTACAGAACTACACAAGGATGGAAAAGCAGTTAGCCCAGATGAGATAAAGGGAGAAATCCTCAAAATATTTTCGGATGAATGTCCATTTATTGATTGACTGGTAATCTTATTTAACAAACTCTATGAAACTGGACAAATCCTTTTTCACTGGCTAAAGCAGACTTTCATCCCAATTCCTGAAACGTCAGAATCAATAAAATGTGACGATTAGCGCTAGGTAAGTTAAATGTCTCACGTTCTCAAGATATTCCTGAGAATCATCCATACCAGAATATATAGAAAATATGAAGCAGAAATAGATAACACAATTCGGATTCCGAAAAGGCATGGTTACACAGGAAGCTTTAGTCTCTCAGTACTGGTCCTGCGTTGTAAAGATATAAATGTAGATATACAGGGTGTCTCAGTATTCCGTGTACATAGATTTACTGTGAATTTCGATAAAAATATGACCATTTAACCCAACTTACCTTAGTCCAAAAATTCGTAATTTTTGAGATACAGAGTGCTAAAGTTATACTTTTTTTTAGTTTTTCTTAATAATTGTGCCATTTCCACAAGATTTGGTGCTTAGGAGTTTTCTGAGTTGAGAAATCAAAATCAGCTCACAGTTTTGTTGTAAATTGAAGAGGGCGCCACTTATTACACTGTGTATACTTTTAAATTGACATAACCTTTTTATACCACTCTGTATGATATTTTTATTTAAATATTCGTATTTTCCGCCTTCGCATGTCTAAAAAAGCTCTCTTGGTAAATGTTGCTCTGAGCAACAGTTTCTGAGATAAGGGGATGTTTGTTACCATTTTTTAATTCCATTATCAAATTCGCAAATGCGTTCCTTCACACTTCATTCAGGCTTAGGACAGATCCAGAAGAATAGTTTTTGAAATTTGGAGCATTTTTGAAGGCAAACAGGTTAACAACAATACTAAATTTAAAGACCAACCGGCCAACAACAGTAAGGATGTAAAAACCAACTGGCTAAGGGCATAAAAGATTACCCAAAAATTGATAAATTCGAAAAAAGTTTAATCGCTCAACTAAGAAGTTTCACAATAAATGTTCAATATGGCTGCCATCCTCATTAATTCATAAATTAATACGTCGTAGGAAATTTAAATGTACTCTTCTTAAAATGTCTTCATCTCGTAAAGCGTTTTGAATCATATTCCACAATTGCTCA
The DNA here is from genome assembly GCA_019049505.1 of Pachyrhynchus sulphureomaculatus. Classification (NCBI taxonomy): domain Eukaryota; kingdom Metazoa; phylum Arthropoda; class Insecta; order Coleoptera; family Curculionidae; genus Pachyrhynchus; species Pachyrhynchus sulphureomaculatus. Next base: position 134,260,799 of record CM032448.1, on the reverse strand, counting down.
ATATTGTCGATTTGAACTTGATAAACTTTCGATTTCAATGCACCCCAAAAGAAAAAATCGTATGAATTTAAGTCTGGGAAACGAGGTGGCCAGTGAATGAGAGCATCTTCACCTCTTCCGATCCATTTATCTGTGTAACTTTAGCTCAAAAAAATTGTCACATTACGCGCAAAATGGGGTGGTGCACCATCGTGCATGAAAAATATGTCGCGACGTAAATTAATGGGTAAGTTTTCCAATAATTCAGGAATAGTTTCATGGATGAAATTCAAGTAAATATCACTGGTAATCTAAACGGCCCGATCAAATAGTTCGCGTTGAAACTGTCTTTGTTGCACAGCATGTGGGTTTTCTTCAGCATAAACATTATTATTGCATATTTGTTATACCACGTCGAGTGAAGCGTGCTTCGTCTGTAAACAGGATTTTAGTGTGAAAAGCAGTCGCTATGTGTGCTCGAATAATTTGTGAAAAATGCAAACGGGATCCAAGATCTGGAGGTAAGAGTTCCTGGACGGACTGTATATGAAAGGGGTGAATAATTTGTTGTCTAATGTTGTACTTTTTGATATTCCCGTTTGATAGTTAATTAAACGAATGCTGATTCCAGGCTTATCGTCTACAATTTCAAGGATTTCCTCTTCAACAAGGGGTGCTTTAGTTTGTGAAGGCCGCCCAGCATTATTCCTGATCGGCTTAAATTGTCCAAGTCGCCTCTCAATATTGGCAAAAGTCTAATGGTTAGGAGTCCGACGATATGGAAATCTTCCGTGATATATGCGAGTAATTTTGCGACCGTTGCCAGTACAAAAACTAAACACTAAAATCATATCAGTTTGCTCACCAAAAGTGTACTCCATAATAATCTAGATTTAAAACACTGTTGAGTTTGAGAAGGGATTAATTCTCGTCAATACTGGTAAAACTTGTTTGATATCTGTTAAAAATTACTTTCTGTCAGTATTACTACGAGCCAGTTAAGTCATAGAACATATGATATCTTACATCATTGCCAGAGTGATTTTTGAGCGTTGCCAAGTACCATAACTGTACAACGTGAAGAAACGTGTGAAGGAACGTATTTGCGAATTTAACAATGGAATTAAAAAATGGAAACAAAGATGCCACTATCTTAAAAACCGTTGCTCGGGGCAACATTTACCAAGAAAGCTTTTTTATACAGGAGAAGGCGGAGAATATGAATATTTAATCAAAAATATCATACAGAGTGGTATATAAAAGTTATGACAATTTAAAAGTATACACAGTGCAATAAGTGGCGCCTCCTACAATTTACAACAAAACTGTGAGCTGATTTTGATTTCTCATCTCAGAAAACCCCCTAGCATCGAATCTTGTACAAATAGTGCAATTATTAAGAAAGCTATTTAAGAAAAACTAAAATAAAAGTATAACTTTGACATCCTGTATCTCAAAAATTACGAATTTTTGGACTAAGGTAAGTTGAGTTAAATGGTCATATTTTCATCCCAGAAATCCACAGTAACTCTATATACACGGAATTCCGGAACACCCAGTATGTTCACTATATATTGTTAAAAAGTAAGGGTGACAGAATACAGCCCTGCCGGATGCCGGCCCAATAGAACACCCGAGTCTGGAAATTAGCGAGAAATAAATCAAAATATTAGAAAATATTCCGTCTCTGAAACTATCAAGCAACTGTTTCCGAGTTATTTCAAGGGATTAACTTTAGTTGGCACACCTTCGTAAGTATATTTTCTTAAATATCATTATTTTAACTTTTACCTCTTTGCAATTTTTTATTATTTATCCAAATCCTTGACCCAGTTCTTACTTCATTTATTTATTTAATAATTTAATTGATACACATGTTCCATTCCATATTTTTTCTTGATAAGAACAAAAATTCTTTCAATAACATTTTATACACGTGGAAAAAATTATACAAATAATATTACTTTGTAATGTATGTTCTGATACAGATTCGCAAGTAAGAACGTGACCGTATTCTTGAAAAAATGTGTTTCGAGAATATTTTTTGCCTTCAATGTATTCTTTGGTGTACTAACAACGGCGCAATGACCTTAGGAAGTTGTCGAATCGCCTTCTGCATCAGTAATCGCCTGGCATCTTCGAGGCGTACTGTCGACGAGACTTTCTGTACACTCTGAAAATTTTCCGAATCTCACGAGACAACTGAGTTAAAGTCCTCAGAGTTTTTCCTCTGAGCTTTCTCTTTACAAGAGACCAAACGTTTTCAAAAGGGTTGGCGCCCCGTGATTTTGAGGGCATTCTAGTATCTTATCGTGGGCCCAAATGAGCCGCTTCGCGACGTGATCTTCGCCCAGCAAAGAATTCTTCAATTTGTTTCGGACATTATGAGCACGAAGGTGTTGTCGAATGGTCTCATGGGATACATTCAAACCCGATTTTCTTAATTTTACCGCTTCTTGACGCAGCGTCAATTTCGGGTCCCGTGAAAACAAAGACACGATTCTTTTCTCGACTTTCGGAGCGACTTTGCCTACCGAGCCACGTTTTGGCTGTTTTTTTTTTCTACGAATTACGATTCCCTTTATCAAGGGAAATAATAATATAGTCAACATCGTAGCTAGAGGGTGTAGAGAGATGAGCTTTTCACTATAAAGAGCGATTATCTGCTACTACTAACAATAATAAGACAAATTTCCTAAAATATTGTGACCTATAATCCCAACGTTGTAAAATGACCTAGTGCAAACCAATTTTTCTATTTGAACATGTATTGTACTTCCGAAACAATGCCAAATGATGAATTAATAGAAAAATTGCCCACGCATTCAGAGCATAGAACCATGGCCTATCTTAAACTTTTTATGGCCCCCTATTATTATGAAAATATTTAAGAATTGGCCAGTGGAGTCCGTGGGGCACAGACTTATGCAAAAGAGTTATTCCATTAAAATAGTCACATTTCGTTTATTAGTAACTAGCTAGTCTATAATTGTAACTATTATACGATGATATGATAGAACATAGTTAACAGTTTAGATCTATATATATATATATATATATATATATATATATATATATATATATATATATATATATATATATGTGTGTGTGTATATATATATATATATATATATATATATATATATATATATATATATATATATATATATATATATATATACAGTAGAACCCCGGTTATCCGAGGTAACGTGGGGGGCACCCTCCTCGGATAACTGAAAACTCGGATAATCCGGATTTGTTTTTTTTAGTCATTCAAAAAATAAACACCAATACCTTACACCGATGTATTAACGTTTTTAACATATAAATAGGCACATACATATTGCATCTTCTTTTTTCTCGCTGCAATGTTTCTCCATCTATTAAGAAGAAGCAAATCCGCTGGAGTTGCCTCTGGTTGTTGTTCGATATACCTCAAAGCTTTTTCCAAAGAAGCAAAACCTTCTTGATGAGAGATCTTAGTGGGAGACTGTTCATCCCCCCACCGCTTCGTCATCGTCATCGTCATCTAATTTTTCGGTTTCCTGAAAGGCTTTCGTTATTTCTTCAATAATCATTTCTTCTTCTAAATCATCTGCTGTAATCCATTCAACAACATCTTCTCTTGTCACATTTTCGCAACAATTTAATTTTTGCATCAATTCAAATAAACTTTTTCCCTTTTCTTCTATCTCGCTGTCAAATTTTGAACAGGACATTTCTCCATGGCTTCTCAATTTCAAAGCTAATTCATTTAATGGAGTATCATCTTCACTGTCATTATAGTCCTCAAAATCAATAACTTTTGACCAAGATTTTTGAATAGTGGTAGTATGCACAGAATCCTAAGCTTGACTTACCCAGTAAATAACATTTTTCAGTGTAACCTTTCTCATCCCATTGATAATATCCTCCTTTTCTGTGTATTCTAACAGATGTTCAATATATAAACGCCTATAATTCACCCATCCATTGGTTGGATTATGCTGGTTACATTTAGAGGAAAAAATTTTAGAACAATTTCGATATGAAGTCCTGAAGACGGTTTCTGTTCAAAAATTTAGTCACAAATGGCACGAACTCTTCTTCAAACCAGTTAGTAAATAAGGTCGCATCCATCCATGCGCTCTTCTGACTTTTGTAATAGACTGGTAGGGCTTTGGGTAAGATGTCTTTTAAAGCTCTTGGACGTGCAGACTTGCCAAACACCATTAGTGGGATTTTGTGCTTGCCAGATGCATTGGAACATATCATTATAGTTAATCTTTCCTTACTTCGTTTTGTGCCCAGGAGCTGATTTTTCCTGTCCAGATGCCAATGTTTTTGATGGAAGCATTTTATAATTCAGACCAGTTTCGTCACAGTTGTAAATTTGATCATATGTGTAACTACAATCTTCGATTTGCTTTTTAAGGTTCTGCTTAAACATCTCAATTGATGACACATCAGCAGAAAGTTTTTCACCACATACAGTCAGTTGTCGTACACCGTACCGTTTTTTCCAGCGGTCAAGCCATCCAGAACTGGCGGTAATCTGATCTATCTCTGGAAATTACCTACTAATCATTATTGCTTTCTGTTGTAAAATTGGACCTGACACCTTTTGATCTCTGTTGGTTAAACCACACGTTAACCTTTTCATAGTCGCCGGTTTTCATTGATTTTCTTTCTGAGGACGAGGAGGCTTGATTTATAGACCACTCTTCTATTTTTGTGCGGTTTCTTTTCCAATCTCCAACTGTTACCTCACCTACTCCATAATCTCGTTCAACAACTTTAATTGTCTCTCCTGCTTCAATTCTTCTGATGGCTTTTAATTTTTCTTCAACAGGAACGAGGATTCTTTTACGCTTGTTTTGCTCCATTATAATACGACAAATAAAAGTTCAGTTCGTATTAATTACACTTAACTACCAGAACTCCAACCAAATAAATTATGTGAGTATACTCGTACTTCTCCGTAGTAAACGCTATAACGCACTGCATTCATGCAAATTTACATGCGGAAAGAGTCCAAAAACATAAATAGGGGAACCCCTCACAAGGGCCAGGGGGATTCCCCGAAGGGCCCGACGATTTTAAATGGAAATATGTACATACATATTTTAGAAGCTCGGTTAATACGCAGCATAGACGCGCGTACCTCGGATAATCAGGTTCTTAGATTGGCACGGTTAATCCAGAGCTCGGATAATCGCGACTCGGTTAATCGGGGTTCTACTGTATATATACATATATATATATATATATATATATATATATATATATATATATATATATATATATATATATATATATATCGTGTTTGTCTCTCAGTCTATATTGGGCAGACTTCACAGTCTTTTAATCGTCGTATTGCATTACATAAAAGTGATATCAGGTGTCATCCATATAGGTGTGCATTGGCAAGCCACTCCGTTGATAATGGACATTCTTTCAATTTCAATGAACCTAAAATTCTCCATTTTTCAAAACATCATTTTTGAAATGTGCTACATCAATGAGAATCCCAATAATATTAACAAAAGAACGGACCTTGATGGCTTGAGCAACATATATAGCTTTCTCCTTTTATGTGATTTGTCACCCCAACACGATACCTCTGGGTTGTCATCTGTTGTATAATTCTTTCCCTTCTTTTCGTCTTTTTAGTCTCTACGCTTCACCATTTATTGTCCCCTCCCGCCACTTTACTAATTATCGGTTGGCCTTTTTGATCCTCCTGTTCTCACTAATTATGGTCGCTAATTGTCAACGTTTGGAATGTTTTGTTCATCATTTGGTCCTTCTCCAAATTGTTTTTCTCTATTCTAAATTCCAGCTCGTCATATTATCCTATTTTCCATGCCGGACCTAAATGTGTTCCGTTTGTACTTTTTTCCATTCTACTGACTTTTCAATTTGATGTTATATATTTATATTTTGTACTAAAGCCGGTCCTGTCCGGGTTGTTTTTCGATGGGCTTTGGCCCTGTAGGTTATATGATTCCTTGCTTCTGTCAGCGTTGTGTCAAATATGTCATACAAATTGCAGGTCACAGGTGGTTAATTAAAATTGCATTAATTTGTAATTGATTTTAGCATCCAAGGTTTTTAATGGCATCCCTGTTGTAAATGCCTGTTTACTGAATTAATATGTTAGTGTTTTATGTAAGATTTACTTAATCGTTAGTCGCATTTATGTAATTGGTTTTATGGCCATTTTTGTTAGATTTATATCACACCACTCATGTAAGTGGTCTTTTCAGTTTTATTACTATATATTTTTTTTCTACAACATATTAAAATAAAATAACTTATACTTTTGTTTATATGCCCGTACTACTTCAATTGTCGCTTCGTTCTCTTTGTACCCTGATGAAGGTCTCAACCTAGGACCGAAATATTGGCTAAATGAATACTGTGTGAACACCTGTTTCGCCCGAATTTTGTTAGATACGGCAATTTTTGCTTTCTTTCTTTGTATATATATATATATATATATATATATATATATATATATATATATATATATACATATATATATATATATATATATATATATATATATATATATATATATATATATATATATATATATATGGCAGGGACCTAATTAACTCAACCCAGGTAAGGAAGTTATGTAAGTGTATTGAGATAACTTAAGATATTTCATGAACATAAATTTAAGATTAAACTTAATATTAATTAAGGTTAACTTAAGCTAATCTGGAGGCAGCAGGTCGCTGGGTTGTGGCCAGCGGCGGCGGGCATGGCATGGAAGGGGGCGGTAGGCGGTAGGCGGTCCTGAGTGTGAGGTTTGTTGTGGTGAGTAACTTTGTCGAGAAATTTGGTCTAGGCGTTGTGAATGAACTCAGGGATTGTGGACATTTGGAAGTCTCGGTGGAGTTGGGTGTTGTGAACGAATTATGGGCGTTGATGCGGAGGGTCTTGTTTTGGCTGATCTGGAGGATGAATCTGCTCGTGAGTGTCATCTTGCACCATGCTGGGAGGGAGTAGGTCAGTCCGGCTCGCATGATCATCTTTTAGGTTGTCAACTTGTTGCGAGTTGATAGTGTGCTGGACTTGAGTAGAGGGTAGAGCTTGCCGAGGAGTTAATTGGCTTTCTTGGTGGAAGTATTATAATAGTAACTTGTTTTGGTATGTATAGTACCTTGTCAGTTGGTTATGTCGCTCGTCACCTTTTAGTTTTTGTTACTTATTATGTTTCATGTATTTTTGCGAATCATTTTCTATTGTCATAGTTCTAAGGTAAGTAAGAAACTACGCTTTCGATCTAGACGTGGTTAGGCATCGATACTTTATCCCTTTTGTACCGTATGGGCGTAGCTTACTGATAATACTATTTAGGCTTGAACTTTCTCTATTGTTAAGTTTTTGAAGCTCTGTTTTTACGTTTTTTTTGTCGAAACTTCGCCCTTCATTACTCTCTCTGCTATTTTTATTTCTGCCTCTTTTTCCTCTTTTTTTGAAAAGTTCTGCTAAATATTTTATTCTTTATTATAACTTCTATATACTGAGTGCTTGTTATCCTCATTAGCCTCTTTTTCTGGACCTCTGAATGAAAACCCTATCTACTTTGGAAGCTCGAGAAAGTCCTTTTCTATTCTTCTTGCTCGTGTCGATTTGCGTACTGTCGTGGCAGCGATGGTTATGTTTTATTTTTGAACTAATTTTGCCATTTGCTCTGTGTACTACTGGGTGATTCGTGTTGAAGATTTGTCTACAAATTGTGGTTTTTAGAGCGGTTAGCTGAGTATCTAACCTAACATGAACGGAATCTCAAGAACCACGATTTCTCATCGGATATCTAATCTCGTCAATTTAAAACCAGTAACTAACTGTGCTAATAATATTGATTTTTAAAACATAACTTGTCCCTAGTTTTCCTGCTAAATTATCAAGTAATTTCGAAGATATAACCTTTGTAGTTTTCTCAGTCCACGCCTATGAAATGCGTAAATAGAAGATAATGAGTCTTCCTAGTATTTGTGTTGACCACGATTTAGAGTTGCGGTTGGGCCAAACAACTTGTTAGATAAGGTCAGGGTGAATGTCAAGGTTAGGTCCTGTTCTTTTAATGTCTTTTTCTAACGCATTCACACAAACAGACCTATTAGCCTTATTAGTGGGTGTGAAAAATTTAGATTTTAGATTGCGGTCAATTCGTCTTGATTTAAAATTTAACTGAACACGACATTTTAGGAGATTTTTGTTGAATATACGTCCTATATATATAGCTATATATGGCTATATATATATATATATATATATATATATATATATATATATATATATATATATATATATATATATATTTGTTTATTTGTTTCTGTTGGGCAGGGCGCATCGACAGCTAAGATCATTTAGCGCCCACTAGAGTTAGTTTGGTATAAATAGGTTAGACTATGAAGTTGAATTCTTTTAAGTAATTGGTTATGTTTTCTTTAAATGGGACAACAGATTTTATGAGGATGGTGATGTTGGATGGGATGCCGTGGGTGTCTCTCAAGTTTTGATGTTGAATGGATTCGATTAGATGTAACACTGATAAGGGGGAGTCACATTTAGGACAGAGTGGAGGGGGATCTCTCTTTAATAGATGTACATGCGTGGAGTAGGTGTGTCCCAATGCCAGTCTTCTCATTATTCCATTATGTCTTCGGTTCAATTTTGTGGAGTTAAGGGGAGGAAATACATTGGTTTTGATGGACCATAATTTGTTGTTGGGATCTTCCAAGTCCCATTTGAGTTGGAAGAGAGAGCTGTGTAGGTGTTTTATGAAGATGTTAAAGTCAGAGGAGTGATTCTCTCCCATGTTCATACTGCCCCTTTCTATGGCAAGTTTAGCAAGATAATCCGCGCTGTCGTTATGAGGGTTGCCTATGTGACTAGGCAACCAAAGCAAGGATATGGTACGTATTTTCAAGGTGGCCGTGTACATCAAATCCAGAATTTGCCTGATATAGTTGAAATTGAGATATCTAGAATTGATGGCTTTGAGAGCGCTTAGGGAATCAGAAATTATGAGAGTTGGTTGTTGTATGTTTGCTTGGAGGGAGTATCTGATAGCCTCCTTTATTGCCAAAAATTCTGCCGGAAAAATAGAGATGCGTTTAGGTAATTTAAACATTTGGACGATATTATCAAAAAAGAAGGCAGCCCCAACTCCCTTTTCCGTCTTTGATCCATCTCTGAAGAAAAGTAAATGATTGGGATAGATATTGGATAGTCTGTCAAGAAAGAGCTTGTTAAAGAATATGTTTGAATGTTCTGATTTTTTATAGGAGTGCAAAGTTAGGTCAATGTTGGGGAGAGGGGAGAGCCAGGGAGGAAAGGTGGTAGTTGTAATGAGGGGGGGAGATATTGTGCTGGATGAGTAATTTGTTGATTCTGTGGGGAATAGAATCAGTGGGGAATGTAATGTTTGGTCTGTGGACATTGACCAGGTTGAGTGAGGATCTGGTATGAGGTCGATGTAGGGAAGTTGACTAAAATTTTAACAGTGAGAGTTGGACTGACTGAGTGGATGCGATGCATTGTAAGCTGTTCGGAATGCGCCTGTGGCCAGTCGGAGACAGCAATTTTGTATAGTTTCAAGAGGTTTCTTGACATGAGGGCTTGCGGGGTCATAGATGAAGTTGCCGTAGTTGATTCTGGAAAGGATAAGAGACTTGTATAGATGAGAGAGAGAATGAAAGTCTGCGCCCCAGGTCGCGCCAGAGAGCATTCGAATGAGATTGATGTCAGAGAAAGATTTGGTTTTAAGGGATTGTATGTGAGGTTTCCAGGTGAGTCTATAATCGAATATTAGGCCTAGGATTTTTAGTTGGTCTGCTGAGGGGATGGAGATGTTTGCAATGGTTAGCGGATTTATTCTAGGACAGCATTTCTTCTTGTAGAAGTGAACGGATGAAGATTTATGGGGGGAGAAAATATAGCCGCAACAATCTGAAAATTAATTTATTTTTTTCTTAAGTCAGTTTTAAAGTTTATCGAGTATTTGAGTAGTAGACTATGCATATTTTGTTTTCGTTGTTCATGACAGAAATCAAAACAATTCGTTTAGATTTACAGTTTTAAAGAATTTTTTAGAAGATAAACAATTTTCTGTAATAATGCGATAGATTTTCTTTAAAAGTAAGCTTATAAATTGTTCCCTTTTTCAAAGTAATACGTTTTTGTGGTAGACTGTTTTATTTTTGACTCCGAAGAATTAGAAAAATGAATCGAACAAGGAATTTAACTGAACACGAGGTAGTGCGAGCCTCAGTTTTATTGGACGAGGGATATTGTCAGAGTTATGTTGCCAATTTGTTAGGCAAACATCGTTCCACAATAAGTCGCATGGTAAGATGCTTGAATGAAGTAGGAACTTATTCTAGAAGGCTAGGGCAAGGGCGAAAACGATGCACTAGCGACCTAGATGAACGTTTTATAAGACAATATGCTTTAAGAAACAGGACTGTCACTAGTTTTATAATAAGAAACGAACTCGAAGCTGTTCGCAATGTCACAATTTCTTTTAAAACAGTTAGAAGACGGTTAAATGAAGCTGGATTAAACAGTAGGAGACCAGCCACTGCACCTTGCTTACTAGAGAGGAGAGAGTTGCCAGGTTACGTTTTGCTCGAAATCACGAAAACTGGTCGGTGGATGATTGGAAACAAGTTTTCTTCACAGATGAAACTAGGGTTAGTCTAAAACATCCAGATGGTCGTGAGCGAGTACGGCGAAGACCAGGAGAGAGGTTTGCTCCTTGCAGTATCTCTGCAAGGATTCCATTCGGCGGTGGCTCTGTTATGTTCTGGGGTGGCATCTGCTTTGATGCTCGCATAGAGTTAGTTCCTGTTCGTACGAGATCCATGAATGCTGACTACTAACTTGAGAATATCGTAATAGAACATGTGATGCCTTTCGGTCATCTTGTGGGGCCCAATTTCCTGTTTATGCAAGACAAAGCTCGACCTCACGTGGCTAGGGAGGTACTCGATTATCTTAATCAAGTTGATATACCGATTATGCAATGGCCACCAAAAAGCCCGGGTCTGAATCCGATAGAACATGTATGGGATCACCTTAAGAAAAATGTGAAACGTCATATACCTGCACCTAGAAACCTGAGGGAACTTGCAGTTATCACAGAATGGGAGCAAATTCCTCAAGATTTTATCCAAAATTTAATTAGAAGCATGCCTAGGCGCATTAACGCTGTCATCCGAAGTAAAGGAGGCAACACACGCTACTGGTGTCCCAGTTACACCATTAATTTTGCTACTAGTATCCCAGTTTATTTTTTTCATTATTACATAATTTTAACGATTTTGTTATTAGGTCTTAAGAATAATTTTAATTCGAATCTTATAGAGAAATTTGGTAGCTAATTCACTTTTAAAGTATCCGAATAAGTTTTTTCTAACTTTTAGTGTAACCAATGTTCATAAAAAATTATTAAAATTAATTCATTATAGAGATTTGTATGATTTAATATATTGTTGCGTTAATTTTGTCCAGGAGTGTATATATATATATATATATATATATATATATATATATATATATATATATATATATATACACTCCTGGACAAAATTAACGCAACAATATATTAAATCATATATATATATATATATTTATATATATATAAATATATATATATATATATATATATATATATATATATATATATATTTATATATATATATATATATATATATATATATATATATATATATATATATATATAAATAAAGGGTGTCCCAGAATTCACGCAAGAAGGAATTTTGATAGAAAACACAGGTTTTTAATTAAAAATTGTAATTTTTTTTATTGATTTATAAAGTATACAGTATAGGGTTATGTATGGAATAACACATTGGGTAATGGCCTCCACGGCTTTGCTGGCACATACATACGCCATTTTCCATGACCGTTTTGCATATATATGGCTGAATTACGTTGATACAGCGCTTAATTTTCTTTTTCAAGTGGTGGGTGGTCGTGAGCTTGTTGGCATAAACCTTAGACTTTAAAAAACCCCAAAGAAAAAAGTCCAACGGTGTTAAGTCGCATGATCTGGACGGCCAATTCTGATGACCAAAAGGGGATATTACACGACCAAGAAATGACTCATGCAGTAATTGAATTGGTTCTCCGGCTGTATGGCATGTGGCACCGTCTTGTTGAAACCACATGTCGCCCACATCCACATCTTGCAATTTGGGCACAAAAAACTGGATTATCATATCGCGATAACGATCACCATTACTTGTTATTGCTTGGGCAACCGCATTTTCGAAGAAGAATGGTCCGACGATACCTTCAGCCCAAAATCCGCACCAGTCCGCAACAGTCACGTCTGGATTGTCTGAATCCCAAATGGGACAATTTTGTCGATTAAAGAAGCCATCAAGATGGGAATGAGCCTCATCGCTGAAGATGATTTTCTTCGAAAATCAATATCCACTTGTTGTTGTTCCATAATCCATTCAACGAACTCTCTTCGTTGTGCGTGATCAGTAGGCTTCAGTTCTTGAGTCAATTGAACTTTGTAAGCATGAGAGAGCTTCTCGAAGTGTCCAATTCTTGACCACAGTGCCGAATTGATGTTCCTGGAGTCTCAGCAACACTCTCACGAACTGTTTCCATGTTTTGTATCGAACGACTTGTTGAAGGACGGCCAGAGCGTTTGAGATTACTAATTGATCCAGTCTCCCTGAATTTTTCAATTAATCTCTTTACAGTTGATGAGGTTAAATCACTATTCCGACCATATTTTGTACGAAAATTCCGAACTGTAGCTGCCAAACTTTCGTTATTTTGTAAATATTGAACAATGAAAACACGTTGTTCTTTCGTGTAGTGCTCCATTTTTAATAACCCTGAACTGTCAACTGTCAGGCTATGTTTTTTGTTTTGTTGGCAACACTTTACCATACAAATGGCGCCAAATTCAAATCTTGCGTGAATTTTGGGACACCCATTATATATATATATATATATATATATATATATATATATATATATATATATAATGGGTGTCCCAAAATTCACGCAAGATTTGAATTTGGCGCCATTTGTATGGTAAAGTGTTGCCAACAAAACAAAAAACATAGCCTGACAGTTGACAGTTCAGGGTTATTAAAAATGGAGCACTACACGAAAGAACAACGTGTTTTCATTTTCTTTCAACTTTCTATAGTGAAATTTCGGTCAACATTTTGGTCTTTCACTATATAGAGTGTCGACTATATATATATATATATATATATATATATATATATATATATATATATATATATATATGTTTTGACGAATGTTCTCACGGGTGTGAAATATAGTAATGGTTTTTCGGGTATCCCGTGTTAGCTTGAAGTCCCTTGGTGGACGGTTTCGCTGACGTTTCGATGGAATCTCATCCATCTTTTTCAAAGCGTTGATCACTGGTCGGTGTCTTGGCGTTGAATGTCGAGACTGGCCCTGAGTGCGCCGATTATATGTACTCGGGGGTGTTTCCATTGGTCGGACGGATCTGGCCAATAGAGGCTCGGCTTTGGCTGCGCGTTGTCGGTCCTGTGGTTCTTTGTAATGTTTGTGTTGGTGAAGTAACATATGGTTGAATTATTGTTTCTCTTGGTTGGACTTGGTACTGGGATAGAATATGTTTCCAAGAGTTCGGTAAACGTTGGCTATCATCCCGATTATTTACACAACCAACCAAAAAAATTAAAGATATTCTACCTACACCAAAAGACATTATAGCCTTAGAAGACCAAGGCGTATATGAAATTCCGTGTCAGGACTGCGGTCTTTCATACATAGGCCAAACAAACAGGAAAATTAGTGCCAGAAGAGACGAGCACAAAAACGCCGTAAAAACAAAAATCCACCACCTCTTCTCTAGCACAACATGCACACAATACCGGCCACAAAATCGATTTTGACAAAACCAGAACCCTACAAAAAAGTAATAACCTATCCACTAGGGTAATCAAAGAAGCCATAGAAATAGAAAAGAGACCCAACAACTTAAATAATCGGGATGATAGCCAACGTTTACCGAACTCTTGGAAACATATTCTATCCCAGTACCAAGTCCAACCAAGAGAAACAATAATTCAACCATATGTTACTTCACCAACACAAACATTACAAAGAACCACAGGACCGACAACGCGCAGCCAAAGCCGAGCCTCTATTGGCCAGATCCGTCCGACCAATGGAAACACCCCCGAGTACATATAAATCGGCGCACTCAGGGCCAGTCTCGACATTCAACGCCAAGACACCGACCAGTGATCAACGCTTTGAAAAAGATGGATGAGATTCCATCGAAACGTCAGCGAAACCGTCCACCAAGGGACTTCAAGCTAACACGGGATACCCGAAAAACCATTACTATATATATATATATATATATATATATATATATATATATATATATATATATATATATATATATATACAGTCGACACTCTATATAGTGAAAGACCAAAATGTTGACCGAAATTTCACTATAGAAAGTTTTTCACTATATAAAGAAAAAATCCGTATATATTGCTATGTATGTATTTTATATTGGTAATCATTTACTTGTATTTTATAAGGTACAAGCAACAAAAAAAAATTGCACAATTGAATTATTAGAAAAGATTTTATTAAACATTTGAAAGTTTAAATAGTACATAGCATGTACAGGGCTAAATACATACATAAAGTCCGTACGTTATATCTTTACTCGTGTGTCATAGTTTTCAGGCCATATAACAGACGACTATTATATTATTTGTCTCTTTTCACCAATAAATCGTAGGTATTGGTAAAAAGAGACAAAAAATATAATAGTCGTCTGGGATATTGCCTGAAAACTATAACGCACGTGTAAAGATATAACGTACGGACTTTATGTATGTATGTACTACATACGAAATAAAAAGAATAATACAAAATCTGTTAATACATATGTACATACTACGTACATACGTACTAGGAAAAATATTTAGTTATTTTCTTTTGAAAAATAATTGTTCCTCAACAAAAGATTTGATCAGGTACACTTTCCTGGCCCCTGAGAGTAGTTCGCACAATGTCAAATGCATTTCTTATTTCATTTTCACTAAATTTAGCAGGACATTCCCTGGTTTCAGTTTTCTTCTTCATGATCTTCTATACTTTTTATATCGTCAATTATGTCTTGGTCAGTTGGGAGATCTGTTGTGCCAACATCATTGTCGATTTCTAAGAAATCTTCAAGTAAAAAATCTGCCTCGACGGTAGCAGTTTTTTGTAGAATACCCCATTGCCTTTTTAAGGTAGCGAGTTCCATTTCGTCTTCTTCTTCCCATTCGTCAATTTTTTCAGCAAAACCTGCTTTAGAAAAGCAGTTTTTGATAGTTTTCTGAGAAACATTTTCACTCCATACTTTAGCGACTTCGGTTATACACTCTTTAAGGGTAATCAATTTTTGGACTGGAAGGTTATTATCAATCGCATTAACGATTTTGTGAACAATTCTGTTTCGGTAATGATGTTTTATGTTTTTTATAATACCCTGGTCCATAGGTTGCAATTTGGAGGTCATGTTTGGTGGAAAAAGGATCAATTCAATATTCCTTAATTTTTTACTTACAGTAACTGGATGTGCAGGACAATTGTCTATAAACATCACAATCTTTCGCTTTTGGCTTTTCATTTTCGTGTCCAGTTCTTTGATCCATCTTTCGAAAATCTCAGAAGTCATCCATGCCTTTTTATTATTGGCGTAATCTAACTCCAGAGATTTAACTTCTTTTAAACAACGGGGATTTTTGCTTTTATCTATGAGCAGTAATTTCAGTTTTTCTGAGCCATCCATGTTTGCTCCAACCATAAGTTTCACCCTTTCTTTACTTGTTTTAACACCAAAACATTTATCACTTTTAAAAGCAAAAGTTTTATTTGGCAAACATTTAAAAAACAAACCGGTTTCATCACAATTGAAAACGTTTTTTTTGGCTCGTACTTTTTCAGTGCACTTTTTAAAACAGTTTCAGTCCAAATGTCACAGTCCTCCTGACTAACGCTTGCACTCTCGCCAGACACTGTCTTGAAAACAATTGAATTGCGAGTCTTCCAGGTACTCAACCACCCTTCACTAGCTTGAAAATTAACGCAGTTAAATTCTTTAGCAAATTGTAGAGCCTTTTGCTTTATTAAATTTCCCGATATTGGCACGTTCTGATGCGTACGGGCCACTTGAAACCATCGTAAAACTGCTTTCATTTACATCCTCGTAAGTACTCACTCGTACTCGTTTTCGACTGCTTGGAACACTAGGTTTCTTGATGATACTGTCGCGACTTTTTATTATCAGAGAGACGCAACTTGGAGAAAACACCAAATTTTTTGCAGCCTTTATCAACTTCCTCCAAAACTTTAATTTTCTCAGCTAAACTTAAACATACTCGCTTGGACATCTTACTTGATTCTTAAACAAAAAGAAACTGAAACTGAATTTGCGAATTACTAGGCCTCGACTATAAAATAGGTTTTTCCCCGGGTTTCTATAAAATGGGTTATTCCCGGGTTTCTCTCACAGAAATCTAGCTGATTTATTGCCAACCATTAGGCGTTATAAACGCGTTAAGAACCTTTTCAAAAGAATGCGTCATAAAAATGGAATTCGTGCTAATGTTAGATAAAAATGGGAAACCCGAAATGGCCAAGATCTCAGTAAATGCATAAAAATTTATACATAAAATTCCGGTAAAAATTTTGTTATATAGAGTGTTACTATTTTACAGATTCACTATATGCAGGGCTTTTTACATGAAATTTCATTAAAATATTCTAGGTCTTGAAAAAAGTGCACTATAAAGAGTTTTTCACTATATAGAGTTTCATTATAAACAGTGTCGACTATATATATATATATATATATATATATATATATATATATATATATATATATATATATATATATATGTCTGTGTGTATAAGGGGGACCTAAAAGTAACGGAAATTTATTTTTAAAAGAAGTTTTATTAAGTTTTTCTACAAACAACTATTGGTCTTCCTCAAAATACTCTCCATTGGAGCTAATAAACATGTCCAATCTTTTATTCCATTGTTCAAAGCATTTTTAAATTCGTCTGATCCAATGTCCTTCGGAGCCTGCGTCGTTTTTTGTTTCACTTCTTCTATATTAGCAAAAAATCCTCCTTTCAGGTTGGTGTATGAGGATTCGGAAGGAATTTTTTATGCAGCAGGCATAGCTGATTGGACGTAGTTTTTTATGTGTGAAAATTCGTTTGTCAAAACTTTAAACTCAACGTTCTTGTAATCGGCGTGCACAATAACTTAAAATCAATTTAACCAATTAGCCTGAAATTTAAATATGTTCTTCTACACAACAATAGTCCCAGTTAAACTAGAATAAAAAAGATTGGTTAATTTTTTCCTCAATTTTTTTTGAGACCACCAACTTTGGAGGACTACCATTTTGTGAATTTTTACTCAAACAAAATAATCATAGTCTATACTGGGGGCCATAGTCATACTTTTCCTAAAGATATATTTTTTTCTCAGGCGTTCCAGTGAGGCTGCAAAAAACAAACCCCTATAAAAAAATCATTTAAAAAATTATGTAAAATTTTTTTTCTTGTATTTGAAGACTGAAAATTACGGACTCAAAAAATGTTGTTTTATTAATTTACTAGCCGGGCCCGCGGCTCCGCTGGCGTGGACTTGATTCACCACTATCGTCACTGCTTATTCCTTATGTTACCCAACGTAATAAAATATCTCCAATTATTTCCCCTTATCTCTCAATATTTCTCCTTATCTCCCATTATCTGTACATAATTTCCATTATCAGAGATACGTTACATTTTATATATATATTATAGATGTAATAAAATATATATCTATAACCTGGTCAGAGAACATATGTATGAATTTAAAAAAATCACGTAAATCGGATAAGTGGATTTCGAGGGATAAGCGGACTAATGGACAGACAGACAGAGAGACCTTGCATTTTATATATATTATAGATATAGATTATTATTATTATTATATAACCTGGCTAAAGACTATATGTATGAATTTAAAAAAAAGACACATAAATCGGATAAGTGGTTTTCGCGTGATAAACGCACTAATGGACAGACAGACAGACAGAGAGGCATTGCATTTTATATATATTATATTCTCTGCTACATAATATTGTTCCATATTTAATGGTTTAGGCGGTGTATTGCAAGGCAACGCGCTAGCGGCAAACTTTTTTCCGACATCATTTACTATTTTCACTACTCATTCCTTATGCTACCTATCGTAATAAAATATAGCCTATAACATATGTATGTTTTTTAAAAAAAAAAAGTACGTAAATCGGATAAGTTGTTCTCCAGTGATAAGCGCACTAACGGACAGACAGACAGAGAAACAGAGAGACGTTGCATTTTATATATATTACACTGGTCAACACAAGTCTTGTTTCCTTTATTTTTTTTTCTGTTATTGGGTATTTCTATGGCCCTAACTATGAAAAAAATGCTGGGAGATTGCTAACAGCTTTACCTTTTGAAATACACAGTTTTATTATTTTGCCAAAAAAATACAAAAAAATAACACATTATGTTAACAAAATTTCTATTGAACACTAGCAAATGATCTTTTATAAGATTTCCTTGAATGAACGACTTTAGGTAGATTTCGTTGCAAACTCCAGCAGTAATCTGCCATCATATGTGAGTCCCACCGCCCCTGATAACGCTCTTCCATTGTCCGAAGATCCTGATGAAATCTTTCACCCTGTTCCTCACTAAAATCACCCAGATTTTGTGGAAATCGGTCTAAATGCGAGTGCAGGAAGTGGATTTTTATGCTCATGTTGCACCCTAGCTCTTGCAAGTTCGATAGCATGCACCATGCACTCAACAAGCTCGACATGGTCGTCAGATTTCTTTTTGCCTAGGAAGCTACTCATAACCAAAACAAATGAATTCCAAGCTTTGGATTCGACTTCAGTCATTGATTTGACAAAATTAGGATCTTTCACGAGTTGCCTAATCTGTGGCCCATCAAAAATACCAGCTTTCAATTTTTCTGAACTTAATCCTGGAAACTTGCGTGAAAGAAAATTAAAACATTCGCCACTTTTGTCAAGCGCCTTCACAAACTGTTTGATTATGCCGAGTTTAATATGAAGTGGTGGAAGTATGATGCGGTCTCGTCTAACTAAAGGCACGTATATAACATTTTTTGTACCAACTTTTAGCTCTTAACGCGCTGGCCAAACTTTTTGTGACCAATGGTGTTGTTTGTCACGACTATCCCAGAGACACATGAAACAAGGGAACTTTGTGTACCCCCCTTGTTGACCTAAAAGAAAGTTAACTATTTTCAGATCAACACAAATGACCCATTTGTGATCTTGATACTTAATTTTTTCCATAACCTTAGAAACATTTACGTATTCTTCTTTTAAAGTCGTCGAATGTGCAATAGGTATAGATCCGTACTTGTTACCGTTATGAAGCAAAACACACTTTAAACTTCTTTTGCTGCTGTCTATGAAAAGACGCCAATCACTAGGTTGGTACTGTTTTAATCCCATCTGCTGCAAAATACCACCAACATCGTTACAAAAAACTAAATCCTTCTCTTGAGAAAAATACGGTAACAGATTTTTTTCTCGGGTACGATAAAATGTAATGTTGGTTTCCGGAGTAAGCAAATTTTTTTCTTTTAAACGAGATGCTAAAACTTCAGAAGCTTCTTTTGGTAAGTTCAGATCTCTTACTAAGTCATTTAGTTCTTTCTGATTAAATGGTTGAGGTTCTGAAAGGCTACAGTTGTAGTCTGAATCAGAGTTTTCACTTGATGTATTTTGTTCGGGTTCACAGAGATTTGGATCATCAGAAGATTTAGATGTGCTGGGTTGTACCTCTTGTGATTTTAATTGAGGTCGTTGAGCAGAAGATAAGTTAGGATATGACGACTTACTTTGATTTCCAGGGTTAATTCCGTTTATTTTCACAACGCAGAAGTAGCAATCGTCATGATGGTTTCGAGGTTCTCGCCAAATCATGGGTGTTACGAACATTATTGCATCTCTTTTTCCACTGGACCATAACCGTAGACATACCACACATTTCTGGCATACAATATGAGGAACCCATGGCTTGTCTTGATTACACAATTTTATTTTAAAGTATTGATGATACGCAGTTTTCACAAAGTCCGATATATGTAGGTTTTCGATATTTTGCAAATATATATTCACCGCAAATATAGCAAAAACAATCGGGATTAAGCACACAACATCTTCTTGACGAAGCCATATCTAAAACAACAACAAAATATATTTTAGTGTCCAATAAAAAACGAAAATCTAAGTAAAAATAGTAAATGAGGGTAGTTAGCTATAACTCAAAAAACAAAAGCTGTTAGAGAAAAATCGTTGCCATATTTAAAAAATACGCGTCAATTTGAGATAGAAACAAAAAAAAATCGCAGGAAACAAGCAATTTTCTTTTTTTTGTTGACCAGTGTTATAAATCAGTTCCATAAAAAATATTAAAATTTTCAACCGAGAAAATATAATGTTCCCTTCACACCATTCCGATTGACCACCCTGTAACAAAAAAAAAAGAAAAAAAAATCACGCCACTATTCAATACATTCTGACCTATAACTGCCGTTTTTTTTTCGTTACCACCCACAACTAAAAATTTAAAATAACTCGCCTGAAGTTGTGAAAATTTTTCTGCCAACTGAACTGCCGGAACGTGATTTAAAGACCGAAATTGATCACTTCAAGTTAGATTGTTTAGGTAATTTAGGCGCCGTTCGGGGTTAACGTGAACTTACAGGTAGGTGAGGAATTTTAACTTTCATAATATTGAGTGCATTACGTATACAGGGTGAGAGTATTCTGTAAAGATTTTGCATTGTATCTGTTGTTACGTACGTGTGTATATCAAGCGCAACCTCGGAAAAACAACTAAATAAGTATTACAAAATTCGCTATCCAATCTTAAGTTTACAAAATCGTAAAACTTGTAGCTATTTAAGTTGCAGAAACGATGAATTTCTCGAGAAAAATTCGCAATGCAGTGCATTACGTATATCGGGTGAAAGTATTCTGTAAAGATTTCGTATGATTTACCTATTTTTTCGGTTTCTTGTATCACCGCTGTTCTCTACGTTGTTTTGGGCCTGCCTATTTCTGGGCTTTCTTGCGGGTACTATATCAGAGCTTGTCTTTCTGTAGCTCTTTCAGGTTTTTGAAGGGTGTGCCCAATCCATCTCCACTGTCTTGTTTGGATTTGTTCTCTGATGGATTGTTTTCTGCAGTTCTTCTTTGGGTTACGCAGAATTTGTCGTAAGCATATGTTGGTGAAGACCTGCAGCCGACCTGCAATCTACTCCGTTACCTCCCATGTTTCACATCCGTACAAGAAAATGGACACAATATTGTTGTTAAAGAACGGATCTTAATTCTACGTGAAATGTTCCTGCTTCTCCAGATTGGGTACAATTGGACGAATGCTCCGTTTGCTTGTGGAATTCGGCTTTTGACAACCTCCTCCGCAAGATAAAGAAAAGACTCTACCTGCTCGATTTCCCGGCCATCGATCGTTAGCCTGTTCTCTACGTCTGAGTTCACTCTAATTTGATTTGTCTTTCTGACATTGATTTTTTTGTCCGGCTTTCCCAGCTTCTTGTTTTAATTTTTCTATTTTGATCTTCACATCGACTATCTTGAGAGGAGGCGAACAATCACCGGATACTATTATGTTGGTTGTTTGGCCCGTATGAATGGTTAAATCAAGAAAAAAAGGCCACATTTAGTGGAGAAAGAAGTATTGTGTCAGCAAGATGATGCACCAGTTCACAAGGCCTTAAAATCGATGGTGAAATTGGACCAATTGGGCTATCTATTGCTTCCTCATCCACCCTATTTACTAGATCTGGCCCCCAGCGATTATTACATGTTTCCACATCGATTTTTGCCAAAAACAGTGTTTTTTTCTGCAAAAGTTTCGAAACTTTTCACCCCATGTAGTATTGTAGTCTTTTAAAAAAAATCTGATTAAATATGCGTTAACGCTCAAATAAATATTCAAAGTAAACGAAATACAAGCAAATTTATATTCCATAAACTCTCTACTTACTTAAATATCTAATCAATTGGTTCAATTACCTTTAAAATTTATCTATAAAAAAAAACAAACAAAAAAAAAAAACATAATTGTTTTGACCAGACTTATCGGTCTGTAAACTGTAATAAAGAGATTCTTGCATTTGCACTTGTTGGCTTAAAAAAATATTAACAGTTTTTACACGGCTTCATTTTATTAGGATACGTTAAATTTAAAACGAATATGAGGACGTTAGTGGCTAGTAAAATACAAATAAATTATAATCAACACCTAATTTTGTATTCCATTTATCACGGAGTTCAGTTCACCTCAGAAAGGGAACGAAATAATTAGCTGCCTTTTCTAGAGGTAAATATCACCAAGAGAGAAAGTGTACATTTGGAATATCATTATATAAGAAACCACTACATACAAATAGATATCCGACCAAGGACAAGAAGTTCCCAGTAAGCCTGAAAACTTTAAAGATTCAGCACTGAAAATGCCAAGTAAGACTGGCACATACACGTTTTGATGGAATCTCATTTCTGATTTTCCTGTTTGTTTGACCTATGCATGAAAGGAAACAGAAAAAATCAGTGCCAGAAGAGACGAACACAAAAACACCGTAAAACAAAAATCCACCACCTCTTCCCTAGAACAACATGCACACAATACCGGCCACAAAATCGATTTTGACAAAACCAGAACCCTACAAAAATGGGTAATCAAAGAAGCCATAGAAATAGAAAAGAGGTCAAACAACTTAAATAATCGGAATGATAGCCAACGTTTACCAAAATCTTGGAAACAGATTCTATCCCAATACCAAGTCAAACCAAGAAAAACAATAATTCAACCATATGTTACTTCACCATCACAAACATTACAAAGAACCACAGGACTGAAAACGTGCAGTCAAAGCCGAGCCTCTATTGGCCAGAATCGTTCGACCAATAGAGCCACGCCCCCAGCACATAAGATCGCAGCCCTCGGAGCCAGTTTCGACATTCAACGCCAAGACACCGTCCAGTGATCACCACTTTGAAAAAGATGGATGAGTTTCCATCGAAACGTCAGCGAAACCGTCCATCAAGGGACTTTAAGCTAACACGAGATACCCGAAAAAACCACTACTACATTTCACACTCGTGAGAACATTCGTCAAAACATATATATATATATATATATATATATATATATATATATATATATATATATATATATATATATATATGTATATATATATATATATATATATATATATATATATATATATATATATATATATATATATATATATATATATACGAGGCATGTTTTTTAAGTAAGTACCGTTTTGGAATTAAAAAAAGACGTGCAAAGATATCGCTATAATTTTATTTTTACATGAAAGCCTGTACCTTAATCTACTTTTCTACATAATTTCCATGAATATTGAGGCACTTGTCATGACGTGGCACCAGTTTTTGAATACCCTCCTCATAAAATTCTGCCGCCTGACTTGTTAACCACTGTATCACAAATGTTTTGACTTCGTTATCGTCTTGAAGACGCTGACCACCCAGGTGCTTCTTCAAGTGCAGGAACAAATGGTAGTCGCTGGACGCCAGATCAGGGCTGTATGGAGGATGATCTAGAGTTTCCCATTTAAAAGATTTGATGAGATCTTTGGTCCGATTAGCCACATGTGGACGGGCATTGTCATGCAGCAAAACGATACCCTTACTCAACTTGCCACGTCTTTTGTTCTGGATTGCACGACGCAGATTGTTCAATGTCTCACAATAAGACGCTGCATTGATTGTCTCATTACGAGGCAGAAACTCCACTAGCAATACTCCTTTTCTGTCCCAAAAAACTGTGCACATGATTTTGCGGGCAGAAATTGTTTGCTTAAACTTCACTTTTTTGGGTGATGATGAATGTCGCCATTCCATGGATTGTTGTTTCGATTCTGGTGTGACGTAGGCCACCCATGTTTCGTCACCAGTAACAATTTGGTCTAAAAAATGTTCACCTTCATTGTGGTACCGCTCAAGGAAAGTCAATGCACTGCCTAAACGTTGGGTTTTGTGTAAATCCGTCAACATTTTTGGAACCCAACGTGAACACAATTTCCGGTAATTCAAGTTCTCGGTCACAATGCGATACAAAACACTACGAGAATATTGAGGAAAGCAGTCGCACAATGATGAAATTGTAAAGCGTCTGTTTTCTCTCACCTTTTCGTCCACTTTCTGCACCAAATCTTCATTAACGACCGAAGGACGCCCCACTCCGTTCTTCATCATGCACATTTGTGCGGCCATCTTTAAATGCTCTCACCCATTTCCTTACCATTCCATCACTCATAATGTTTTGTCCGTAAACTTCACAGATCTCACGATGAATATCGATCGGTTTTACGCCTTTAGCACTAAGAAATCGTATAACAGCCCGTACTTCACAATCGGCGGGACTCACGATTGTCGGAGGCATCTTAAACACTCAGTAAACAATGTATACAATGAAGAATCAGACTGTAATGGCGTCAGTGCGTAGACATGAGATGTAGGTTACCAGCGCGCATGCGCGGAACGCCGACCGTATCGCTGCGGCGGCGGAATCGCAAAACGGTACTTACTTAAAAAACATGCCTCGTATATTACATATATAATAAGCGTTTTTTCCATTCAGTGTCGGACAAAGGCCTTCCTTTTTCCATCTCTCTCGATTCGGCGTTTTTTCTGATCCATCCTAAACAAGCCGTTCTTTTCAGGTCATCTTTCCATCTTGCAGGGTCGGCCCTAGCTTTTTTGCAGCCGTAGGCAACCTAAAAAAATGCCGCCGTACTCAACCTTAAAGAAAACTACGTTAACCAGGAAAATGACATATAATTGAATTAATAATGTTAATACAGATTTACGAAAAATTGTTTTATTGAAAAACAAAGTTTACATTTTTACGTGGAAAAAGCTTATTGACTCCTTTCTGCGGTGCCGGCTCGGGTGCATCTCAGAATTTACGTATAGAAATACCCAGAACTTCTGGGCATTTCTATAGAAGCCTGTCTATTCCTGTTGTATTTGATATTACTACTCATTTATTTTCTAGATTCAAGTAATTGAAATATATTTTTGTGGACTGTGTTTATTTTTTTTGCGCTCTAGTACCTCAGGCGGTTTTGCCGCCCATAATTTTTGCCGCCGTAAGCAGTTGCCTACCTTGCCTACCTCCTAGAGCCGGCCCAGCATTTGTTTGGGGCCTTCCTCTGGATCTTTGTCCCAATTATGGCCTCCATTCTTGTATTCTTTTATTCCATCTTTCATCTTTTTGTTTCATCTTCATTTCAAACCTGCTACCTATTCTTTTACATCTTTGGTCTTTCATTTTATACTTTCATTTCTGATTCTGTCTTGTAATTTTATATTCAGCATCTGGCGTTCCATTGCTTTCTGTGTTGCCTCAGTTAGTCCATCATCTTCTTAGTCAATGTCCATGTCTTAGCCGCGCAGGTGAGAACCGTTAGAAGCATTGATCGAATGCCATCTTTCTTAGTTTCAGAGGAATTCTTTTGATGATTAAGATTTTCCTTTGCTTGCCAAATGCTGCCCACGCCAGTCTGATTCTTTTCTGTACTTCTGCCTTTGATTTGCTTTTCCACACTTTATTATTTTCCCTAGGTAGATGTATTTCTCTACGTACTGAAGTGTTCTGTCCTCTATTCTTAAGCCTCGTGGACTGTATTCGTTTGTCGTAGCCTTTATCTTATCTCTGTTCAGCACCAGTCCTCCCTCTCTCACTGCTGTCTTCAGAATATCATTAAAATAACTATTTGCGTGAAACCATTGCGTATTTAGACGTAAATAACGCTTAAAAAAAAACTTGTCCGTTAAAACAATTGCAGCTAATGCACTCCCAAAGTACGAAAATTCTCCCTGATCGCCCATTGATTGTCTAGACAATAAAATTTAAATTTAAAAAGCAATGTCAAAGATCGAATGCAATTTTACTGACCTATCACCATAAATAAAAATAAATTTGGTTAGTGGAGTCTGACAAATTAATCTCGACTTTTGTGGTGTCTCGCATTTTTCACTTCACTCGGTTAGTATGTCAAATCACATTTAAATTTGGTAAATGAAAGTAAAGGGAAAAATAACAAATTATTTTAAAAATGTGTAAAGTGGTTTATCTACTACTTTCTTCACAAATTTCTAGCCTGGCAGAGAAAGAGCAATCGAATCATTATTCCACGTAATCTCGTTTCAACTTGGTGAAATTGTTATAAAGTAACTCTGAAACTTTCAAAAAAATTTTTGTCGAGCTTTGCAAACTACTCTTCGACAACATATGTTAATGAAGCTAGACATCAAATTAGTTTCTGGCTCTGATGGAATACCTGCCGAAGTACTCAAAAAATGCGCGTGTGAAATAACTCCAACTTTCTATAGACGTTTCAACCCATCCTACTAAAAGGGAATGTTATGGCATCTTTTCAGTCTACGTCTTAAGTCTCATATAATCGTTCTTTGCGAAACTAAACACAGTCCACTTTCTCTATTCGGGGTACACCTTCTATTTCCCGTTTAGGCATAATTTTGGAGTATGTTTTTTTTTGCTGGAAGTGATCTCTCTTGCCAACGTTCATGCGGTTAAAATTTAAAACTGAACAAACCACAAAGTTTATCTACTGCTTCTATCGACCACCAAATGATATTAACTTTAAAACCCTTTTTAATTAATTATCCAAGTGCAGAAATTGCCATCATGGGAGACTTTAATGTCCACAACAACAACTGGCTAAAGTAAACAATTTTTCCTATATTTCTGTACGATTTTCCATCTTTCCACAAATCAATTATGATCTTTCGAACTTGAAATGGAACTTCACAATTTCCCTCGCTCATTTTTAATATCACTTTGCAAACCCACCGCAAAATTACTAGCAACAAGTGACAGATTATAAAGTATGGCCGAAAATTATTCATTTGTTTTCAGTTTAGCGAGCAATAGATAGCTTGATAAAATGCGGCTGATTATAACGTCTTTTTTTCATCTATTGTCACATATCGCATGAACAAATCATTTTTATTGCGCTTAAACAGGTCCAAACAGCTCTCAGAATCATTAACACGTTGTTGTTTTTTGGTCCACTGTAAGCAAACACGGTACTCATTTCAAACAGAGCTTCCTCATGCCCAAATGTTCATGCAAAATATGATCAACATGTTCTTTTGATATCTTTAGGGTGTCAGCTATCTCACCCAATTTCACTTTACGGTCATCCAAAACAATTTTGTAGATTTTTTTTTATATTTTCCGCTGTAAGCACCTCATTTGGGCGTCCAGAGCGTTCAGCATCATTTGTGTCTGTACGACCGTGTTCAAATTCTGCATACCAGTAAATGATGAGTGATTTTCCAGGGGCAGAGTCCCCGTAACACGTATCAAGCCATTGCTTTGCTTGATCGGTATTTTTTCCCATCAAAAAACAGTATTTAATTAACACACGAAATTCGATTTTTTCCTTTATTTTGAAAATATCAAAAGTAACGTCACTAAAACCACTGTAACTTGTAAATTAATCATCGAAATGTCATGAAATTTTGACACGTATCGTTTGAAGGTTGGTACTACCTAAAAATCATAGGGCGACATCTATGTGTCAGACCAAAAACTTTTCAGTCTACGTCTTAAGCCTCATATAATTGTTCTTTGGGAATCTAAACACAGTCCACTTTCTCTATTCGGGCTACACCTTGTATTTCCCGTTTAGGCATAATTTTGGAGTATGTTTTTTTGCTGAAAATAATCTCTCTTGCCAACGTTCATGCGGTTAAAATTTAAAACTGAACAAACCACAAAGTTTATCAACTGCTTCTATCGACCACCAAATGATATTAATTTTAAAACCCTTTTTAATTAATTATCCAAGTGCAGAAATTGCCATCATGGGAGACTTTAATGCTCACAACATCAACTGGCTAAAGTAAACAATTTTTCCTATATTTCTGTACGATTTTCCATCTTTCCACGAATCAATTATGATCTTTCGAACTTGAAATGGAATTTCACAATTTTTCTCGCTCATTTTTATTGAGCTACTTTGAAAACCCACTGTGAAATTATTAGCAACAAGTGACAGATTATAAAGTATGGAATGACTGCTGAAGTACGTAAAAAATGCGCATGCAAACTAACACCAATTTTCTATAGACATTTCAACCTATCTTACTAAAAGGCAATGTTATGGCATCTTTTAAGATATCTACAACGATTTAATATCATTAGCAGGCATCAATATGGCTGTAGCAAGAAGCGAAGATCAACAGAACATTTTGGAGAATTACACACACATGCACGCTTCCCACAGCGTGCAGAATAACATGATAAAAAACTTCCGGAAGTAAAATAGCCCCCTGTTTGGATCTCCGCATGGGGGCTAGTTCGGATACGTCAACACGCCAAAATAGAAATTTTAAAGTGGCTTTTTACAATAAACCAGGTTTAAACTCCAACATAAAGTCAGTGCACCAACACCTGCAACAAATAACACGTAGGCTGAAAAATTTTTGATTTGGCTACTTAAAACACATTTTTTTTGCAAAAATAGTCTCCTTCAACAGCGATACAATTAGTCCAACGCTTTTCTAATATTTCTATACCTTTCTTGTAGAAGGATTTGTCTTTGTCTTCCAAATATGTCTCATTTTCCTGTATAACTTCTTCATTGGAGCCAAATCAAAACATCCTGCGAGCATTTTTTTGAGATCCGCGAATAGATAATAGTCGCTGGGGGCCAAATCCGGAGAATACGGTGGATGAGGAAGCAATTCGAACTTCAATTCATGTAATTTTGTCATCGTAACCATTGACTTGTGACACGATGCACTTTTTTCTTGTTCATTTGGGGCCGTTTTTTTGCGATATCTGCCTTCAAACGCACCAATAACCTTATATAATATTCGCTTTTGATGGTTTTTTTCCTTCTCAGTATAGTGGATGAAAATTATTCCATGCGCAACCCAAATTACAGACGCTAAAACTTTCCCAGTCGACTGTAGTGCCTTTGGTTGCTACGAGAGGCATTCACCGGCTGCTGTCCATTCAGCTAACTGCCGATTTGATTTCGGTGTGTAGTGGTGGATCCATATTTCATCCATTGTCACATATCGCATGAAAAAAATCCTTTTTATTGCGCTTAAAACAGGTCCAAACAGCTCTCAGAATCATTAACACGTTGTTGTTTTTGGTCCACTGTAAGCAAACACGGTACTCATTTCAAATAGAGCTTCCTCATGCCCAAATGTTCATGCAAAATATGACCAACACGTTCTTTTGATATCATTAGAGTGTCAGCTAACTCACCCAATTTCACTTTACGGTCATCCAAAACAATTTTGTAGATTTTTTTATATTTTCCGCTGTAAGCACCTAATTTGGGCGTCCAGAGCGTTCAGCATCATTGTCTGTACGACCGTGTTCAAATTCAGCATACCAGTAAATGATGAGTGATTTTCCAGGGGCAGAGTCCCCGTAACACTTACCAAGCCATTGCTTCGCTTGATCGGTATTTTTTTCCCATCAAAAAACAGTATTTAATTAACACACGAAATTCGATTTTTTCCTTTATTTTGGAAATATCAAAAGTAACGTCACTAAAACCACTGTAACTTGTAAATTAATCATCGAAATGTCATGAAATTTTGACACGTATCGTTTGAAGGTTGGTACTACCTAAAAATCATAGGGCGACATCTATGTGTCAGACCAAAAACTTTTCAGTCTACGTCTTAAGCCTCATATAATCGTTCTTTGCGAATCTAAACACAGTCCACTTTCTCTATTCGGGCTACACCTTCTATTTCCCGTTTAGGCATAATTTTGGAGTATGTCTTTTTGCTAGAAGTAATCTCTCTTGCCAACGTTCATGCGGTTAAAATTTAAAACTGAACAAACCACAAAGTTTATCTACTGCTTCTATCGACCACCAAATGATATTAACTTTAAAATCCTTTTTAATTAATTATCCAAATGCAGAAATTGCCATCATGGGAGACTGTAATGCCCACAACATCAACTGGCTAAAGTAAACAATTTTTCCTATATTTCTGTACGATTTTCCATCTTTCCACAAATCAATTATGATCTTTCGAACTTGAAATGGAATTTCACAATTTTTCCCGCTCATTTTTAATGAGCTACTTTGAAAACCCACTGTGAAATTATTAGCAACAAGTGACAGATTATAAAGTATGGAATGACTGCTGAAGTACGTAAAAAATGCGCATGCGAACTAACACCAATTTTCTATAGACATTTCAACCTATCCTACTAAAAGGGAATGTTATGGCATCTTTTAAGATATCTACAACGATTCAATATCATTAGCAGGCATCAATATGGCTGTCGTAAGAAGCGAAGATCAACAGAACATTTTGGAGAATTACACACACATGCACGCTTCCCACAGCGTGTAGAATAGCATGATAAAAAACTTCCGGAAGTAAAATAGCCCCCTGTTTGGATCTCTGCATGGAGGCTAGTTCGGATACGTCAACACGCCAAAATCGAAATTTTAAAGTGGCTTTTTACAATAAACCAGGTTTAAACTCCAACATAAAGTCAGTGCACCAACACCTGCAACAAATAACACGTAGGCTGAAAAATTTTTGATTTGGCTACTTAAAACACATTTTTTTTGCAAAAATAGTCTCCTTCAACAGCGATACAATTAGTCCAACGCTTTTCTAATATTTCTATACCTTTCTTGTAGAAGGATTTGTCTTCCAAATATGTCTCATTTTCCTGTATAATTTCTTCATTGGAGCCAAATCAAAACATCCTGCGAGCGTTTTTTTGAAGTCTGCGAATAGATAATAGTCGCCGGGGGCCAAATCCGGAGAATACTGTGGATGAGGAAGCAATTCGAACTTCAATTCATGTAATTTTGCCATCGTAACCATTGACTTGTCACACGATGCACTTTTTTCTTGTTCATTTGGGTCCGTTTTTTTGCGATATCTGCCTTCAAACGCACCAATAACCTTATATAATATTCGCTTTTGATGGTTTTTTTCCTTCTCAGCATAGTGGATGAAAATTATTCCATGCGCAACCCAAATTACAGACGCTAAAACTTTCCCAGTCGACTGTAGTGCCTTTGGTTGCTACGGGAGGCATTCACCGGCTGCTGTCCATTCAGCTAACTGCCGATTTGATTTCGGTGTGTAGTGGTGGATCCATCTTTCATCCATTGTCAAATATCGCATGAAAAAAAAATCCTTTTTATTGCGCTTAAACAGGTCCAAACAGCTCTCAGAATCATTAACACGTTGTTGTTTTTGGTCCACTGTAAGCAAACACGGTACTCATTTCAAATAGAGCTTCCTCATGCCCAAATGTTCATGCAAAATATGACCAACACGTTTCTTTTGATATCATTAGAGTGTCAGCTATCTCACCCAATTTCACTTTACGGTCATCCAAAACAATTTTGTAGATTTCTTTATATTTTCCGCTGTAAGCACCTAATTTGGGCGTCCAGAGCGTTCAGCATCATTGTCTGTACGACCGTGTTCAAATTCAGCATACCAGTAAATGATGAGTGATTTTCCAGGGGCAGAGTCCCCGTAACACTTACCAAGCCATTGCTTTGCTTGACCAAGCCATTGCTTTGCTTGATCGGTATTTTTTCCCATCAAAAAACAGTATTTAATTAACACACACGAAATTCGATTTTTTCCTTTATTTTGAAAATATCAAAAGTAGCGTCACTAAAACCACTGTAACTTGTAAATTAACCATCGAAATGTCATGAAATTTTGACACGTATCGTTTGAAGGTTGGTACTACCTAAAAATCATAGGGCGACATCTATGTATCAGACCAAAAACTTTTCAGTCTACGTCTTAAGCCTCGTATAATCGTTCTTTGCGAATCTAAACACAGTCTACTTTCTCTATTTGGGGTACACCTTCTATTTCCCGTTTAGGCATAATTTTGGAGTATGTTTTTTTGCTGGAAGTAATCTCTCTTGCCAACGTTCATGCGGTTAAAATTTAAAACTGAACAAACCACAAAGTTTATCTACTGCTTCTATCGACCACCAAATGATATTAACTTTAAAATCCTTTTTAATTAATTATCCAAGTGCAGAAATTGCCATCATGGGAGACTTTAATGCCCACAACATCAACTGGCTAAAGTAAACAATTTTTCCTATATTTCTGTACGTTTTTCCATCTTTTCACAAATTAATTATGATCTTTCGAACTTGAAATGGAATTTTTACAATTTCCCTCGCTCATTTTTAATACTACTTTGAAAACCCACTGCGAAACTACTGGCAACAAGTGACAGATTATAAAGTATGGCCGAAAATTATTCATTTGTTTTCAGTTTAGCGAGCAATAGGTAGCTTGATAAAATGCGGCTGATTATAACGTGTTTTTTTCAATGCATGAGTGTATGGAGACGTTTTTGACATTAATTTTGTTTGCATTTTTATAACAATGAGGTAACTGCTAAATAAAATGTCCCGTAGTTGTTTTTAATATTAAACCTCTTTGGTTAAGTTTCAAACATTAATTTAAACATGTTTTCTTATAGTTCCAACTAATTAGTTAAACATAACAGAAAAATAGTATAGAAAGCAGGTGGTGTATGGAGACTTTTTGGACTGACTGTATATTGAAGAGTAGCGGAGACAGGATACAACCCTGCCTCACCCCTTTTCCGACTTGGAATGGCTTAGATAGATTTTTTCAACTCTAACATAAGCGATGTTGTTGCTGTTTAATTTGTGGATTAAGAAGACTACTACCTGTGTGTCCTCATTTCTTGAAGAATTCTTCATAAGTGATCCCAATGTACTATGTCGAAGGCCTTTGTATAATCAAGGAAACAGAACACGGCAGGAACATTATATTCGTAAAACTTTGCTATTATTTGTCTCACATTGATTAGCTGTTCTCTTGTGCCTCTAACCGGTTACAAAACCTGCCTGTTCTTGGGGAATCTGAGGCAAGAGAATTTCTTTCAATTGTGCCATATAAGATATGTTATATTCGGTAATTTTCACAGGCGTCTCGTGGGCCACTCGTGGGCTTTCTTGTGAATCAGTATACGAGTATATATATATATATATATATATATATATATATATATATATATATATATATATAGATTGTGTCCATTCTTTAGGCCATTCACCTGTTGTCCAGATTTTATTGCATAGTTCATGGAATAAGTTAACACCGGTCTCTCCTGTCGCTTTTAGCATTTCGGCCACAGTGGCATCCACCCCTGCGGAGATTTCCCATATTCAGTTGTGAGCTATGGTCATTGGCACTCCCCATGAGAATCTGACAGTACTCGCGCCATCTTTCGATTACTTCTGGCTTTTGCTGCTGAATAAATCTGTAGTACCATGTTTTTGTGGGTGCTGTTCTATTTCTTCACAAGTTTTGGCTATATGTTTGTTTTTGTCTTGTGTAATATGTATATATATATATATATATATATATATATATATATATATATATATATATATATATATATATATATATATATATAGGTAGCTCTCCAGGCCTTGTAGGCCTAAGGCTTGATCGGCAATTCTTCTCCATTCATTCTTTTCTGTGGCCTTTCTTTTCCAGTTACTTATTTTTAACCTTTCTAAATCTCCCTCCACTGCCCCCAACCATTTTCGTCGCGAGCGTCCTCTCCTTCTCTTTCCGACCACCGCCTCTTTCAACATTTTTTTTGCTGCTCTGGTTTCTGGCAATCTTTCTACGTGACTTAGCCATCTTATTCTCTGTGATTTCACTTGTGCTATTATTGAATGGCTGTTGTAAGGTTCATATAGTTTACTATTTGTTCGCCTCATCCAGATTCCATCCACTTTCTTTCCCCCATATCTTCTTCGTAATATTTTTCTTTCCCATATCTCCAATTTTTGTCCTTCGGCTTTATTTAGCGTCCATAATTCGCATCCATATAGGATTACAGGTCTTATCACTGTCCTGTATAGTCTTTCTTTTGCTCCCTTAGACACCAATCTCGATCTAAACAGTTTTCGTTAGAGCTCCTGCACTTCCACTTCCTTTGTTCATTCTGTAATTTATTTCTCTGCTTTCTGCATTTCTACTATTTAAGTTCACCCGAGGTGAGTAACGTTTTCTGTTTTGCCAAACTAATATATTTTTCCTTGCTTATTATTTTAGTTAAGTTATTATAAATACAATTTATGGAGTTTGCGGTCGGTTCTAGATGAAATATCTTAATATTTACACTTTTTAAAATAAAATACAATTCAGATTACTCTGACACGTGTTTCGGTCTCGCGAGCGACCATTTTCGAAGAGGTTTACAGTAAGACTAAACTTAAGTTCTAAAGAATATTACATTTGGGTGATTAATTGGTATTAAATTTATATTAAGAGGTAATAAGATTGGATACATTACAGGTAGTCCATCTTAACACGGCGTCTAATATTAATATAACATATTATTATAATAAATTATCATATTAATATGGAAGAAACAGAAGATAGGGAACAAATAGTATGGAAAGAGTTGGAAGAAGTTATAAGAAAATTGAAAAATGGAAAAGTCTCAGGCAGCGATAGGATAACGTCTGAAATGATTAAATACTTGGGGAGGAGAGGAAAACAATATTGTTAGAAATAATTAATTGTGCGTGGGAGGAAGAAAACTTTCCAGCCGAATGGGGAATATCGTTTGTTACACCAATCTATAAAAAGAGAGAACACAAGGATTGTAATAATTACAGAGGAATTACTATACTGAACACAATTGTCAAAATTTATGAGGGCATTATTAATAATAGGATAAAGAAAGTAATAAAACCACAACTATCGGAATCGCAAAGTGGATTTAGACCAGCCAGAAGTACACAAGACCACATATTTACACTGAAACAGATTATCGAAAAAAGATCAAAACAAAATAAGAGTCTACACCTTGCTTTCATAGACTTAAAAACAGCATTTGACAGTGTATCGAGAAATAAAGTGTGGAAAAGCCTAGAAAACAAAGGAATAAACAAAAAGATAATAAGAATAATAAAGGGAATATACAGCAACAATGTGTAGTATGTAATAAAAAACAACATCAAGTCGGAGGGATTTACAACACAGGAAGGTCTGAGGCAGGGAGGAAGCTTGAGCCCAACATTGTTCACTGTATGCATGGATGAAATAATCAAGAAATGCGAAATAAAAGTGAAAAGAATGACAATAGGATACTGGAAGCTGAAAAGAATAGCAGTATCTAACGCGGCTTTTGCTGATGATATTGTGCTGGTGGCTAAAAATGATTATTACAGGGAAACCTCGATATTTGGAATAAAGCGTTTAAGGAAGAAGGCATGGAAAGAAGCAGTGAAAATGGCAAAGAGTAGAGACAGATGGAAGAAGTTTATATCTGGAGATTGAGAGGGAAAAAAAGGAGAATGTATAACTGCCCTACACCATATGGTAGAAGGGATATACGATTATATATATATATATATATATATATATATATATATATATATATATATATATATATATATACATGTATATATATATATATATATATATTATATATATATATATATATATATATATATATACATACATACATATATATATATATATATATATATATATATATATATATATATATATATATATATATATATACAGGGTGGCCCAAAATTACCGAAGGGGTTTGAATTCCTTGTAACTTTTTTATTATAATTTTGTTTTTTATTTCTTTTCAGTATTTTGTAAAGAAGACTTGGGGAATTTAAAATGGAACAGTACACAATTGAACAACGTGCCCAAATCGTTGACCTTTATTTCTCAAATCAACGGTCCATTGTTTTGACTCAGGGTGCATATCGTCGTTATTTTAATGTGCGGGTTGGACCCTCAGAGTCAACAATAAACCGTCTGGTTGCAAATTTTCGACAACAAGGGGCAGTAAGGAACCTTCCTGGTGCCGGCAGACGACGAACGGTGCACACGGATGACAATATTGAACGGGTACAGGAGAGTATTCGGGAAGATGGAGAAACATCAACCAGGTGACGTTCGACACAACTTGGCCTCTCACGAGGGTCGCTGCAGAGAATTTTGCATACAATGAGAATGTTTTCCAAACAAAACTCAGCTTGTCCAAGAATTGAAACCGACAGATTACCAGCAACGACTTGATTATGCAATTTATTTCCGGCAAAAAGCAGAAGAAAACCATAATTTTATTCATAATTTAATTATGAGCGACGAAGCCCATTTCCGATTAAATGGGTTCGATAATAGGCAAAACTGCAGGATATGGGCTACGGAAAATCCAAGAGTAGTTCAACAGCGACAATTACACCCCACTTAAGTGTACTGTTTGGTGCGGTGTTTCGTCGGAAAGGATAATTGGCCCATATTTTTTTGAAAATGAACACGGTGTCGCCGTTTCCATCACTGGTGTTCGATATCGGACAATGTTGGAAAATTTTTTAAGGCCAGCCGTGGAAAATCATCTGCAAGTATGGTTCCAACAGGATGGAGCCACAGCGCACACTGCGAGGGACACAATGGCTCTTTTACGCGACATCTTTGGTGAACGAATTATTTCGCGTACAAGCGATTTTAATTGGCCTCCGCGTTCACCGGATTTAACCGCTCCAGACTTTTTCCTTTGGGGTTATTTGAAAGGAAAAGTCTATATTAATAAGCCTAGAACCATCCAGCAATTAAAAAACAATATACGCGACGAAATCAACAACATAACACCTGAAGTTTTGCGAAAGGTTATGGAAAATGTTTTGGAAAGAGCACGAATATGCGAATCACTTGCGAGATATAATTTTTCATAATTAAATTAAAAATATTCTCCATTAATATACTGTATTTAAAACAAAAAAAAAATTATAATTATGTCTTAAATAAAAAGTTATAATGAACTCAAACCCCTTCGGTAATTTTGGGCCACCTTGTATATATATATATATATATATATATATACGAGGCGGCTGGTTTGAAAAGTCCGTGCAAAGTCCGAGAGATGGCACCACCGGCGCGTATCGAGGTCATGTTTAGTTAGTAGCATCTCTTGAATGAACGCACACCAAGTTTCAGCCATATTGGTCTATTTCTTTGTGTTTGGCATTCGTGTGAATCAAGGAAGTCGAGTGATTTTCAAGAAATGGTCGAAAAAGGATTTCGTGTGGTGATTAAACATTACTTTATGAAAGGCAAAACGCCTTAGGAGACTAAAGAGAAGCTTGATAAACATTATGGTGACTCTGCACCTTCGATTAGAACAGTTTATAAGTGATTTCAAAATTTTCGGACTGGCCATATGGGCACAAGTGACGCTGAACGTTCTGGACGGCCTGTGGAGGTTACGACTCCAGAAATCATTGATCAAATCCATGATATAGTGATGGATGACAGAAGAGTTAAGGTGCGTGAGATTGCTAGTGCTGTTGGCATCTCGACTGAACGGGTACATAATATTTTGCATAAACATTTGGACATGAGAAAGCTATCCGCAAGATGGGTGCCGCGATTGCTCACGCTTGACCAAAAACGGAATCGTGTGAAGTGTTGCGAGGATGGTTTGCAGCTGTTCCAAAAGAATCCGGAGGACTTTAAGCGTCGTTTCGCCACTGTGGATGAAACATGGATACATTACTATACTCCTGAGACCAAACAACAATCTAAACAATGGTTTACCAAGGGGGAATCTGCACCAAAAAAGGCGAAGACCGTTCCTTCGGCCGGAAAGGTTATTGCGACTGTCTTTTGGGATTCGCAAGGGATAATCCTCATCGACTATCTGGAAAAGGGTAAAACTATTACAGGTGAATATTATTCATCGTTATTGGACCGTTTGAAAACCGAGCTGCAAGGAAAACGCCCGCGATTGGCCCACAAGAAAGTCCTTTTCCATCACGACAACGCACCAGCACACACCTCAGCAGTTGTGGTTGCAAAATTAATGGAAATAGGATTCCAACTCGTTTCACATCCCCCCTATTCTCCAGACTTGGCTCCCTCGGACTACTATTTATTCCCCAATTTGAAGAAATGGCTGGCGGGACAAAGATTTTATTCAAACGAGGAGGTGATTGCAGACACTAATGGATATTTTGCAGACTTGGACAAATCCTATTATTCGGAAGGGATCAACAAACTAGAACATCGTTGGACGAAGTGTATAAGCCTAAAAGGAGACTATGTCGAAAAATAAAAAAGGTTTACCCCAAACACATAAGTAGTTTTTATTTTTGCACGGACTTTTCAAACCAGCCTCGTATATATATATATATATATATATATATATATATATATATATATATATATATATATATATATATATATTATTATTATTATATTTTATTTGTGTTTCTTCACATCTACCACAAATGAATTATCGCATTCTTACTTGAGAGGTTGTAGATCAAAGAATTAGTTTATTTCGTCTTCGTTTTTACTGACCTCGTAAACTTTATTCCCTTTTCAGACATGCTGTATATGTCAGTCACGTTGGGAATCAATTTTTGAAAAAAACCTAATGATGTGCTTATGTATTATAATCGAAAACTGATTAAGATGATAATTATTGATGATTTCAAGAATGCGGTTCCAGAATGTATAGGTAGGATATCATGTTTTCTATCACATGACATATGTGAGAAAATCTTATTCTTCGAGTTGTCAAATTAAAATTCTCCCGATTGCGTCGTTTTTTCTTTACGCCGTTCGACATAAACATATTTTAAAATTTTAATTCGCGAATGTAGAACGAGTCCATAAATTTGTAGACCATGCCAAAAAGTTGTTCCTGCTTATATTAATTTGTTATTTTGCAACAGTGTACGTAATGGTTCTTTATGAGATGTTTCGTTGCTTAAATCGCATTTTACATTGTATTTTTATGAAAATTCGAAAATCGGCGCTTTGAGCGATAATTTCGTTAATATTTATGTATATGTTCCAGTGGTTATTTTAATATACGCAGATATGAGGCCTGTGTTTATTTCTTTATATATATATTTCTTATATATATATATATATATATATATATATATATATATATATATATATATATATATATATATATATATATATATATATATATACAGGGTTACAGGGAAAGTTGTCCTAGATAATTAAGGACGTTATAGTTTAGGTCGTTTCTGACCGATTTGACTCTATGACATGATGTCCTAAACTTAACCGTTTTCGAGATATTGAAGTTTAAAGATTTTCTAGAAAAAACACGTTTTTTTTTTTTTGCTTTTATGTCGATTTTTTTTTATTAGAGGTTCTCGAGTGCGATTTTTTGGTTATTTTTAGTTAGTCTGTATGTAAAGTATCAAAAATCATCAAAAAAATTTGAACTAGTTACTAACAGTTTCAAATGGCGGCTTGTTAATGTTTCTAAATTACGAATCTTTACCAAGTGTTTCCTACTTTAAATCAATAAAGAGAAAAAAAAATGTATGGAAGTTATTCTGCAAATTATTTTAAAAACTTTTACGTCTTTTTAGCTATTAAAAAAGGTATAATACTAGGAGTTTAATAGGAAAACTGTACACAGAATGACACCTAAAGCGGGCTCGGGTAGCAAAAGGTAAATTTTTAGGTGAAAATACGAAAAATACACAAATAAAACAAAAAACCTTGCAATTTAATATTTTTTATCAATTATAATTCATGTTCTATATGGTCGCCCCTATTTCTAACACAAATTCTCATTCTTTTTCTTAAATTACTTTTCACAACGCTGGTTGTGAGGTGCCGCCTCATTTCGGCAGCCGCATCGATTATTTTTTGTCTTAGGACATCCACGTTTTCGATAGGAGTCATTTGGTCGTATACGAGACTTTTCATGTGACCCCACACATAAAAATCCATCGGTGTTAGGTCTGGGCTTCTCGCCGGCCGAGGTATGGGTCCGCCTCTTTCAATCCATTTGTTGGGATAATTGTCATTGAGCCATGCACGAACACTTCCTCTGTAGTGAGCTGGGCAGCCATCGTGTTGAAAGTACATGTTTTGTCTCAAACCAATAGGTAGGTCTTCCATCAAATTAGGTAAATCGTTCCGCAAAAAATTGTCGTATTCCTCGCCATTCAAATTATCTGGCAGGAAGAATGGCCCAACCAAATAATTTGAAATTATACCCATCCACATATTTAAGCTGAAACTTGTTTGTGATCCTTTCGTTCTTTTTTTGTTTGGGTTGCCTTCCTCTTTAGAAGCCCAATAGTGGGCATTGTGGTAGTTTGTAAGACCGTCTTTGTCGAATTTCGACTCGTCAGTCCATAGTATTTTCTTAGAAAAAAGTTGCATCTTCGACATCGGTATTGAGCATAAATCTGCAGAATTCTAATCGTCGCAACGGATCCCCTTCTTCAATGACTTGCACGGGCGTATAGTGGTAAGGGTGTTGCCCAACAGTATGCATTACAAACCATACCTTCCTCTGCGAAATACCAAGCTGTTGTGCGACAACATTTGTAGATGTGGTTGGGTCCACCTCAAAGAGACGTGGTACTTCGTTTTCTTCGTCTTCGTCAAAGATACGTGGTCGTCTCATGTCAGTCCGCCGTCTTTGTACGGAACCAGTTTCTCGTAGTCTTCGATAAGTTTCATCAAATACGCTAACATCAGGTACACGACGAGTAGGATATCGCAGTATGTATTCATCACGTGCACGCGACGACACTCCTTCGCAAAATCCGTAACACATTAGGATGTCAGCATATTCCTCGTTGGTATACGTTGCCATATTCACAAGCAGAGATCAAAATCAAGTTACGAGCCAATTCACACAGTCAGAAGATGAAACACAGATATTTTTGAAAAGCACGGTATAGCACTTCTACCACGGACGAATCGCATGAGCAGACTAAAAATCATTCAATAATGTTTAGTGAACAGAAAGTGTCACTCGCACAGAGAGTACCCCGACCGGAAAAAATGCTTACCAAACCCTTTTTATTGTTTGAAGGTGCAGGTAGTAAACCGGTAATTGGTAGTATCTAAATTCTATTATTATGTTACTCTACATTTGGGCCTATTGAAATCTCATTTTCTTAGAATTTTCAATAGATCCAGTAGATATTATACCGTTTTAGATAGCTAAAAAGACGTAAAAGTTTTTAAAATAATTTGCAGAATAACTTCCATACATTTTTTTTTCTCTTTATTGATTTAAAGTAGAAAACACTTGGTAAAAAATCGTAATTTAGAAACATTAACAAGCCGCCATTTGAAAGTGTTAGTAACTAGTTCAAATTTTTTTGATGATTTTTTGATACTTGACATACAGACTAACTAAAAATAACCAAAAAAATCGCACTCGAGAACCTCTAATAAAATAAAAAATCGATATAAAAGTAAAAAAAAACATGTTTTTTTTTAGAAAATCTTTAAACTTTAATATCTCGAAAACGGTTAAGTTTAGGACATCATGTCATAGAATCATATCGGTCAGAAACGACCTAAACTATAACGTCCTTAATTATCTAGGACAACTTTTCCTGTAACCCTGTATATATATATATATATATATATATATATATATATATATATATATATATATATATATATATATATATATATATATATATATATATATATATATATATATATAGCGCAGTAAAAAAAGGTCAAAATAATGATGAGATAGATAGTATTGTCT
This sequence comes from Pachyrhynchus sulphureomaculatus, assembly GCA_019049505.1. Lineage (NCBI taxonomy): Eukaryota > Metazoa > Arthropoda > Insecta > Coleoptera > Curculionidae > Pachyrhynchus > Pachyrhynchus sulphureomaculatus. Next base: position 134,218,983 of record CM032448.1, on the reverse strand, counting down.
TGAATTTTGGACATCGAAAAACTTGTGCTCTTTTGTTTATAAACAATTGAAGTTTTCAAAACGCGTTTTTTTGAGCTTGTTACAGAGGATCTACACCACCCTACTCTTGATGTTGACATTGACTGATCTAATTTATATGGCTTAGATGATGTGAATCAGGCATGAGGAATGTTATACCATTTACTATATAATATATAATGTGCTTGATTCCTATGTACCAAAATCTGATTCACAAGAGAGATTTCCGAGTATGGTGTACATCGGACCTAATTAGGGCGATTAAAAGGAACTACAGGGTCTTTCAAAAGTACAAAAGATCCAAATATCCTACTTTAAAAAAACACTTCAACGAATTGCGTGCTCGAGTGAAAACTATAATTGACACAGCGTATGATGATTACATTACAAAAACTGAAAGCTCCATAACTAATGAGCCTAAGACCTTCTGGGCGTTTGTGAAATCACGGAAATCCTCTTTTTTCATCCCTGAAATCATCAGGAATGGGGCGACCCAGTAATCAGACCCACAGGATATTGTAAACTCATTTGGTAACTTTTTTAGTAGTGTTTATACTGGTCCGTCAATTTAAGATCCTGACACTCTTCCACCAAATACCAGTACACTTATAAGTCTCAAAAATATCTCGTGTGACGAGATCTTGAATGATTCTAAAAGACTAAAAATTAAAACTACTCAGGGATAAAATTCCATGCTTTTTAGTGAGGGATTGCATTTGTGCCTTCTTGGAACCGCTCGCTTTTATCTTTACCCTTTCTCTTAAAACTAATACTTTTCCAAACATTTGGAAGGAAGCACGAATCACACCTGTCTTTAAAAAGGACAATTCCACCGAAATTTCAAATTACAGGCCAATATCATTCTTGTCTGCCTTTGCGAAGGTCTATTACTAATCTAACTTGTTTCACCCAATACGTAAGTGAGGCATTGCATAGGCGCCAACAGGTTGATTCACTCTATACGGACTTTTTGAAGGCCTTTGGTAGAGTGGATCATGGGTTATTCCTAGCAAAAATTGATGCCGTGGGATTTGATAACAACTTGGTCAGTTTTATTGCGTCCTATCTTACTGGTAGATCTCAATATGTTGAAAATTCGCGGTCACAAGTCTGCAAGTTTCTCGGCAGGTGCGCCACAGGGAAGCAATTTGGCTCCTATGATTTTCTCTCTTTATTAACGACATAATCTCTGATATTTTCAGTAAAGTGCTCCTATTCGCGGATGATCTAAAACTCTTTCAGATACTAAGCACCACTGGATTGCCTTGACTTGCAGGAGGAACTAGAAAGAATCAAATTAGGGTGTGAACGTAACAACTTACCGCTGAATATCAAAAAATGTTACGCCATGACCTTTTCCAATAAGTCAAGTATTCATTACAATTACGAGTTAAACGGTTCGCAACTTCAGCGGTGTTCTGTTGTTAGGGATTTGGGGATTACTTATGATGCGAAGCTTGCTTTTGACACTCATATCAACAGCATTTGAGATGCAATCACTGCTGCGACGCAGCCATTTAAAAAAATTGAGATTTTTAATTTAAAATAGTCGAAATGTATAAATTTATTTTGAACACCCTGTAGCATCTAACTCAAATTTCTTTACATATATCTTTTTTTCATCTCTATAGAACGCTCCTACTAATTATGATTATTCCACCTTCAGAAACAATGGCGCTACTAGCAATTTTTTACAAAACTGAAAACTAGTACTTTTTTTTAAAAAATTGAAATATTAGAAAAACTACTAGGTTTAGGTATATAACATTATTAATAAAAAAATTATAAAATTTTACGCAGAATTTAAAAATAAAATAGAAAAAAGGATGTTCCATTTAAAAAAACATATGTTATATCGGCCACACTTTTTTGAAGTACTCTGTATATTCAAAAATAATTTTAAACTGTGCACCTTAACATTCCCTAAAACTATTGTATTTACCATTTTATGTCATTCCCGAAACAAATGAGATAATGAGCTTTACTCTATCTATCATTGACGCACCCTGTACACCACAGTTTTTGGAAAGGAATTTTCATCAGTCATGTCACTCCCCTATTCGCCTGATTTGGCACTCTGTGACTTCGGCCTGTTCCTCCATTTGACGATGGAAGAAAGTGCCCCTCTTCGAGACAGTAAAGGAGAATTGTAGGCGCCGTTGAATGTAGTGACAGCATTGCCTTCCAAAAAAATGTTCGGCCTGTGGAATTTGGATGCACGAGGACCGTAGCTACATTAACTTTTATAACGTTATTCAGTGTACTTTTGGATCGCACCACGTATACCTTTAAACCAACAGAATCATTAAAATCAGTCTACATATTAATAGCTAATACGACGTCATTCAATCTAGCATACAGACATACTTTTTTCTATAACTACTACTTTTTAGATTCGCGTACATTATTATATTTTTTTCTCTATAAATTGTGTCAGTCTGCCACCAAGGGGAGTCTCCCAGTGACGTTTAAGCGCCGTCTGGACTGGGCGACCAAAATACTAGGGGGAGTCCCAAAAAATTTTACCCCGATTCTCTCCGTCTGGACATGTACGCAATAAACTGCGGCCCAGACGTATCGATAAGGAAATCTTCTCCAGTTGTCGTTTATAGGTCAGAACAAGGCTGAATGGATTGGGTTGCTAATTATTATATAGAATGATGTAGGGCGGGGGTGGGGTCGATAATTACGGAATCGTCTTTTTTTTTGGCTTAAAGGGTACGTATTTACTTCAGGGGCGTCGACTGTAGTCAGAGCTAGAACTATATAAGGGATTGAGTCGTCTATGAATAGAAAATATAAGTCAAAGTAATTTTTCGTATAGACCTGCATTGTGAGTCAATTAATTTTCCGGTCAAAAAAATGCAATCAGTTTCGTGAAGAAATGTAGGCTGTTTATGTCCACTGGTCCAGTCGCCAGGGGTTTTGAACACCTCTTAAATGTTAACAGGCTGAATTTTGGCACACAAGTAGTTTTTATGCGTAGAATACGATATATTCCAGAGATCTTCCAACATTTGGATACCTTTCATAGTACGATTTGTCGACTTTCTAACAAAAGCTTTCCCATCCAACTTCCTCACTTGACCCAAATCTCATTCCGTGGAGCCCCATTTTCAAATTTAGAAAGAGGTAATGATCGCTGACAGAGTCCGAAACCATCAGCCTCACGTTAGAAACATTGCAGGGTATGAAACAGTTCGTCACTTCATTTACCTTAGCTTAGTAATAACAACGGCGGATTTGAGAACGAAATACGCAGACATCTTGCTATTGTCCAAGCTAACAAAAATATGGCGAGACAGTGACTTGACGCAGAATACCACATTACGATTCAACAATACACTAATATTCCCAATTGCTACATACGCAGCCGAAACCTGGACCACTAAAAAAAAAAAAACCGGTCAAGTGCAAGTTGAACTTGCACAATTAGTGTTCCGTACGTTGATTGTTTTTAAAATAAAAATTTTTGTTAGGGTGGTATAAAATGATCAGTGACTTCACAAAAACACACCCCAAATGAGTTTTCAACAAAGTTTGTTTCCAATCTTTACTAAAAACTGGTGACTTTGAAATTTTGTTTTTTTTTTTATATACCAAATAAATTATTAAAGGTAATGCACTCGTGATAATTTTCGTTCAATCTATACCCCGTGGAGAATATTCCAGCATTTTTTTCAAAATTTTTTGATCAGTACTTTTCGAGATAAGGTAGGGGACAGCGATTTTTTAAAAGTAATACGAAGAAAAGTGTGCGCAAGTATTACATTATATATATATATATATATATATATATATATATATATATATATATATATATATATATATATATATATATACATATATATATATATATATATATATATATATATATATATATATATATATATATATATATATATATATATTTTACTCGTGTTTTCACAAGCTTTCATTTGACACCACATTCGATGACCTAGTAAAAAAAATTTTTTTCACTTCCGATTTCACCCCTCACAATGAACCCCTTAAGTCAAAATTTATGTTACGGTGGTATAAAATGATCAGTGACTTCACAAAACACACCCCAAATGAGTTTTCAACAAAGTTTGTTTCCAATCTTTACTGAAATCTGATGTCCTTGAAATTTTTGTTTTTTTTATGTACCATATAAATTATTAAAGGTAATGCACTCGTGATAATTTTCGTTCAATCTACACCCCGTGGAGAATATTCCAGAATTTTTTCGAAATTTTTTGATAAGTACTTTTCGAGATAAGGCCCGGGACAGCGATTTTTCGCGAATTTTTTAAAAAAATAATACAAAGAAAAGTGCGCGCAAGTATAATATTATATATACATTTTTTACTCGTGTTTTCACAAGCTTTCATTTGACACCACACTCGATGATCTAGTAAAAAAAATTTTTTTTTCACTTCCGACTTCACTCCCCAAAACTAACCCCTTAAGTTAAAATTTAATTCTCAAAACTACATGGCTCTGATGAGGCCGTCAATTCCTATATTATTACCAAATTTCACCTTTCTATGTCAAATAGTTTCGGAGAAAATCGGGTGTGACAGACAGACAGACAGATAGACACCGAAGTGATCTTATAAGTGTTTTCCGTACGGAACACTAAAAATGACAAGTATCGAATCAGCACATTTTGAAACGTGGCTATACAGAAGGATGCTCCGGATACCCTGGACAGCGCACCGCACAAATGCTTCCAACCTAGATGAGCTTAACATCGAAACAAGACTGACTACTATAGTCAACAGGAACACACTTTGGTCACATAGCAAGAGGGAGGGACACAGTAGAGCGGTTGATTGTGGAAGATAATGTCGAGGACAAAAGACCGAGAGGGCGGTCTCTCACACGGTGGTCGGACCTTATTAAAACAACAAATGGCCTCACATTCCCGAAAGCGCATCCCAAAAAATACCTGCCAAAACCTTTCCAGCTGATGTTTGTGTTTTTTGAACGCTTCGGTCGGCTCATGCGATTCTAGCCACTCTCCGTTAGATTCAGGCGTGTCGTGATGGATCTATGTTTCGTCTATTATTACGAATTGTCGCAAAAACTCCTTTAGATTACGCCGCAACAGTGCCAAACAGCATTCCAAATCTTCGACACTTTCTTATTTTTAAATCGTGAGATTGCGGGGCGCCTATAGGGCACCTGGCTTTTTCATATGCAAATACTCATGCAAAATATGCCTCACGCGTTCTGTTGGAGTTTTTGGAGTGGCTGTCTCATTTAGACGTTCGAAACATGGTGCATCATCGGTGATTATACGCCCGCACTTAAGTTCACTAAAGCATCGACATATGGTTGCTTTCGATGGAGCAGATGTGCCATAATACTTTTCAAGCCGTTCTTGGGTTCTGGCTGTATTTTTTCCCGTCAAAAAGTACTGTTTAATTAACACACAAAAATCTTTTTGTTCCATCGTTTTGCAAAAATCAAACGTAGCTTCACTCAAATAGCTATAACTGGCAAACTAACAGATAAAATGTCATGAAAATTTTACACGAATCTTCTGAGAATTGACACCAACTGAAAATCATATGTTTTTTATTTGTGCTGCCATCTCTCGGAAAATCTCCATGAAATACTGTGCAGAATTTGCCCCACCAGACTACTGTTGTAAATTTGACTTAAAAAGGCCCGATACTGTTTCGACAATCTGTTATATATATAGAAAAATATATTTATGAATGGATAACAAATATGCCTGTCTCACTTTTTCTAGAATAAAAAAAATCACAATATATGTATCATATTACGTAAAACAATTTTTTCATTCAATTTCTTTGTTCTTGTTATACTTATATTTTTTTTTCACGAGATTTATTAGTAAGTTGATCCTGTATCTACTTTGCTTTGAAAGTTACGAAGACATAAAAAAAAGTTAAATATGTATTTTCACCAGTGGCGCCGTATACGGAAAGTGGTGTACTGTAAAAGATTACCGTACGACTCCGTTCGTTCGTTTATCCGTCAGCACGAGGGCGTCTTGACAAGTTCCTACTACTACTTTATACACCTAGTGCAAACTATGTTAGGAATGAGGAATCTTTGGCACAATGACACTACTCAGTATATATCACCACTACACCAAACACCTTATTTTTGCACTCGACGCGCGGTTCGTTAACCATATTAGCTTCATCAGGAGCGATGATTGACTAAAGCTAAACTACAAATCTACCCTATTTATACTTAGTCCAACACCTGAAATACTCAAGCGGAACTAATTATATGGGCGAGGCCATCAGTTTTGCTCAAGTAACCAGTAGAGGGGCCCTCTGTCTTTATTTAAACTACTTTTACATTTTATAATTTTCATACATTCGTATGCGTTCAACAATCTCCTATCAGATACATTTGTAATTAATCTTAGATTATTTAATGTTACAGTATGATCGATCAGCTTCAAGGGCATGTTCGGCAATGCTAGACTTTTCTGTTCTACCGTATTTTAAATGGGCTAAATGTTCTTTAAATCGTATTCTAAATGACCTTTTAGTTTGCCCAACATATTTTTTGTCGCAATCATAAATCCCACTTTTCTCACAATTAGGAATCTTATCTTTGGGATTTCCTAAGATATTCCTCAAATTTCCTGATGGCTTGTAGACTAAGGTGAGGCCTACGTTATTAAATACCTTATTGAGTCACCTGTTATATTTCAGATTATATGGTAAGGAGACACTTGGTCCTATTTGCTTCACGTGTAAAAAAGGTAAAATTCTGAATATTTAACTTGAACTTATGTCTGTTTATTAACTTGTTTACGAAGTCAACGTCATAACCATTAACTCTAGTTATACTCCTAATATGATTCCTTTCATTATTGGAGTTAACTCCGTTAAGAGGAAAAGTGAGCCAACGATGAACTAAAAAATGTAATGCAGTTAATTTATGTTGTTTGTAATGAAACGAATCATTAGGAATATATCTAATCCAGGGGTTGGAAACCTTTTAACTAAGGGGTGCCAGTTTTCATCCATACAACATTTTGCGTGCCGACATAGGTACTTACTACAACTAAAATTAACAAAAATTAACTTAAATTAACTTAAAATATTGCTTTTAGACGGTTTAATTACAACAAAATTTTAACATTTAACAAATAATTTTATTATACTAGTCCTAGGACCTAGTGTGAACCCTGTGCTTGAAGTTCTTTAGAGAGTTTTCTTATATCCGGTTCATATCTGGTTATTTTCAGTGTCACACATGCTTCCGAGTTGTCTGTTGTCAGCCTGCTTCGGTACGGGTTTAAAATCACTCTCATATGGGAAAAAAGTTATTCACAGATATAGGATGATCCGAAAGCTGTAAGCATGGCAAACGCTACTTTCTTAAGACAAATAAATTTCTCTGGTAAACTCATCCAACAACTGAGCATCTCGTTTGAATGGTTCTGGCAGTCACCTTCCAATACCCTTCTTAATTCTACAAATTTCGTGTTCCATAACTCGAAGCTTTTAAATTCAATGTATTGAAGATCAAAATCATTAATGTCCATCCATGAGAAAAGAGATATGTCCAAGCAACTGCTGGAAAAATCCATTAAATCTGGTTTGATTAAAAAAGCGAACATAGGACCATGTTTATCAAAATCCTGACCCCTCTTGATAAACTCCTCTTTTAAATTAGTCATATATTTAAGAATTTCGTCTATTAGTGCACCATCGTCGACACTGGATATATAAGTTTTTAAACTTGGAAAATATTTATATGTGTTTGGAGTAATATCGCTGATAAATAAATCTATTTTTAATTTGAATGATTTCCAGAATTCGTATAAATCCAGAACTGTTTTGCCTGAACCTTGTAACTTTAAGTTGAGTTCGCTGAGATGGTTTGTAATATCAGTCAGAAACATTAACATACAGATCCAGTTCCTATCTTCTAGTTCAGGATAAGCATCCACTTGATTTTTTTCCAACAAGAACGATTTAATTTCGCCCCGATATTTCACAAATCTAGAGAGCACGTTACCACGGCTGAACCAGCGCACATTATTGTGCAATGGTATATCTGAATATGCACTTTCCAATTCCTGCAGAAACGCCTTAAATTGTCTATGGATCAGTGAAGAACGACCGACAATGTAGTTAACTATTTTAACCACCCTATCCATCACGGATTTTAAACTTCCAGCGGAGATTTTAGCGCACAAACTCTCTTGGTGAATTATGCAATGAAAATTCAAAACTGACCTACCCATGCGTTCAATAAGAAGGGAAACAAATCCTTTATGTCTCCCAATCATAGCAGGAGCGCCATGTGTCGTTACGCAAAAAATTTTATTTAAATTAATGTTCCGCTTTTTCAAAATGTTTAACAAATTCTGAAAATATATCCTCTCCTCTTGTAGTTCCCTGCAATGGGAGCAGACAAATCAGCTCTTCGTACACACTGCCATCATTGAAGTATCGCGTAACGATTGCCAGAGGGGCAATGTCATTAATATCGACACTTTCATCCAATGCTACACTAAATACAAAACTCCGTTTGATAGCGTCTCTCTGCTGTTTTTGGACATTTTGTGTCATTTCGGTAATTCGTCTCTCGATGGTCCGCGCTGATGCCGGTATATCCCTAATCCTGGCCAATATTGTATCTTTATTGGGCAAGGCGTCGAATAAAATCTCGCCAGTACTCGAAAGCCTTTGCTTCATAAATTCTCCGTCAGTGAACGGCCAACCCTTTTGTGCCAACGATTGTGCAATTTTGAAACTGCATTCAGTTACCTGATTTTTTCCTTGGAAAAATTTGCTAAAGAATGTTGACTGTTTCTCGTATTGTTTACTTGCTCTTTGTATTGCCTCCCTTTTATCAGCGTTATCTTTAAATGATGATTCATATTTTATCTGGAAGTGTCGTTGAACACTAGATGTCCGGAAAACTACGCTTTTCCGACATAGGACACAAATGGCCCGATCGCTTTGCTGTACAAAACCGTAATCTGTTGTCCATGAAGTTTGAAATGATCGAACGTCTACCTTCTGTTTCTTCGCGGCCATAACGCAACGTAATTTTAATTTTTAAACTTTTCGGCGACTATTGACTGGAACGGATGTTACTTCTATACTAAATGATCCAAACGTGTAGCCGCTTGCTATATATAGAAAAATAATGTTTCCAGAAAATTCCAATAATTACGTTTATTAAATTTCTTAGAACAAAAATTATTATCTACAACGCGCCCATTGCAATCAAAGGGCCGTCTAGAAGTTAAATCTAACAAAAACTAAAGTTCGGCAATATAAAAAGAGTTGCGGCGCGCGTCGGAACGATTGAAGTCAAGTCAAACAAAAACTGCCTTATAGTGGCTCTTTTGATCTGAATTGAGGACGTTTATTTGTGTTTTTGCCTAGGTTTATATTTTGAGGCTTGCCGTCTTTAATACTTGCCGAAATTAAAGCCAAACCAATGCATTCAGTAAAATTATAAATTACAAAATATATATTTTGTAGTTTTTGGTAATAATACCTAGTGACCTATATAATATATCGTTTTTGTTTGTATTGTTAAAGTAATACTGTCTTCGATTATTTACTTAATTTCGAAACATGTCACAGATTACAGAATTAATGTGTAAACTTTGAATAGGTACGCGTGCCATTCAAAATTGCTTGGCGTGCCAGAGATGGCACGCGTGCCATAGGTTGTCGACCCCTGATCTAGTCTCTAAACTTAAAAAAAATTCGTTGTCTTGGTTGACACACCAGTCTTCGCCAACATCTATTACTTCTTCATTTGAATGAAGTTTGGATTATTTCAAATGTTTTTTTTTTCAATTTTGGGGATAGATTCCGAAGGCGTTAAATCAGGGGAATATGGGGGATGATCAATGAGTTCAAAGACTAATTTGTTTATTTCTTGCAAAACCAGCAGGTATATGTGTGCGGGCTCATCGTCTTGCAAAAAGAGCACCCCTTTGGTGTTTTTCTTATAATTTTGTGAAAAATAATTATTATTTAGTCACTGTGTTCCAAGTAATCCGTAATAAGTATCCCATCCTTGTAACAAAAGACGAAAGCAACAACTTTTCTACCTGATTTCTTTTTAGCCAAGTCACCAGGAGTTTGCTAAAGTTTAATGTACGCTAAGGCCACAAAATCCAAAATAAAATAACACACTTTTTGAATCACCTATCCGAATTTTTAATAAATTCTCATGCTAATAAAAGGAATTTGGAAAAAATCTGTATACTAGTTTTTTGTAAAATTTCTCGCTCTTTCACGAAGCGCTATTAGTTTTTTTGATATCTTTTTTATTTTACGAGATATTACCGAAACACCTAATTTTTAGTGTTCTGTACGGAACACTTATAAGATCAGTTCAGTGTCTGTCACACCCGATTTTCTCTGAAACTATTTGTCATAGAAAGTTGAAATTTGGTAATAATAAAATGGAATTGATGGCCTCATCAGAGCCATGTAATTTTGAAAGTTAAATTTTGACTTAAGGGGTTAGTTTTGGGGGGTGAAATCGGAAGTGAAAAAAAATAATTTTACTAGGTCATCGAGTGTGGTGTCAAATGAAAGGTTGTGAAAACAGGAGTAAAAAATATATATATAATGTATTACTTGCGAGGACTTTTCTTTGTATTATTTTTAAAAAATCGCGAAAAATCGCTGTCCACCCGCCTTATCTCAAAAAGTACTTAACAAAAAATTTTGAAAAATTCTGGAATATTCTCCACGGGGTGTAAATTGAACGAAAATTATTTATTATTTATACTTTAATAATTTATTTGGTATACAAAAAAAACTTTCAAGGTCATCAATTTTCAGTAAAGATTGGCAACAAACTTTGTTGAAAACTCATTTAGGGTATGTTTTGTGAAGTCACTGATCATTTTACACCTCCGTAACAAAATTTTTTATATTAAAAGCAATCAACGTACGGAACACTAATTGCGCAAGTTCAACTTGCACTTGACTGGTTATTATTCATCTTATTTTCGATTTTGTAGGCTTAGCATACATTTTAGAGCAGCAAACTTTTTTTTATTGTATTCTACGTCCTACCTGTATGCCAAAATGCAGCCTGTTAACATTTAATGAGAGCATGTTTCCTCTCCGTTGACTATTTCTTTATCTCTGGATTATAATGATTGACTTACGTTTCATTCATAGTTACCATTCTATCAAAAAGTAAGATTAATCCTCTGCAAAACGGCATTAGTTCGACGAATCGAAAGACTCGCATTTTTAGAAGTCACCAAAAGTGTTCTTCGTATTTGCTGAACCATCTCAAGACGCGTATAAGCATCTATTTGTCATAGTTTTTCGTTATTACTCTGCAAAACCGCTACAAATCAATTTGGATGTTGTGACGTTCAGTAGTTTTTGGTAGGCATTTAGAAATTTAAGGATCTATTTGGCTGGTAATTTTTTCATATTCAATTTCGAATGGACAACGTGACAACCACGTTCGTATGAGCCTCTCCAGAACCATTTCATGTAGAGCCTCAATATTCTCTCGGGAAGATACGGCAACGGGTCTTCCAGAATGGTGTTCGTTACTGGTGTCGGTTCTTCCTCTCTTCAAATCCGCAACCCAATTTTTAATAGTGGCGTAGAAAGAAAATTGTTCCTTCAACGCATTTAACATGTAGTAGTAAATTTCTTTAGGGCATAGTCCTTTCAAAAAGAATACGTTATCACCGATCAATATTTGATTTTACTAAAATCCCAATTTTTGTCGGTCACATCTTAGTCAAAAAAGTCATTATAAATAGTACAATCCGAGGGTTGCCTTTTAAATTTTGAGATGTGATATTACGATTGTTGTAAAATTTGACATTTGTTGTTGTTAAAACAGTGGCGGGTCAAAAATTAACCGAATAGTTTGTTTACAGTAAGCGTTTAAAAAAAGAGGGTTGGGAACAAATAGAAATTTCATGTGAAAATTATTGTTGGATGATTTTTTTACGATTTCAGTAAAGATCTAACGCAACAACAATGTCGGTTTGCAGAGTTTCGTCATGGTCGTGCTTCCGTCAGCGATGAATTTCGTGAAGGTCGACCAAAATCGATTGTTACTCCAAAAAACATCGATGCTGTGCGCAACATGATTGAAGAGGCTCGACATGTATCTTATCGTGAGACAGAGGCATCCTTAGGCATATCGAAGGCTGCAGTGCATTCGTTTTTTGCATTAACATTTATCTGTGAATAGACCGAAACTCAAAAATAGGCTCGTAACATTGGTTGTAAGGAAATGCCCAAAAGATTCGATCGAGGATATGCACAATCCATATACAAAACTTGAATATAGTCATACGAGCCGAAAACTAAGCAACAATCAACAGCTTGTAAGATGAACCGAACTCAATAAAAGCTGTTCGATCGCGAAGGACTTCCAATAAAATGATCGCTTGTTTCTTCGATTATACAGGACACGTTGCAACCATTGCTTTAGAGGATCGAAGAACAGTTAATGCTGAATGGTATACTACAATTTACTTGCCAGAAGTCATCGGTAAAATCAAGAAAAACAACCGAAAACGTCGCATCATTCATCGAATTAATGCCTTATTGCCCGTATTCACTTGAATTATCGCCTAACCACAGCTTTGGAAGGATTCAACTTCATCCAAAAACTTCAGAGTGGAAAAAATGTTTTGACAATTGGTTCGAACGCATGCAAAAGTGTATAAAACTGAAAGGCGAATATTTTAAATAACATCTTGTACCAAAAAAATTTTTTTCTTTCATTTAAAAAACGTAGTTGTCGTTCAAATTGGACCGCCAAATTTTTAACATATCAGTTTCGAGGAATATGGCCAATTTAATGCCAAACAATTTACTGAACGAAGCTGGTACCATCCGTGTTGGTAAAATAATGGAAGAAGAATAAAGAAACAAACAGAACGACACAAATATGTACCTCACACTCTAGTGACGCACAACAAAAATAATAATGAATTATTTATAAAAACTGAGCCGAAAAATGAAAATCGCAAATGCAATTGAAATTATCTCTTTAGATGTACAGGGTGAGTTAAGAGTAAAGTTCATTATCTCATTTGATTCGGGAATGAGGAAAAAATCTAAACGAATGAATGTTAAATAAAATAGTTTTAGGGAATGTTAAGGTGCACAGTTTAAAATTATTTTTGAGTATACCGGGTACTTCAAAAAAGTGTAGCCGATATAACATACGTTTTTTTTAAATGGAACATCCTATTTTCTAAATTATTTTTAAATTCTACGTAAAATTTGATTAATAATGTTATATACCTAAACCTAGTAGTTTTTCTAATATTTCAATTTCTTTAAAAAAATACTAGTTTTCAGTTTTTGTAAAAAAATTGCCAGTAGCGCCATTGTTTCTGAAGGTGGAATACTCATAATTGGTACGAGCGTTCTATAGAGATGAAAAAAAAATGTATGTAAAGAAATTTGAGTTAGATACTACAGGGTGTTCAAAATAAATTTATGCATTTTCGACTATTTGTAAATTAAAAAATCTCAAATTTTTCAAATGGCACACCCTGTATATTATAATTTCTTCTGATAGATTTTACAGAACCCTCTAACCTGTATTAGGTATGTTATATACCTATTTCTAATAGTTTTCGATTTATTTTGAATTTTTCAATTTTTACTCTGAAAACTAGTATTTTTTTTTTAAATTGAAATATTAGAAAAACTACTAGGTTTAGGTATATAACATTATTAATAAAAAATTTATAAAATTTTACGCAGAATTTAAAAATAAATTAGAAAATAGGATGTTCCATTTAAAAAAACAAACATATGTTATATCGGCCACACTTTTTTGAAGTACTCTGTATATTCAAAAATAATTTTAAACTGTGCATCTTAACATTCCCTAAAACTATTGTACCGTAGAACCCCGATTAACCGAGTCGCGATTATCCGAGCTCCGGATTAACCGAGCCAGTCTAAGAACCTGATTATCCGAGATACGCGCGTCTATGCTGCGTATTAACCGAGCTTCTAAAATATGTATGTACATATTTCCATTTAAAATCGTCGGGGCCTTCGGGGAATCCCCCTGGCCCGTGTGAGGGGTTCCCCTATTTATGTTTTTGGACTCTTTCCGCATGTAAATTTGCGTGAATGCAGTGCGTTATAGCGTTTACTACGGAGAAGTACGACTATACTCACATAATTTATTTGGTTTGAGTTCTGGTAGTTAAATGTAATTAATATAAACTGCTTTGTTTGAAATTTTGTTTGTCGTATTATAATGAAGCAAAACAAGCGTAAAAGAATCGTCGTTCCTATTGAAGAAAAATTAAAAGCCGTCAGAAGAATTGAAGTAGGAGAGACAACTAAAGTTGTTGCACGAGATTATGGAGTAGGTGAGGTAACAGTTGGAGATTGGAAAAGAAACCGCACAAAAATAGAAGAATGGTGTATAAATCAAACCTCCTCGTCCTCAGGAAGAAAATCAATGAAAACCGGCGACTATGAAAAGATTAACGAAGCTTTGTTGATGTGGTTTAACCAACAGAGATCAAAAGGTGTGCCTCTGTCAGGTCCAATTTTACAATAGACAGCAATAATGATTAGTAGGCAATTCCCAGAGATGATCAGTTTACCGCCAGTTCTGGATGGCTTGACCGCTGGAAAAAACGGTACGGTGTACGACAACTGACTGTATGTGATGAAAAACTTTCTGCTGATGTGTCATCAATTGAGAAGTTTAAGCAGAACTTTAAAAAGCAAATTGAAGATTGTGGATACACATGTGATCAAATTTACAACTGTGACGAAAATGGTCTGAATTATAAAATGCTTCCATCAAAAACATTGGCATCTTGACAGGAAAAATCAGCTCCTGGGCACAAACGAAGTAAGGAAAGATTAACTATAATGGTATGTTCCAATGCATCTGGCAAGCACAAAATCCCACTGATGCTGATTGGCAAGTCTGCACGTCCAAAAGCTTTAAAATACATCTCACTCAAAGCCCTACCAGTCTATTACAAAAGTCAGAAGAGCGCATGGATGGATGCGACCTTATTTACTAACTGGTTTGAAGAAGAGTTCATGAAATCTGTGTCTAAATTTTTGAACAGAAACCGTCTTCCTATTAAAGCAATTTTGTTAATGGATAATGCCCCCTCTCACCCTGGAGAAGGACTTCATGTGGGCGAAATTGTCGTAAAATTTTTTCCTCCAAATGTAACCAGCATAATGCAACCAATGGATCAAGGCATCCTCAAAAATATTTAAAAAAATTATAGGCGTTTATATCTTGAACATCTGTTAGAAAACATAGAAAAGGAGGATATTATCAATGGGATGAGAAAGGTTACACTAAAAAATGTTATTTACTGGGTGCGTACTACCATTATTCAAAAATCTTTCTCAAAAGTTATTAATTTTGAGGACTATAATGACAGTGAAGATGATACTCCATTAAATGAATTAGCTTTGAAATTGAGAAGCCATGGAGAAATGTCTTGTTCAATTTTTGACAGCGAGATAGAAGAAAAAGAAAAAAGTTTATTTGAATTAATGCAAAAATTAAAAGGTTGCGAAAATGTGACAAGAGAAGATGTCGTTGAATGGATTACAGCAGATGATTTAGAAGAAGAAATGAGTATTGAAGAAATAACGGATGCTTTTCAGGAAACCGAAAAATCCGATGACGATGACGATGACGATGCGGCGGTGGATGAACAGTCTCCCACTAAGATCTCTCATCAAGAAGGTTTTGTTTCTTTGGAAAAAGCTTTGAGGTACATCGAACAAGAACCAGAGGCAACCCCAGCGGATTTGCTTCTTCTTAATAGATGGAGAAACATTGCAGCGAGAAAAAGAAGATGCAATATGAAACAGAAGCGCATAGATACCTATTTCACTGTTTTGTAATATATGTACCTATTTATATGTTAAAAACGTTAATACATCGGTTTAAAGTATTGGTGTTTATTTTTTGAATGAATAAAAAACAAATCCGGCTTATCTGAGTTTTCAGTTATCCGAGGAGGGTGCCCCCCCCACGTTACCTCGGATAACCGGGGTTCTATTATTTAACCTTTTTTCGTCATTCCCGAAACAAATGAGATAATGAACTCTACTTTATCATTGACTCACCCTGAACATCTAAAGGGATAATTTCAATTGCATAATTTTCATTTTTCGGCTCAGTTTTTATTAATAATTCATTATTGTTTTTGTTGTCCGTCACTAGAGTGTGAGGTACATATTTGTATCGTTGACTGTACATCACCATGTACAGTCGGTCAAGGAAGAACGTGTCCGCGACAATTCATTTTTGGTAGATGCAAGTCTAGTGATTTAACATCAATAGGTAGAGGGGATCCTTTATATACGATGTATTTTAGTAAAAGGATCAGTCGATTCCGAACTTTCCTCAAAATCACGTTAAATTCAGAATGAGGCACCCGTTTGCGCGTCGGTTCGAGGCAGTCTTTCTTTGTTCCCATCCAAAGGAGCCTAAAATTACACATTCCGCGGTCGATAAATATATTAAAAAGTCGGTGTCGTTTGTGAAGGAGTGGGTAAATCATTTTAACGAGACGAAAAATGTCGACGACTGGCTAAAATGTGGCTCGGTAGGTAAAGTCACTTCAAAAGTCGAAAAACGAATCGTGTCTTCGTTTTCAGAGGACCCGAAATTGACACTGCGTCAAGGAGTGGTAAAACTTAAGAAAATAGTGTTTGAAAGTGTCCCATGAGGCCAATCGACAACATTTGCGGGCTTATGATGTCAAATTCCGAAGCACGTTGAAGAAATCTTTGCTGGGGAGAATTACGTCGTGAAGCGGTTCGCTTAAGCCCACGATAAGATACCAGAGTGGCCCTCACAATCGCCAGACGCCAACCCTATTGAAAGCGTTTGGTCCCTTGTAAAGAGGAAGCTCACAAGAAAGAGTCTGACTCGGTTGTCTCGCGAGATTTGAAAAAATTGCAGAGTATGCAGAAAGTCTCGTCAACAGCATGCCTCGAAGATGCTAGGCTAGGGGTCGGCAACCTTTTAACTAAGGGGTGCCAGTTTTTCTTCCATAAACATTTTGCGTGCCGACATCGGCACTTACTACAACTAAAATTAACAAAAATTAACTTAAATTAACTTAAAATATTGCTTTTAGAAGGTTTAATTACAAAAAAATTTTAACATTTAACAAATAATTTTATTATACTAGTCCTAGGACCTAGTGTGAACCCTGTGCTTGAAGTTCTTTAGAGAGTTTTCTTATATCCGGTTCATGTATGGTTATCTTCAGTGTCACATATGCTTCCGAGTTGTCTGTTGTCAGCCTGCTTCGGTACGGGTTTAAAATCACTCTCATATGGGAAAAAAGTTGTTCACAGATATAGGATGATCCGAAAGCTGTAAGCATGGCAAACGCTACTTTCTTAAGACAAATAAATTTCTCTGGTAAACTCATCCAACAACTGAGTATCTCGTTTGAATGGTTCTGTCAGTCACCTTCTAATACCCTTCTTAATTCTACAAATTTCGTGTTCCATAACTCGGAGCTTTTCAATTCAATGTATTGAAGATCAAAATCATTAATGTCCATCCATACGAAAAGAGATATGTCAAAGCAACTGTTGGAAAAATCCATTAAATCTGGTTTGATTAAAAAAACGAACATAGGACAATGTTTATCAAAATCCTGACCCCTCTCGATAAACTCCTCTTTTAAATTAGTCATATACGAGTATTTAAGAATTTCGTCTATTAGTGCACCATCGTCGACACTGGATATATAAGTTTTTAAATTTGGAAAATATTTATATGTGTTTGTAGTAATATCGCTGATAAATAAATCTATTTTTAATTTGAATGATTTTCAGGATTCTTATAAATCCAGAACTGTTTTACCTGAACCTTGTAACTTTAAGTTGAGTTCACTGAGATGGTTTGTAATATCAGTAAGAAACATTAACATACAGATCCAGTTCTTATCTTCTAGTTCAGGATAAGCATCCACTTGATTTTTTTCCAACAAGAACGATTTAATTTCGCCCAGATATTGCACAAATCTAGAGAGCACTTTACCACGGCTGAGCCAGCGCACATTATTGTGCAATGATATATCTGAATATGCACTTTCTAATTCCTGCAGAAACGCCTTAAATTGTCTATGGATCAGTGAAGAACGACCGACAATGTAGTTAACTCTTTTAACCACCCTATCCATCATGGATTTTAAATTTCCAGCGGAGATTTTAGCGCACAAATTCTCTTGGTGAATTATGCAATGAAAATTCAAAACTGATCGACCCATGCGTTCAATAAGAAGGGAAACAAATCCTTTATGTCTCCCAATCATAGCAGGAGCGCCATCTGTCAGTACGCAAAAAATTTTATTTAAATCAATGTTCCGCTTTTCAAAATGTTTAACAAATTCTGAAAATATATCCTCTCCTCTTGTAGTTCCCTGCAATGGGAGCAGACAAATCAGCTCTTCATACACACTGCCATCATCGAAGTATCGCGCAACGATTGCCAGGCGGGCAATGTCATTAATATCGACACTTTCATCCAATGCTACACTAAATATAAAACTCCGTTTGATAGCGTCTCTCTGCTGTTTTTGGACATTTTGTGTCATTTCGGTGATTCGTCTCTCGATGGTCCGCGCTGATGCCGGTATATCCCTAATACTGACCAATATTGTATCCTTATTGGGCAAGTCGTCGAATAAAATCTCGCCAGTACTCAAAAACGTTTGCTTCATAAATTCTCCGTCAGTGAACGGCCTACCCTTTTGTGCCAACGATTGTGCAATTTTGAAACTGCATTCAGTTACCTGATTTTTTCCTTGGAAAACTTTGCTAAAGAATGTTGACTGATGTCGTATTGTTTACTTGCTCTTTGTATTGCCTCCCTTTTATCAGCGTTATCTTTAAATGACGATTCATGTTTTATCTGGAAATGTCGTTCAACACTAGATGTCCGGAAAACTACGCTTTCCCGACATAAGACACAAATGGCCCGATCGTTTTGCTGTACAAAACCGTAATCTGTTATCCATGAAGTTTGAAATGATCGAACGTCTACCTTCTGTTTCTTCGCGGCCATAACGCAACGTAATTTTAATTTTTAAACTTTTCGACGACTATTGACTGGAACGGATGTTACTTCTATACTAAATGATCCAAACGTGTAGCCGCTTGCTATATATAGAAAAATAATGTTTCCAGAAAATTCCAATAATTACGTTTATTAAGTTTCTTAGAACAAAAATTATTATCTACAACGAGCCCATTGCAATCAATGGGCCGCCTAGAAGTTAAATCTAACAAAAACTAAAGTTCGGCAATATAAAAAGAGTTGCGGCGCGCGTCGGAACGATTAAAGTCAAGTCAAACAAAAACCGCCTTATAGCGGCTCTTTTGATCTGAATTGAGGACGTTTATTTGTGTTTTTGCCTACGCTTATATTTTGAGGCTTGCCGTCTTTAATACTTGCCGAAATTAAAGCCAAACCAATGCATTCAGTAAAATTATAAATTACAAAATATATATTTTGTAGTTTTTGGTAATAATACCTAGTAACCTATATAATATATCGTTTTTGTTTGTATCGTTAAAGTAATACTGTCTTCGATTATTTACTTAATTTCGAAACATGTCACAGAGTACAGAATTAATGTGTAAACTTTAAATAGGTACGCGTGCCATTCAAAATTGCTTGGCGTGCCAGAGATGGCACGCGTGCCATAGGTTGCCGACCCCTCTGCTAGGGGATTATTGATGCAGAAGGTAATTGTGCCGTTGTTAGCACACCAAAGATACATCGTTGCCAAAAAATGTTCTCGAAACACTTTTTTTTCAAGAATAAGTGCAGGCACGTTCTAACTTGTCCGACTGTATTGAATTGAGAATCCCTTTTTTTTGAAGTCGGTTAAAAATGAGAACTATTGCCTAAAATTATGGTACCCGCTCAGCTCAGGAAGCGACAAGTTTATTATTTCAAAAAAAAACTCAGATTTTGGATTTTTTAAATATTTATTTAGCAAAAATTTCATTATACACTATAGTAGAATGTACATTTACTAAGCAAAACGAAAAGAGAGACATAAGAGAGAGAAAAAAAAACACAGGCTATCTATCGGCAAAATTCGAAATTATCTTTGCGAGAGAATGAAAAAAAAAAAACGCTAAAAACTAAATATTAGTTACCAAAATTTCGAATCTTACCTAAAACTACACGAATAAACGAAAAATTCATTTACAAAAAACATTAGAAATATCCTAACTATTTTTTTAGAGATCTATTTACTTATATCTACACAAGAATATACAGAGTGGGCTTGAAATAATCAAATACCTATAGCTCCAACAAACGAAGTAATTTTTCAGTATTTATTGAGTAGCTATAAATTAATTACTGATATCATCCATTTTTTTACATATTACACAGTCTAGCCATAAAGTCTGTCAATCACGAGGTTGATAATTTTACATATTAACCGGTGGAAATACTGCAGACTCGTGCACTTAGGCAGCGCGTACAATTAAGCTCAGTTTTTCGCTTCTTTTGCCCCCATGGAGTGGGAAAAGTATGAGAATCATGTTGTAGTTTTACCGTTTAAAGTGAGGAAGTGCGCTGGAGATTTTTGTTTTTAAAACTTTAACCTAAATATTCATATATCGCCCCACTAAAAGCTACAAGGAAACTTAAAATGCCGCTTTCAATACCTATATGTGATTTCAAAGAATTTTTAACTATAGTTTTTCAAGAAACATTTGTAACTTTCCAGTTCTTGTTTGCGTTGGAATTGCGAATAGACTTTATGGCTGGCTAGTGAATCTGATACACTGTTACGCCTCCAGGAAACGAAAAGGAATTTTTCCCAAGATTTGTTCCCATAAAGAAGCCGAACTTTTAATAGAAAACAGTTATTATTATAGGCTTTTGAGGTGCTAAAAGAGGTCGTGGTCACTGCCGCTTGAAGATTTTTAATTATGTCGAATCGCTTTCATTTCATCGGTAAGTGAATTCGAGGGAAAAAAATAAGTCAAAATATGTTGAATCAGGCTAGTAATCCGAAGCACAAACTTGATTTATGATCAAACAGCGGCCTTATCAGAGTCGTACAATGTGGAAATACCTAAAATCTCAGTGAGAATGTTGTGCACAGTAGATTACGAAATCTTCAGTCCTGATTTAACGAATTTTATGGACGGTTCCGGTTTTTTTTTTTAGTAAAATCATGCATCTTAAGAATGTTAACTTCACTAAGTCAAATTTTTGGATTGCTTGACTCTTTGCCGTCTAAGAGGGTATCATGAGTATATTGAAATTGCTTAAATCATTGTGTGGAATGTGAAGCAATTGATGCGTTGCATTACCAAATTGAACACAAAATTCAATTGCACCTCCTTATTTAATTGGTAGATTGTTCGTCAAGACATACCGTCACTCTTACGACTATAACTAGCCATCTAGTGCAGCAAATGTCATAATAAGACAGCGGAGGTAATAATCATAAATATTCTTGTCTTCGACAACAAAAAATACAACAGCCAGCGCAGCAGTTTGGCTTCTTCGCGGACAACAGGTATATAATCGGCCAGGGTAAGTTTAGATTTTTCGTGGGAATTTTTTTCCTTTTCATTTCCGCATGGCTTAGCGTTAAGTTTTATGAAAAGAAACAAGTAATGTTTAAAAAATACTAAAATTTCGTATTTTTTGTTTTAGAAGCTTCGTTATCGATAATTTTAAGGATTATCGATGAACTGTTAGTGCTCAAAGCAGCTGAATTTCCTTAAAAAAGATCATTGTTTAGAGGGTTGTTTTTATGGAAACTTTTGACTAATTAGTAATAAATCTCTAACAGTTACATAATTACCATAAAAAATTATTACTTTTGTTTGCTTTTCGCAAAAATGGAGGACGTGTTGCTATTGATAAAATAATCATTTTTGAAAATCTGTCTATTATGATTTTAAAATATTATGAAATATTTAAAAACTGAAGCCTGTTTCATAAAAGTACAAGTCTTGTCGGTAGTAATGTTAAGAATGAGATGCTTTAAACTGCAATTTGTTGTTAACGAGCACTTCACAAACAATTGTGTAATTTATTCAAAGCAAGTATACTGGTAAATGATAAAAAAGCATGATATATCGAAAGCTGTGACTAACAAGACAAGTGTGGTATTTTATTATACGAGTATATGTATTAATTATTTCAAATAAAATAACATTTAATTCTTGATGAATTGAATCGATTAAAATCGGCGATACCGATCAGATTTTTATTTTAAAACTTGCTATACCATTTTTACTTTCTTTGCTGAAGGAATATCTCATATTCGTGAAAAAAATCACCCTTCGAAATTCCTGCTTTTCTTCACGTTTTAGAGTTGCTTCCTATATATGGTGTTGTTATTTATTTACTATATATAGAGGTAAAGAACTGTTGTGGCTCAATCGGTGGGTGAGTGTAGTGTCGACAACGATGCCGCAGAAGAACAAGACCTATGTATTCTTAAATCTGAAGTCAAAGAATAGAAAAGCAGCAGGTACTGACGAGATCACTGCGGAAATAATAAAGATGATGGGAGAACTATGTTACATCAACTGTGTAATGTAGTATGGAACACTGGAAGATGGCCGAAAGACTGGTGCGAAGTTGCATTTATGCCCTTGCATAAGAAAACATCCCCTTCGGATTGCAGCAACTATAGAACAATCGCTCTAGTGTTACATGCGGCGAAGGTGTTTCTCTGGATCCTTAATAAAAGACTTCGAACTTTTCTGCTGCTGCAAATATCTACCGAACAAACATGTTTCATTGCAGGAAGAGGGACTAAAGAACAAATTCTCAAGATACGATAGAGAAAGTCAGGGAAATAACAATCTATATCTGTTTTATAGATTACCCTAAAGCTTTCGACTGCATACAATGGAGCAAACTCTGGCCGATTCTAATCAGCATGGGAACACCTATATATCTTGTAAACCTTATCCGATCCCTGTATGAGAACACAAATGGCAGAATTAAACTGAATAATTTTTTTTGCCGATCCCTCTTACGTAGAAGCCGGCGTCAAACAGGGCTGTATTCTGTCACCATTACTTTTTAACATATATACCTGAACCTGAACATATAATGAGGCCTGTTTTTTTACGGATGGAATGGGGGTGTGACAATCGATGGAAAAAAGGTAAGTAACCTTAGATATGCGGATGATACTGTTATACTTGCAACTTCAGTACAAAATAATTATGAAGCGCCTGGAAATTACTAGCAAAAACTATAGATTGACAATAAATAGAGTGAAGACTAAAGTAATGATTGTTAGTCGTAATGAAGATTTGTCACACATAAATGAAATTGCTGGTTTCCCAGTTGATGGCCCAAAGACTGGTGCGAAGTTGCATTTATACCCTTGCATAAGAAAAGATCCCCTTCGGATTGAAGCAACTATAGAACAATTGTTCTAGTGTTACATGCGGTGAAGGTGTCTGGATCCTTAATGAAAGACTTTGAACTTTTCTGCTGCCGCAAATATCTACCGAACAAATAGGGTTCATTTCAGGAAGAGGGACTAAAGAACAAATTCTCAAGATACGATAGAGAAAGTCAGGGCTAATATGACTAATTAGTTCTGTTTTTTAAAAGCTAAAAAAGTCACGAAGATAGAAAATTTATTCATTGTTGTCAAAATAAAACAAGTTTTGGTATACTGTCATCTAAAATGTTTTTTTTTTTTAATTTTGCAGTTTCAAGCATTTTAATGCACTGCGAGCACTCTTACGTATAAACATATTTTAGAGTGAGTGAAGCTGAAGTTGTTATTATATGGAAAAAAGGCGATAAAGACAAAATAGAAAATTATCGTCTATTTAGTCTACTGTCCCATTTATATAAATTACTTACAAAAATAATAACTAATAGATTGACGCACAAGATGGATTTATATCAACCTCCGGAACAGGATTCAACACAATAGACCACCTACAGACACTACGTACGCTCATTGAGAAACCCACGAAACATAATATACTCTTATGATTGTTAGTCGTAATGAAGATTGTCACACATAAATGAAATTGCTGGTTTCCCAGTTGATGGCCCAAAGACTGGTGCGAAGTTGCATTTATACCCTTGCATAAGAAAAGATCCCCTTCGGATTGAAGCAACTATGGAACAATCGTTCTAGTGTTACATGCGGCGAAGGTGTTCTACCGAACAAATAGGGTTCATTTCAGGAAGAGGGACTAAAGAACAAATTCTCAAGATACGATAGAGAAAGTCAGGGAAATAACAACCTATATCTGTTTTATAGATTACTCTAAAGCTCTTAACTGCATACAATGGAACAAACTCTGGCCGATTCTAATCAGCATGGGAACACCTATATATCTTGTAAACCTTATCCGATCCCTGTATGAGAACACAAATGGCAGAAATAAACTGAATAATTTTTTTTTGCCGATCCCTCTTACGTAGAAGCCGGCGTCAGAAAGGGCTGTATTCTGTCACCATTACTTTTTAACATGTATACCTGAACCTGAACATATAATGAGGTCTGTTTTTTTACGGATGGAATGGGGGTGTGACAATTGATGGAAAAAAGGTAAGTAACCTTATCTATGTAGATGATACTGTTATACTTGCAACTTCAATACAAGATAATTATGGAGCGCCTGGAAATTACTAGCAAAAACTATGGATTGACAATAAATAGAGCGAAGACTAAAGTAATGATTGTTAGTCGTAATGAAGATTTGTCACACATAAATGAAATTGCTGGTTTCCCAGTTGTAGGCCATTTCAACTATTTGGGATCCTTCATAACTAACAATGGTGGTTGTGAAGCGGAAGTAAGAAGGCATTTTGCTATGGCTAGAAGCTCCACAATTAATCTCACTAAGGTTGGGAAGATACGGCTGTCACAAAAAATACAAAGTTAAGATTGTTATCCGGCCTTATATTCCCCATGGCAACTTACGCATCGAAAACATGGACCATTACACAAGCTGACAAAGGAGGAATCAATATTTGAAACATCTATAATTTTTTTTGCGACATCGTTTCAAGGAAAGAGGGCCACCCCTTTGGCAGTCGATATACGAGGGTCATTCAATAAGTAAAGAGACAACCGGCCTCATTTTAAATCCATTTAACGAAACCGTTCCATACTTCTAGGAGTGCAAGTTGGCAACCTTGTGATGAGTTTTAATCAGCTGTTTGATCATATAATGTAAACACAACCTTGAAATATTCAATTTACCATGGCGAGCCCATTGGAAGACTGCACGTTAGAAGAGCAGCGTTCTGTCATCACATTTTTAGTAGCAGAAGGTGTTAAGATAAGTGCAATACATTTTAGAATGTTATTACAGGGTGGACAAAGTTGCATGAACTGTGAACGTTTACAAGTCGATAGTCTCTCGTTGGAATCGAGGATTGAGGGACTTATTCGTGATAACAGAAGAATTACTGTTGAAATGATAGGTCAGGAGGTTTGGGTAAGCGTTGGAACTGCTCACAGTATTATTTAGAACCCTTTACAATGCCCGCCCCCCATACGGCTTACCCAAGAAAAGCTTCAAGAACTGGGTTGGGAAAACTTGCCTTATCCCGCATACAGCCCAGACCTGGTTCCGTGTAATTTTTATCTGTTCGGACCTCTCAATGATGCCCTACACGTGGAAAGAGGTTCACCGACAATTAAGAATCGAAGGAAAATGTGTAACAGTGGATTCGACGTCAACCGAAAGAATTCTTTGCCACAGGAATCAAGAAGTGAGCAGAAAGGTGGAACAAGTGTATTAACGCTGGGAGGGGGATTAGGTCGAAAAGTAGACCAAATTTTGTAACAATCCAATAATCCGTTCTTGAGCTAGAGCTAATTGTCTCTTTACTTATTGAATGACCCTCGTATTTCTTACTTTCTCTTTACTTAAAAAACTCGAATTCAGGGTAAATCATTTTACCGACGGTTTTTTTTTTGTGATGCGCGTGTTGCAGCGACATCTCTAAAGCCCTACAGAAGCAGCGCGTGCTCAGAAAAAGCTGAAATTCATAAAGATATGATGCATTTCTAGTATGTAATGCTTGCGGTAGAATCAAGCGGACTACATCAGTGTTCCTGCATCGATAGAATTTGAGCTTTTTAAAGGAATCACAGCTTTCATAGAGCCTAAAGCGTTCTAGTACGAAGTAATATACAACAGACACTGACATATTAGATTTTCAAATATGGCCCACAAACAGTCATATAAGTAATGGCGTGGTTTCCATTCCTGGTTTCGACTGCAACATCTATTTTCTCTAGTGCCTCCTAAATACACCCAGTGGCTTGGGGAAGTCCTGTTATCGCAAACAAACCTCCACAAACATTTAAAATATGTTTAGGTAACAGTTCATTAAATTTATAACGAAACTGAAAATAAAAATTTATTCTGGGTTGAAATACTCTTTGACGTCTTTCAGTAATTTCTTCATTTTCATCTTTTAATGAACAAATATCAAACCACATTTTCTTGATACTAACAATTTAAACAGAATGCAGAAAATGATCAGTAAATAACCCTTGTCAGTGTCAGTTAGATACAAATAAATCGACAGTTAATTGGCAGTAATTTACTCGTCAACTTGTAAAAACTCACTTGTCACAAATCTACAATTGTATGCTTGTGAAACACCAATAATCTCACACTTTGCCAAACTTAATAGGGATTATTTGTTACTTACAAAGTTGTAATTTCATGAAATAGGCCCATGAAATATTATTTCAAAACTTGGCGCCCAACCAAGGTGGCTTAGTTATGGTTTGTCGACAATTTAATTTTCAATTACAGTAAAAATTATTACTGTAAAAATTTAACTATGTGATGTTGGATAAATATTAATAAAGTTTTTTTTATTATACCATTTTAGTCGATAATTCGATAAAGGTACATAATTAGGCCAAAATTTTCACCTCACTCTGTAGAAAGACATATTTTACAGTCTTATTTACTATAATTTACAACTATATATTACAAAGATATTTTCACTTTTATTCAATACTATCCTTTATTACAAATTTTGACTTTTATCACAAGGCCCGCCCCCACATTGTTTTCTAAAATAACAGCTAAGGCATGAGATATCACAAAATTTCTTCTAAAAAACTTCTTTTTTTTTTTTAATTAATTGTACTAATTTACTAACTTTTTTTTGTACGATTTTTTTTGTTGTATACAAAATAAATTCAATATTATTTCTAACCTAAAATTTGGCTAAAATTCAAAAATTTGTTTAAATAATTTAATTCTTCGTTAAAATATCTTACACGACTCGCTTTTTCTACATTTAGGTGGTCCAAAAATATACTTTTTCCTTACCCCTCGTATCTCATTTACTGCTAATATTCACAGTATGATATTATTACAAAAATAAATATTAAAGACCTACTATCATCACACATTAATGATAAACGTTAACGATAAATGTTAACGGTAAATTCTAGCGGACACGTTAACGCCGAAGGTTAACGGTAAATATTAACGTTAAACGTTAAATTTAAACGGTAATGTTAACATTTCCGTTTACCATTAATGTTGATGGCGCCAGATCTTCATCGATATAAATTGCGCTTTAGGTTGTGGCAATTTTTCAGATAAAACCTGCTGTAATTCAGGTTTAGATAATACAAAAATTGCCACAATTTTCAGTGGGAATCAAAGTCCTTTTTACGACATGCTTTAAAATAGTCAAATGTTGTAAAAAGCACTTAACAGATGTCCTTAGTTTCTACGTATATCACAATTTTTACAATTTTGAGAAAGAGACTATTATTAAAAATTAAGTAGATGTTTAATTTATGGTATACCAGTTATCAGAATACTTTGTACGTGAAGGTTATGACGATTTCTAGTTTTATAACTTATACGGTCGTACGCTTTGCATTTCTGTAAAATAGTATTAATTACAATGTTGTCAAGTTTGTGTAAAATAAGTTATATCAATTTATAAAGTATATATCACCACTACACCAAACACTTTCTGCACTCGACGCACGTTTCGCTAACCATGTTAGCTTCATCAGGAGCGATGATTGACTAAAGTTAAACAACAAATCTACCCTATTTTTACTTAGCCTAATCCTTGAATTACTCAGACGGAACTTATGGTATAGGCGAGGCCATCAGTTCCGGTTAAGTAACCAGTAGAGGGGACTGTAAGGAATAGGCCCTCTGTTTTTATTTAAACTACTTTTATATTTTATGATTTTCATACTTTCGTATGCGTTCAACAATATCCTTTCAGATACACTTTTAATTAATCTTAGATTATCTAATGTTGCAGTATGGTCAGCTTCAAGGGCATGTTCGGCAATTTTTTTTTTTTTTTTTTTATGGGTCTAGCACACGTGCTACAGGGAAGTCCCTAAAGCGCTACAGAAGCGACACGTGTGCGGAGAAGGCGATTCACGCTGTTCTTGAACCGCTGTAGATTGTACTCGGTGGGAAACACAGTCCTGGGCAAATTATTCCAAAGGGATGATGTTCTCCATATAAAAGACTGCTTGAAAAGTGTTGTACGGGGAGTAACAAGCTGAACCTCATACGGATGTGAAGAATTAGCGCGACGTGTACTTCTAACATGCACCGCTCTGGGAGGAATTAAGCGGGCCACATCCTTCGAACACTTTCCATGAAAGTACTTGTAGAATAGGCTCAAGTCGCCTACCGTTCTTCGATGTTCCAGCGAATCAAGGCCGACGGTCAGTTCCGGGTCTCCAGTCAGACGAACAGCTCTTCTCTGAATAGAATCCAACAAATGCAGTGTATGTTTGGGAGCGGAGCTCCAAACATGGGAGCAGTATTCCATAGTTAGTCGAATTTTAGCTTTGTAAAGAATTAATAGTTGTTGTGGAGTGTAAAGCTTTCTGGTTCGAAATAATATTCCCAACTTTTGAGAAGCTCTCCTTGCTATGCCTGCAACATGTTCATGCCAGGACATATTTGCTCCCAAATTAACGCCCAACAAATTGAGTGACGATGTTAGAGGAATGGAGTGCCCCGACATAACTATGTCGGGTTCAGCAACGTTAACTTTTTAGAAAAAACTGCCGCCTGGGTTTTTGTAGCGTTAAATTCCACTTGGTTACTGTCACCACAAGATAGAATTTCTTCCAGGTCTTTGTTAAGTTGAACGACTTCCTGCTGTCTGCGGATATTCGTCAGAGTAGCCGATGTCCGAGCGTTCAAAGTGAATGAAGAGATAAGTGTACTGTCATCTGCAAAGCTGTAGATTGGATTCTCGGTCTTTTCCAGCAGATCGTTAATGTAAATGAGAAAAAGAGTAGGAGACAGTATGGAGCCTTGAGGTACACCGGCGTTGATAGTGAAGGTGTTAGAAAGAAATCCGTCGACTGCCACTCGTAAAGAACGCTCTCTGAGGAAACATGAGAGCCACAAACAGAACTTTTCCGACATACCATAAGAACGTAGCTTAGCCAACAGCCCATCGTGCCAAACACGGTCGAATGCCTTGGATATGTCCAGAGCAACCGCTCGAGATTCTCCAAAGTGTTCAATTGCATTGTTCCAAACATGTGTTACATAAGTCAGAAGATCTCCTGTTGATCTATTTTTACGAAAGCCATATTGGTGATCGCTAATAATGTTGAATCCTTCAAGATATTTTAGAAGATGCTGATAGCCTTTTCCATGACTTTCGATATTATTGAAAGCAGTGCGATTGGTCGGTAGTTATTTGGCAAGGTCTTCTTGCCTTTTTTAGGTATCGGCTGAACTGTAGCGCATTTCCAGCAGGAAGGAAATATTCCCCTTCTGTAGGACAGGTTGAAAAGTCTACAGAAAACTGGTGTTAGTTCCCTCGCACAGATTTTAAGAACTATGGCAGGTATTCCGTCAGCGCCAGAAGCCTTTTTGGTGTCTAGCTTCATCAGAATACGCTTTATACTACGCTGTCTGAAGACAACATCGGGCATCCTTGACTGAACTATGGGAATAGTAGGTGGTGTTTTTCCTTGGAAATCGACAGTAGAATGTGAAGCAAAGAGTTCAGCCAACAAGTTCGCTTTCTCAACAGGTGTCGTTGCAATAGAATTATCTGGCCGTGTGAGTGGTGGTATGGTGGATTTGGTGAAATTTTGACTAACTGCCTTAGCGACCGACCAAAAGGACCTTGAATTGCCGGGCAATGCTAGACTTTTCTGTTCTACTGTATTTTAAATGTTCTAAAGGTTCTTTAAATCGTGTTTTAATTGGTCTTTTAGTTTGCCCAACATATTTTTTGTCGCAATCATTACAACTAATTTCATAAATTCCACTTTTTTTACAATTAGGAATCATATCTTTGGGATTGGGACGTGGGAATCATAGTACCCATACACAAAAAGGGAGACACAAGTGACTGTAATAACTTACTAGGAATCACACTACTCAGTGTGGTAGGAAAACTATACGCACGAATGATGGAGAAAAGGCTGAGAGAAAGACTGGAGGAAACACTAGAAGACACACAATTTAGTTTCAGACCAAACAGTGGGGTGACAGATGCCAACTTCATAGTCAGGCAAGTGGGCGAAAAAGTCCTAAGAGAAGCAGGAGAAGTACACTTTTATTTCATAGACCTGGAAAAGGCTTTCGACAGAATAGACAAGAGAAGACATCTGGTGGACCCTGGAGAATAGAAGAATTAATGAAAAGGCAATAAATGGAATAAAATGTCTATATAGACAAACAACAAATTATGTTAGAGTAAGACATGAAAAGTCAGAGAGTTTCGAAACATCTAAAATCGTCTGATAGGGGTGTTTACTGAGTCCATTGCTGTTCTCGGTAGTGATAGACGAGGCCATAAAAACAGCAAAGAGGCAAACAAAGAAATACTGGGTAGGGTTTCGGAACATGGAGAGAGTCGGAATAACAGAGATAACATACGCTGACGATATGGTACTGATCGTAAAAAACAAGAAAAACTGGAACGAAAGCCTAAAGGTGTATAACGAAAGCTTGGAACGCATGAATATGAGCATAAACGTGAAAAAAACAAAGACAATGATCATAAGCAAGGAGAACAAGACGCATGAAATATACAGCAGGTGGAGAGTTTCAAATATTTGGGTGCAATGGTGACGAGGGATGGGGGGTTGGATGAGGAGATTAGGGCGAGGACAGAGGCAGCGGGGAAACTCTTTAATAGTATCAAGAATACATTCCTAGGCAAAAAAGAAATACCAAAATCAATAAAGCTACAAATCTTCAAAAGGGTGGCGACACCAATAATTACCATACGGATCTGAAGTGTGGACAACAACACAAAGTCACTGAAGTAAGATACAAAGTATCGAAATGAGATTCCTCAGAAAGATTGAAGGAAAGACAAGATGGATAAGTTAGGAAACGTTAATATACGGGAAACATTGGAGATGAAGCCGATACAGGAGAAAATAGAAGAAAGTCAGCTGAGGTGGTTTGGACATATACAAAGAATAGGACAGGAAAGACTGGTAAGAAGAGTGTATGAAGCAAGAGAGAATAGGAAACGAAGTCGACGAAGACCGCGAAGAACATCGAGGGAGCAGTAAGGGGAGCAATAGAGAAGAAGGGAGTGAGGTGGGAAGAGGCAATAAGTCTATCCTGAAATAGAGAAAGATGGAGAGAAGCCTACCTCGAGAGGTATCATGGCTAAGGATTAAGTAAATAAGTAAGTATCTTCGGGTTTTCCTAAGATATTTCTCAGATTGTCTGATAACTTATACACTAAGGTGAGGCCTACCTTATTAAATACCTTATTGAGTCCCTTGCTATATTTCGGATTATATGGTATGGAGACATACTTGGTCTTATTTTCTTCGCGTGTAAAAAAGGTGGAATTCTGAATATTTAACCTGAATTTATTAATTTATTTACTAAATCTCCGTCATAACCATTAACTCTAGTTATATTTCTAATACGATTTCTTTCATTATTCAGAGGAAAAGTGACTAAACGATGATCTAAAAAATGTAATGCGGCTAATTTGTGTTGTTTGCATGAATCATTAGGACTATGTCTGTTACTGTGTCTTTTCCATAGATACCAAATTCTAACCTATTATTATTTTTAAGAATTAAAATATCTGGAAAAGGCAGTTGTCCTTTGTTCTCAGTTTCGTAAGTCTTAGTCTATACGTCATCAGACAATCTCAGGAATATCTTAGGAAATCCCAAAGAGAAGATTCCTAATTGTGAGAAAAGTGAGATTTATGAAATTAGTTGTAATGATTGCGACAAAAAGTATGTTGGGCAAACTAAAAGGTCAATTAAAACACGATTTAAAGAACATTTAAAACAAAATAGAATAGAAATGTCTAGCATTGCCGAACATGCCCTTGAAGCTGATCATACTGTAACATTAGATAATCTAAGATTAATTAAAAATGTATGTGATAGGAGATTGTTGAACGCATACGAACGCATGGAAATTATAAAATGTAAAAGTAGCTTACATAAAGATAGAGGGCATATTCCTTATAGACTCCTCTACTGGTTACTTGACCGAAACTAATGGCCTCGCCTATGCCATTAGTTCCGCCTGCGTAATTCAAGGATTAGGTTGAGTATAAATAGGGTAGATTTGTAGTTTAGCTTTAGTTAATCATCGCTCCCGATGAAGCTAACATGGTTAGCGAAATGCGCTTCGAGTTCAAAAATAAAGTGTTTGGTGTAGTGGTGATACACTGAATAGTGTCGTTGTGCCCAAGATTCCACATTTTCAACATAGCCAATTTATAAAACTAGAAATACTTTTAAAATTTTACAAAATTTGTTCGGTAAAAATGTTACACTTTATACAATTACAAAGAAGACCAGCTGCACAATAATAGTCAATATTTTTTTAAATACCTATAGATATCCCCAAAACTTTAATTTTCTTTTTGGATATTGGCACATACAATATAGATATTTCAGTTTCTATAGAAATTAACTTATATTTAACTAAAATTGATGTTCGTTTTAATACATTTTATCGCTTTTCGATTAAAATAGTTTTTTTCGCGCACCCTATTACTAACAACTCACATTTTTCACCGGCAAATAAATAAATTATAGAGTATTCTAAAAATATAGAGTTTTTAGGTTGTGTCTCGATTCCATTAACATTTTTGTAATTTTTTAAATTGTTTATTATATTTAATAAGACACTACAAATTTTTTACTTAGAAAGAGGCTTTTCTTCTGAAAGTATTTTGATCTGAAAGCTGGGATTATTACACATGGTATGGAAAAACGCACTTAATCACATAATCTGCGTAGGGAAACCTACTTTCCTCTTTACAAACTTTCCAGTATGCCCTTAAAAAAATGTTAAATACCAAAAAACCTCTTTCTAGACAAATAATATAAAAAACCTCCCCGCACCATCCCACTAACGTCTCACAACACACATTGATATAACGCCCCGCAAAAAAAAAAAACATTAAATAAAAGTCTCACAATAAAGAATTCCACTGTCTATTATGAACAGCCACATCTATCCACTACCATCCCCGGTAAACTACCGAAAACAACGTTGAGTTTATCGTCGAAATATAGCATCGATATCGGCGACATTTTTCTCGGTGCGCAACATGGCGCTGCGCTGTTCGGTGACGACATCTTGAGTAAGTGCGTGTGAGGATACTTCTGCAACGTTACGAACGGACATTCGCCTGCGCACATGTGCGCGTCGTAACGTTTGGGGGCGATTATGAAATCCAGGCCGATCTCGACGAAATCAACGATAAAACTGTATCGGCAACAGAGCGGTTCGTTGACCTTTTCGTCGCAGTTCAGACCGACGTTTCGGCGTTTTCGACGTTTCGGTTCCATGACTGAAGTTTCGACATACGGGGCCTGAAAAAAAAAGTAAATTTTGAAATATTATATTGAAAAAAAAGATGATTTCTAATATAAAGGGTGTCCCAAAATTCACGCAAAAAGTAATTTTGATAGAAAACACAGGTTTTTAACTATGTAATTTTTGTATTGATTCATAAAGTATACAGTATAGGGTTATGTATGGAATAACATATCGGGTAAATGGCCTCCACGGCCTTGCTGGCACATCCGCACTCTTTTGTCGAAATTTTCTATGACCGTTTTGCATAAACTATTGTTCGGAGCAACATTTACCAAGAGAGCTTTTTTAGACAGAAGAAGGCGGAAAATACGAATATTCAATTAAAAATATAATACAAAGTGGTATAAAAAAGTTATATATATATATATATATATATATATATATATATATATATATATATATATATATATATATATATATATCTATATATATATATATATATATATATATATATATATATATATATATATATATATATATATACACATATATATTAGGGCGAACGCAAAAAATCGATATCGGAATTTTGTTCGTGTGGACCCCACAAAACGATTCCCCTTTCCAGATATTGAGATAGCCGAAATTTGAGCTCGATTAAACGACGTTAACCCGTGCCGCTCGTCGCTCAAAGTTTGAAAAAATCCAAATTTTTGGCCAAAAAGCTGACATATGGAGCCATAACTCCAGAACGGTAAATAATAGAAACACGCTTAATATCTCAAAATAAAGCTAATGTTGTTCTTCAAAATTTATATTCTATACATAATTGTTGTTATTTTAAGTCAAACCGAGTTAAAACAGCCTTTAGCCTCAAAAACGTGACCTGGTACCAGTAGGAGCCAGTTTGGGAGTATTCTAAGAATTTTACGGGTTTTTACATAATGTGTCTCGGAATTAACATTTTTTTTGTTAAAAAGTATTTTGGAACTCAATTTTCAAACATAAAGAGCCTTTTGTTCAAATTTAATCTTTTATTATATGGGGATTACCTGACTAGTTTACCAAAGAAAGACCCGTTTGACAGGTAAAAAGGAGGGTGAATCTAATTTCTATTTTAGGGATGGTGATTTTACTTCAGCGTACAACCGACCTTTTATTTATTCAGTTTAGTTTCTAAAGTGCCTTTGAGCTGGTTAGATCGAACGAGTGTGTGTTATTGTTTTTATAACTATTATAGTATTAGTTTAAAAGACATTTGAAAACATTTTATTGAAATTAAAGTTTGCAATATATTTTGTTTCATTTTCCAAGTTAACTGTTATTTACCTATTTGCCTCTGAAATGGCATCCACATCAGGTGTATAAAGCCGGACCAAGGATAAAATATTTCTTGTGGGCTATCCCATTCACCAGATCACCGGTTGTAAACTACCCTCAAATCGTCAAGTTTTGTGTGCTTTATTTTATAATTTACGTACTGTGAAATTAACTGTAAGAGAATCAGCAAAACTTACAATACGAGAAGTGTTCATTTTTTGGGAGAAAGCTCGAATCCCGACTAAACATGAGCAAGATGCAATTACTAAGCTGGAAAAACTTCACGCCGAGTGGAGAACTCTTCAAAAAGATCGGAAGAAAACATCGAAAACGGCCAAGAACAAATTTAAACAGTTTGTTGAAAAGTTGGATGATCTCTTTGATATTGCTCAACAAGATGCCTTGGCTCTGATGAAATCGGAAGAAGATAAGGCGTTTCTCGTGAAACAGAGGCAGAAGGGCCGCCCAGGTTCCATGACTGGAGTGGATCTCAAGTTGTCTCGAGCTGAAGAAATCAAGGTGCAAAAGGAACTTGCAAAAATGAACCGACAAATCCAAGAAGCAACTTTTGATATTGGTGAGTTTTTTTTTTATTATTAGTATTCTAAAAAATAGATAACCAAATAAGTAAATAGTTTCATTATAATTGAAAGAAAATTGTACATGAGAGCATGATTTGGCATCTTTATGATTGAGTTTATATTTTTTTAAATAATCCCTTTTGATAATTAGAAGTAGGTAATTTAGTACCTATGTATTATTACTATTCTGCTAAAACGACAAGTTTTTATAGTCTTTTTTTCTCTTTCTTTTGTTGCTTCTTAGAGACGGATGATGAAGACAAGTTCGAAGAAGGAGAAGAAGACACTGAAGATGACAGCATCTACCAGGAACTTGAGAGCTTGGAGACAACATTAAAAGTAGTTAATGATATGGCTGAGCGTGGTGTTAAATTAATAACCGACTTTAACGACCTTCTGACAAAAGATGAAGACCAAAAGCAATATGTCCTGCAAGATGTAAGTAAATGCCGAGCATTATATCCTGACGTTTCAAAAACTACTTTAACAAAAGCTCTAGAATAGATTAGATAACTATGTAAAATTATCAACTCATGTAGGTACTACGTCTGTATCTTTTCTGTGTCTGTTTTGTATGTATTATATACCTAATTTTTATATTTTAAAATAAAAAATGTCATTAGACTTATCAGTATTACTTGTTTTTTTATTATATTTCTACTTTAAACTCAAAAATATACCAAAAAAAGCAAAATTTATCACTTAATAACAAAATATACGAAGTATATTCAGTCATGTTTTTGGGGCTAAAGGCTGTTGTAACTCGGTTTGACTTAAAATAACAACAATTATGTATAGAACAACATTAGCTTTCTTTTGAGATATTAAGCGTGTTTCTATTATTTACCGTTCTGGAGTTATGGCTCCATATGTCAGCTTTTTGGCCAAAAATTTGGATTTTTTTCAAACTTCGAGCGACGAGCGGCACGGGTTAACGTCGTTTAATCGAGCTCAAATTTCGGCTATCTCAATATCTGGAAAGGGGAATCGTTTTGTGGGGTCCAGACGAACAAGATTCCGACATTTTTTTCCCCCCTCTATGAGATCCGGTCACTCTAATATATATATATATATATATATATATATATATATATATATATATATATATATATATATATATTTATTTATTTATTTATAGGTATGTTTTTAGAGGGATCTCATTAGTCGTCATTACGAATACTTTGAGTTGCCTCTTATATTTCAGAGTTCTTGGAGTAAACCTTTCGTAATATCCAAACTCTACCAAAACAGCCTGTAGAGCAAAATAACACATGATTAGAACGTACAATACATAGCAATTTTACACCTTATATTTGTAAGAAAAATTATACGTACACTATTTTATTGATTTTCTTAATTCTATCTTTCCACTGCAAGTCCAAAGTTCAAAAATCCCTAATAAATCCGTTATTCCACATGTAGAAAATAACGCGAATAAATCTTTTTTTCTTATATAATTATTAAGTAATTTAAAATCATTACCAAGGTCAAAGGTTATCAACATGTTCAAAAAAAGGACATCATTATTTCGCATTTCGAACACTTATTATAGAATAATCGAAACGCACTTCCTGATAAACCGAAATAAAATTTTTATGCGTTTTAGAGGAAGATTATACGTCATAATGACGTAAGACCTGTCATTTTATACTGTGCCTAGCCAACAGGACGGGCCTTTTTTCATTTGCGGTTGTTCTAATGAAAATATTCACACCCCAGTCATCGATTTTTAAATTAGGTGTAAGTGGTCAGAGTCTTGTTTATGGCTTTTGAGTTATTTCAACCGGGATCTTGCTTCGCAAGTGACAACCTATCATTTCTTTTTCTTTCTGATATCTTCACTATTGGAGTCGATGTGTCCTAGGGTTTCCTGTTGTCTTCTACCCTCTTTTTTCTTGATTTTAATAAAAAATATAGAAACATCCAATCTATGTCTAGCTTACTGCACCGACTTAGCCGTTACTTGATGGAGATCCATAATAACTAGGAATAAAAATTTAAACAAATGCTTAAGATCACCACTTATGTTTACGTATTATTGCTGACAATTATTTCGACACACTGTGTCTTCTTCTGGAGCACGATGTAAATTAACTAACAAAGTATGTTTCAGAATACATAGTTTACCCAATTACAAGTTCTAAATTCATTAACAATATTTACCTTAGTACCTAGAACAAATTCAATAAAGGAGACCCTCCCCCATCTAATTGATCGTTGAGTAATAGACCTGAGGATTTTTTCTGATTAATTTCTACCTGTTCCAAACAATTCAGTAATTTTCCTTTCTTTCCGTTATGCAAAATTTTGAAATCTTCATTGAATGTATGATTTTCCTCTGTTAAATGTTTAGCGTAATGAGATATGTATGAGTGTATGAAATTTTTCTTTGTTTAGTTGTTTGTACACCAGTCCTATTGCTTTTTTAAATTGTTTTTTCATTAAAATATTATATACGAAATTGCTGCTGTATCCATTGTTATTAAATAATTTTTATTAAACAATGGATAGAGGAGCGATTTCGTAGATAATATTTTAATGAAAAAACAATTTAAAAAAGAGATAGGACTGGTGTATCCGTACAAACAACTAAACAAAGAAAAATTTCATACCGGAAAATTAACTAATAAAATTTTTTCCATAGAAATCGTGTAAATATCGCTTTCCATACAAATAACACATTATCTCGACATATTAAAAATAATAAAAGTAAAACAAAAAAAGAAAATAAATCGGGGGTTTACGAATTTTGCTGTGGCACTTGCAATAAAACGTATATAGGACAAACAGGAAGACTTTTTTATAAAAGAATAAACGAACATAAACAAAGCTTTAGAATGGAAAATAACAAATCTCATTACGCTAAACATTTAACAGACGAAAATCATACATTCAATAAAGATTTCAAAATTTTGCATAACGGCAAGAAAGGAAAATTACTGAATTTTTTTTTTTTTTTTTTTTTTTTTATTGGTCTAGCACACGTGCTGCAGGGAAGTCCCTAAAACGCTCCAGGAGCGGCACGAGTGCGGAAAAAGCGATTCACGTTGTTCTTGAATCGCTGTAAATTGTACTCGGTGGGAAACACAGCGCTGGGCAAATTATTCCAAAGGGATGATGTTCTCCATATAAAAGATTGCTTGAAAAGCGTCGTACGCGGAGTAACAAGCTGAACCTCATACGGATGCGAAGCACCAGCGCGACGTGTATTTCTAACATGCACCGCTTTGGGAGGAATTAAGCGGGCTACATCCTTCGAACACTTTCCATGAAAATACTTGTAGAACAGACTCAAGTCGCCAACCGTTCTTCGATGTTCCAGCGAATCAAGGCCGCCGGTCAATTCCGGGTCCCCAATAAGACGGACCGCTCTTCTCTGAACAGAATCCAACAAATGCAGTGTATGTTTGGGAGCGGAGCCCCAAACGTGGGAGCAGTATTCCATAGTTGGTCGAATTTGGGCTTTGTAAAGAATTAACAGTTGCTGTGGGGTGTAAAGCTTTCTGGTTCTAAATAATATTCCCAATTTTTGAGAAGCTCTCCTTGCTATGCCTGCAACATGTTCATGCCAAGACATATTTGCTCCCAAACTAACGCCCAATAAATTGAGCGACGATGCTAGGGGAATGGAGTGCCCCGACATAACTATGTCGGGTTCAGCAACGTTAACTTTTTTAGAGAAAAAACTGCCGCTTGGGTTTTTGTAGCGTTAAATTCCACTTGGTTACTGTCACCCCAAGATAGAATTTCTTCCAGGTCTTTGTTAAGTTGAACGACCTCCTGCTGTCTGCGGATATTCGCCTGAGCAGCCGATGTCCGAGCGTTCAAGGTGAATGAAGAGACAAGCGTACTGTCATCTGCAAAGCTATAGATTGGATTCCCGATCTTTTCCAGCAGATCGTTAATGTAAATGAGAAAGAGAGTAGGAGACAGTATGGAGCCCTGGGGCACACCGGCGTTGATAGTGAGGGTGTTAGAAAGAAATCCGTCGACCGCCACTCGTAAAGAACGCTCTCTGAGGAAACATGAGAGCCACAAACAGAACCTTTCAGACATACCATAAGAGCGCAACTTAGCCAACAGTCCATCGTGCCAAACACGGTCGAATGCCTTGGATATGTCAAGAGCAACCGCTCGAGATTCTCCAAAGTGTTCAATTGCGTTGTTCCAAACATGTGTTACATAAGTCAGAAGATCTCCTGTTGATCTATGTTTACGAAAACCATATTGGTGATCGCTAATAATATTGAATCGTTCAAGATATTTTAGAAGATGCTCATTGATAACCTTTTCCATGACTTTCGATATTATTGAAAGCAGTGCAACTGGCCGGTAGTTATTTGGCAAGGACTTCTTACCTTTTTAGGTATCGGCTGAACCGTGGCACATTTCCAGCAGGACGGAAATATTCCCTTTCTGTAGGATAGGTTAAAAAATCTACAGAAAACTGGTGTTAGTTCCCTTGCACAGTTTTTGAGAACTATGGCAGGTATTCCGTCAGCGCCAGAAGCCTTCTTGGTGTCTAGCTTCATTAAAATACGCTTTATGATGCGCTGTCTGAAGACAACATCGGGCATCCTTGACTGCAATATGGGAATAGTAGGTGGTGTTTTTCCTTGGAAATCGACAGTAGAATGTGAAGCAAAGAGTTCAGCCAACAAGTTCGCTCTCTCAACAGGTGTGGTTGCAATGGAATTATCTGGCCGTGTGAGTGGTGGTATCGTGGATTTGGTAAAGTTTTGACTAACTGCCTTAGCGACTGCCCAAAAGGACCTGGAATTGTTGGGACAAGCGAGAAGTTTGTTTCTAATTCGTTGATTGTGTGCCTCCTTGGTTTCGTCGATAATTCCCTTGCATCTGTTCCGGGCATGAACAAAGATGTTTCGATTTAAGGTGTTAGGATTTTCACGCCATTGTCGGTAGGCAATATGTTTAGAAGCAACAGCTTCTTTGCATTTTCGGTCGAACCAAGGCTTGCCGTTGGAGAAGCATTTCTTCGAAAAAGGGATGTAAGAATTGTTTAGAACAGGTAGAAATTAATCAGAAAAAATCCTCAGGTCGATTACTCAACGATCAATTAGATGGGGGAGGGTCTCCTTTATTGAATTTGTTCTAGGTACTAAGGTAAATATTGTTAATGAATTTAGAACTTGTAATTGGGTAAACTATGTATTCTGAAACATACTTTGTTAGTTAATTTACATCGTACCCCAGAAGAAGACACAGTGTGTCGAAACAATTGTCAGCAATAATATAATAAACATAAGTGGTGATCTTAAACATTTGTTTAAATTTTTATTCCTAGTTATCTCTAGCTTTGCTGACGACAGCATGATTCTCACTTCTAGTTACGATGGAATCTTGAACACCAGCTGCCTATGCAAAAAATTGTAGACAGCAGGCAGTTTAACAACATAACAATCCGCTGATGATCGTGTAGAAGACACCACTGCTATGTGATAAACAGTACCAGTTTCTAAAATTAATTGTCGGGGTGAAAAATTTCAAGACTCTACGAGATGGCAGCACAAATTGCCATGACATTTTATTCATTAGTTTGCTAGTTCTAGCTGTTTGAGTGTGTTGCTTAAACATTGTTTTTTAATGGCCAAAAATAAAACCAGAACGCTGGAGAATGGCTTGAGATGTGTTATTACGCGTCTGCTTTGTCGAAAGTAACTATGTCGATGGTGAACTTAAATGCGGTTGTATAAGCACCGATAATCCACCACCTTCGGGATGTCCAAATGAGGCAGTCACTTCAGAAAACAAAAAAATCAACCATATTTTTCTGAATGACCGCAAAGTGAAAGCGAGAAAGATGACTGACATCCTAAAGATATCAACAGAACGCGTGAGACAAATTTTGCACGACTATTTGCATATGAAAAAAGCTGTGCCCGATGGCTACTATAGTATTTTTGATAATCTAGCTAGACCATTATATAGAATACTAGCCGTGCCCGCGGCTCCGCTCGCGTGGATTTGATTCACTACTATGGTCACTGCTTATTCCTTATATTACCTAACGTAATAAAATATCTACCATTATTTCTCCTTATATCCCATTATCTCTACATAATTTCCATTATCTAAGCTTATCTCTGCTCATCTCCCATTATTTCTCCTTATCTCCCATTATCTCACCTTATCTCCAATTATCTAGGCTTATCTCGACTTATCTCGCAATGTTTCTTCTTATCTCCCATTATTTCGCCTTTTCTCCCATTATCT
Organism: Pachyrhynchus sulphureomaculatus; assembly: GCA_019049505.1. Lineage (NCBI taxonomy): Eukaryota > Metazoa > Arthropoda > Insecta > Coleoptera > Curculionidae > Pachyrhynchus > Pachyrhynchus sulphureomaculatus. Next base: position 134,177,054 of record CM032448.1, on the reverse strand, counting down.
CACCATAACTCCCATTACCTAGACTTATCTCTGCTTATCTCCCATTATTTCTCCTTATCTCCCATTATTTATACTTATCTCCCATTATCTCACCTTATCTCCCATTATCTAGGCTTATATCGAATTATATAGAATATATGTATAAATTTATAAAAATAAGTAAATCGGATAAGTGGTTCTCAAGTGATAAGCGCACTAACGGACAGACAGACAGACAGAGAGACGTTGCATGTTATATATATTATATTCTTTAGAACATGATATTGTTCCATATTATTGGTTTAGGCAGTGTATTGCAAGAGAACGCGCTAACGGTAACCTTTTTTCCGACTTGATTCACTATTATCGTTACTGCTTATTCTTTATGTTACCTAACGCAATAAAATATTTCCTATAACCTGGCCAGAGAACATATGTATGTTTAAAAAAAAACACGTAACGCACTAACGGACAGACATACAGAGAGACGTTGCATTTTATATATATTATAGATAGATAACCTGGCCAGAGAACATATGTATGTTCGACACTTTTGCGCCAAAATACGGGGATTCAGTGACATCATTGAATGCTTTAAACCATTACTTCATTAATTCATGTACAGATGTTGATGGTAGTGGGACAGTTGACTCATTCCCTATAGAAGGGTGTCAGCGGACGATATTCTTGGAACCAACTAGCATTGAAGATGTCTGTAGATGCATAAAAAAATTGAAAAACAAAAAATCTGTAGGAGAGGACCAGGTGCCTGTTTCGCTGCTGAAGGAGACGGCAGATATTATATCTATACCTTTGGAACATATTATTAATGTTATGTTCTCGACAGGAGTCTTCCCAGACCAATTAAAGCTCTAGCATATATAAAAGCAATATATAAAAAAACCGGTCAAGTGCAAGTTGAACTTGCACAATTAGTGTTCCGTACGTTGATTGTTTTCAAAATAAAAATTTTTGTTAGGGTGGTATAAAATGATCAGTGACTTCACAAAACACACCCCAAATGAGTTTTCAATAAAGTTTGTTTCCAATCTTTACTGAAAACTGGTGACCTTAAAATTCTGTTTTTTTTTTATATACCAAATAAATTATTAAAGGTAATGCACTCGTGATAATTTTCGTTCAATCTATACCCCGTGGAGAATATTCCAGAATTTTTTCAAAATTTTTTGATTAGTACTTTTCGAGATAAGGTAGGGGACAGCGATTTTTAAAAGTAATACGAAGAAAAGTGTGCGCAAGTATTACATTATATACGAGTATATATATATATATATATATATATATATATATATATATATATATATATATATATATATATATATATATACATATTTTTACTCGTGTTTTCACAAGCTTTCATTTGACACCACACTCGATGACCTAGTAAAAAAAATTTTTTTCACTTCCGATTTCACCCCTCAAAACGAACCCCTAAAGTCAAAATTTATGTTACGGTGGTATAAAATGATCAGTGACTTCACAAAACACACCCTAAATGAGTTTTCAACAAAGTTTTGTTTCCAATCTTTACTGAAATCTGATGACCTTGAAATTTTTGTTTTTTTTTATATACCATATAAATTATTAAAGATAATGCACTCGTGATAATTTTCGTTCAATCTACACCCCGTGGAGAATATTCCAGAATTTTTTTTCGAAATTTTTTGATAAGTACTTTTCGAGATAAGGCCCGGGACAGCGATATTTCGCGAATTTTTAAAAATAACACAACGAAAAGTGCGCGCAAGTATAATATTATATATATATATTTTTTACTCGTGTTTTCACAAGCTTTCATTTGACACCACACTCGATGACCTAGTAAAAAAATTTTTTTTTTTCGCTTCCGACTTCACCCCCCAAAACTAACCCCTTAAGTCAAAATTTAATTCTCAAAACTACATGGCTCTGATGAGGCCATCAATTCCTATATTATTACCAAATTTCACCTTTCTATGTCAAATAGTTTCGGAGAAAATCGGGTGTGACAGACAGACAGACAGACAGACAGACAGACAGACAGACAGACAGACAGACAGACAGACACCGAAGTGATCTTATAAGTGTTCCGTACGGAACACTAAAAAGGTGACCGAGTTGAAGAAAAAAATTATAGGCCGGTATCACTGCTGTCAAATGTAAACAAAATTTTTGAAAAAATATTATACTCCAGATTGATATCCTTCCTTGAGCGAAACAATGTTCTGGCTGATCAGCAGAATGGCTTCAGTCGACATAAATCTACTATTAGAGCTATTTATCAAGCCATGTCAGAGATTCTTAATTCTTTAAATGACGATAGGGTTACTGTGGCCATGCTTCTCGATTTGTCAAAAGCATTTGACTCGGTAAATCACTCAATACTTTGCTTAAAACTAGAGAAGTATGGAATTAGAGGTGTAGCTCTTCAGCTCATAAAATCATATTTAAAAAACAGAACACAATGTGTTATTGAAACAGACCCTTGTGGAAAGCTTGCTTGCTCTGCGAAGGTCATAATAAAAAAGGGTGTACCTCAAGGTTCAATTTTAGGACCCCTGTTATATATATTGTATACTAATGAATTGCCTAAAGTGTCGCATGACTATATAGTGCTGTATGCCGATGATACTACCCTTATCTTTAAAGAGGATAATAAACATCTCTTACTTCAAAAAATGGTTAATACTCTAGACCTATTAACGCAATATTTTACTTCGAATGATCTACTTTTACGAGTAAATATCTCAAAACCACAGATCATTCTATTTTCTAACAGAAGTAATGAACGTGTAACAGTAACATATGACAACATTGATGTAGTTTCGGGAGAGGAGATTTTATTTCTTGGAGTGATTGTGGACAGGAGACTTGACTGGAAGTGTCATGTCAGTGGTTTAGCTAATAATATGGCTAAGTATTGTTACGCGCTAAGAGTCATTTTAGATTATGTTGGTGAAGACGCAGCACTGTCTTCTTATTACGCCTACATTTATTCGCGTATGAGATATGGAATCATCTTTTGGGGAAATTCCTGTAAAATAAACAGAATTTTGGTTTTGCAGAAAAGGTGTCTAAGAGTAGTCTACAGAATAAAGGCAAGAGTTAGTTGTAAAAACGTATTCATTTCAAAACGGATTTTTACTGTAATAAGTTTGTATATATATGAAGCAGTGTTATTTGTTCATAGTAATAAAGACCTATTTCAAGAATGTATAAGAGTGCATGAATATAACACTAGGTTAAAAAATGATTTAAAACCAAATAAAAGTAAATATTCATATATACAAAAGAATGCACATTTTTGTATTCTAAGATTGTACAATAGTTTTCCTAATCATGTTAGAATTTTAAGAACGAACTTGCTGAAACTAGTAATTAAGAATTATTTACTACTCAGTATATATCACCACTACACCAAACACTTTATTTTTGCACTCGACGCGCGTTTCGCTAACCATGTTAGCTTCATCAGGAGCGATGATTGACAACAATCATCGCTCCTGATGAAGCTAACATGGTTAGCGAAACGCGCGTCGAGTGCAAAAATAAAAGTGTTTGGTGTAGTGGTGATATATACTGAGTAGTGTCATTGTGCCAAAGATTCCACATTCCCAACTTAGTTAAGAATTATTTAGTTCGTAAGGCATTTTATAGTTTGGAGGAGTTCTTTGCTGATGAATCTCGGCTATTTTTATGTGTGTAACTAGAATATTTGATAAAATGCAATATTTCTTAGTTTAAGAACTTTTGACATTGTTCCACGCTCCTATATGGAGCTTTGTAATAAATAAAAAAACATTAACTATCATTATCTATCTATAACCTGGCCAAAGAATATATGTATGAATTTAAAAAAAGACACGTAAATCGGATAAGTGGCTCTCGGGTGATAAACGCACTAATGGACAGACAGACAGACAGAGAGACATTTCATTATATATATTATAGATTATAGATTATAGATATTCTCTGCTACATAATATTGTTCAATATTTAATGGTTTAGGTTGTGTATTGCAAGGGAACGCGCTAGCGGCAAACTTTTTTTCCGACTTCATTCAGCCTATAACCTGGCCAGAGAACATATGTATGTTTTGAAAAAAAAAGTACGTAAATCGGATAAGTGGTTCTCCAGTGATAAGCTCACTAACGGACAGACAGACATATAGACATACAGACAGACAGAGATACGTTGCATTTTATATATATTATAGATTTATTTGAGCAAGCTTAACTACAAAATTATTTTAATCGCTTTTAATTTATGTATAACAAAGTTCGAATCTGTGCCTAATGATTGTTATTCTTGTTGTTTAGGCTTGAAAAACTGTATTATTATGTCTAAGTTAGGTACATAATTGAACATGTTTACAAATATATGTCTTCTCGTTCAAATTGAGCATATCATTTTCAACGAGAAAAATTGAGATGCATGTCTCAAAACAATGTTTCGGTTGTTTTTGAATTGTCGAATAAGTTTAAAATGTATTTAATTTAGGTTCGGTATGTGTGATGGTATGTTAAATACGAGGTGTTTACCGTTAGTATCGCTAGATCGCTAGAAACAAAAAAATAATTGAAACACTCAAGACCACCGCAGAAAAAATAGCTCCCCAACCTACTAGGCGAAAGAATAACAAGCTCAGTGAAGAAACAAAAAGAATGTTGGAACAACGAAGACAACTTATACACGAAGGAAAGAGATTAACTGTCGAATATGCAGAATTGAATAAGATAGTACGAAAAGCGGCTAAAGAAGACATAAACAAATACAAAGAAAACATCTTATAGAGAAAAACAAAGGATTAAAACTTTTTAGAAGAGCAAACGCCTGTAAAAGTGAGATAATTAAATTAAAGGACCAAGAAGGAAACATAATCAATGACAAGAAAAATATCCAGAACAAAATTACAACTTTCTATCAAGACCTCTACAGTTCAAAAGTCCGAAATGTTGTAGTTGAAAAGGACAATTCATCGACAGACAAAAGAGTAATTAATGTCAACGCAGAAGAAATTCCTGACATAGAAATGGATGAAGTTAGGAAAGCCTTACAACAGATGAAAAGTGGAAGAGCGGCTGGAGAGGATGATATTATACCTGAAATGGTAAAATGCGGAGGTGAAGCCCTAATGAATGAATTAAAAGATCTTTTTAATGAATGCCTTAAATATGGAAATATACCGGAAGACTGGGAAAACGCCATAGTCATCTTAATATACAAAAAGGTGACCCCGAAAACCTAGAAAACTACCGGCCAATTAGGTTACTTTCCAAAGTTTACAAGCTGTTCTCACGAATCATAACAAACAGACTGGAACACAAAATGGAATTATACCAACCGATAGAACAGGCTGGATTCAGATCAGGCTTCAGTACGATTGAGCACTTACACACATTGAGAATACTAATAGAGAAGGCCACCGAATATAATATACCAATGTGGCTCACATTTGTAGATTTTCGCAAGGCTTTCGACACGGTGGAAAAATGGGCGCTTATAAGAGCTCTTAGAAATGCTCGTATAGACCACAGATACAGCCTTCTGATAGCTGGCGATCGGCTAAACAACCTAAGATTCGCAGATGACATTGTAATTATAGCAAGCAATAAGAATGAAATGATCCAGATGATCACAGATCTCCAACACCAAGCAAGAAAAGTAGGACTTGACATAAATTTCTCCACGACAAAGTACATGAGTAACGAAGACACCAGTGATGAAAATATACTGATTGAACATTCAACAATAGAAAAGGAAACATATACATCTATCTGGGCCAAATAATAATGATAGGAAAGGAAAACCAGCAGCTTGAAATAGAAAGAAGGATACGTATCGGATGGACAGCATATGGAAATTGAAATATGTACTGAATATGAACATTTCTCAAAGATCAAAAACCCAAATTTATAATCAATGTATCTTACCAGCTACAACGTATGGAGCCGAGACATGGGTTTTAACTAAAAGAACAATGGAAAAACTTCAGTTCACCAACGAGCAATGGAAAGGAAGATGTTGAGTGTTATTTTGAAGGACAAGAAAACTAATAAATGGATTAGACAACAAACAAAGGTGGATGATATCACCAAACGGATAACATCTCTGAAATGGAGCTGGCCGGCCATGTAGCGAGAGCGACGTATAAGTGGAGTGGCAAGATCACTAGGTGGAGACCATGGGGTGAGAAGCGAAGCATAGGAAGACCCCAACAGAGATGGAGCGACGATCTAAAGAGAGTCGGAGGACTTAATTGGTATCAACAAGCACAACATAGAGAAAAATGGAAAGATTTGAAAGAGGCCTATACCCGACAGTGGGTAGAGAGCGGCTGAAGAAAGAAGAGATCGCTAGATTGCTGAACATTTCAACCAAAACTATTAAAAATTGACTTTCGATATTATCAGCATGAAAAAACACACCAAAGTTCTAAGAAATCGTAAAAACTATCTTTCTCTCCATATATGTATATATATATATTTTTCTCATTGTGTCATAATTGGCGTCATTTGACAGTAGTGGACGTGTGAAAACTGTAGGAATTCGTCTATTCAGACTTAATTTCTCTATCTCGCATCGTTGCTCGGCTGGTGACCTCACAGGCCTCCAGGCTTCTCTATCTTCGACCAAAAAAAAATACTTTACTTAGAGTTAGCGTAGTGTTTCACTGAACTCCCGTTCTATCTTACAGGACGTATAAGTTGTACTTTATTCAATTTTACACCAATAACTAAATAACTCTTCAGTATTTTTTCATTTTTTGAGCTGAATTTCGATTCCTTATATTACAAAAAGAATGGTGCCCAAAACAGTGCAACTAGGCTTTAAATAGAGACTATTATCAAAAGGAGTACAAAAATTACCTCGTCTCCACATCTCTCAAAAAAAACGGGCTAGCTCAATCCATTCTCAAAAATTATGGAATATACTCATTACAACAATGATTTTGAATGATCACGCTGCAGTTTCACTGAATAGAGACCTAAGCGCAATATTTGATTTGTACCTGCTCTTCTATGAAGACCATGGGTATTACTATTAGCAATTTGAGATATTTAACAATACTAATTTGACTAAAAACTCTTTTCTAGTTTCTAGTAAGCTTCAAGTTAGAGTATTGTTCCTTGGCTCAGTTTCTCCTTATATCAAGTGCATGTTTTTTGGCCCTTGCGCGTGCTAAGAGAAAGATTTTCGTTTTTTAGTGTTCCGTACGGAACACTTATAAGATCACTTTGGTGTCTGTCTGTCTGTCTGTCTGTCACACCCGATTTTCTCCGAAACTATTTGACATAGAAAGTTGAAATTTGGTAATAATATAGGAATTGATGGCCTCATCAGACCCATGTAGTTTTGAGAGTTAAATTTTGACTTAAGGGGTTAGTTTTGGGGGATGAAATCGAAAGTGAAAAAAAAATTTTTTTTACTAGGCCATGGAGTGTGGTGTCAAATGAAAGCTTGTGAAAACACGAGTAAAAAATGTATATATAATGTAATACTTGCGCGCCCTTTTCTTTGTATTATTTTTAAAAAATCGTGAAAAATCGCTGTCCCGCGCATTATCTCGAAAAGTACTTATCAAAAAATTTTGAAAAAATTCCGGAATTTTCTCCACGGGGTGTAGATTGAACGAAAATTATCACGAGTGCATTACCTTTAATAATTTTTTCTGGTATTTAAAAAAACAAAAATTTCAAGGTCATCAGATTTCAGTAAAGATTGGAAACAAACTTTGTTGAAAACTCATTTGGGGTGTGTTTTGTGAAGTCACTGATCATTTTATACATCTGTAACAAAATTTTTTTATTTTAAAAGCAATCAACGTACGGAACACTAATTGCGCAAGTTTAACTTGCACTTGACCGTTTTTTTTTTATTTGAACTAAATGGCAACTCTCGTCACCTACGTCAATGGCCTCTTGAACACACTCGCTGCCCTCGTAGCGTTTTACGAATATCCCCGCATAAAAAAAGGTAGTATATTGTTCATATTTTTGTTTTAGGATCTGCTGGATAAAGCAAAATAAATAAATAAATCTATTTTCGTAACCCTCGTATAATGAATCCATGTCAATATAAACTTTTTCTGTTTATATGAATCTTATTTATAGATAATGGCTTATCGGTGTCCTTTACAAATATACATTCCATATGCATCTTAATGATAATACAAGATCTATAAATATTATTAATTAATTATTATAAACAAACAGATAACCGCCTTTCTTTTATGTCAGAAATTTCTACATTTTTGCCAGTCGTATTTCATCACTCTTCTTGCATATTCCTAAAATTAGTTTTTTTTTTTTGGCGTGTTATGCTAATATTAATATTCATAAATTCAATTGTAAACGGAAAGATTTCTTAGTTGGGAATGTGGAATCTTTGGCACAATGATACTACTCAGTATATATCACTACTACACCAAACACTTTATTTTTGCACTCGACGCGCGTTTCGCTAACCATGTTAGCTTCATCAGGAGCGATGATTGACTAAAGCTAAAACTATAAATCTACCCTATTTATACTCAGTCTAACCCTTGAATTACTCAAGCGGAACTAATAACATAGGGAAGGCCCTCAGTTCCGGTCAAGTACCCAGTAGAGGGGACTATAAGGAATAGGCCCTCTGTCTTTATTTAAACTACTTTTACATTTTATGATTTCCATACTTTCGTATGCGTTCAACAATCTCCTATCAGATATATTTTTTATTAATCTTAGATTATCTAATGTTACAGTATGATCAGCTTCAAGGGCATGTTCGGCAATGCTAGACTTTTCTGTTAAGTGTGCTAAATGTTCTTTAAATCGTGTTTTAATTGATCTTTTAGTTTGCCCAACATACTTTTTGTCACAATCATTACAACTAATTTCATAAATTCCACTTTCCTCACAATTAGGAATCTTATTTTTGGGATTTCCTAAGATATTCCTCAGATTGTCTGATGACTTATAGACTAAGGTGAGGCCTACTTTATTAAATACCTTATTGAGCCCCTTGCTATATTTCGGATTATATGGTATGGAGATATATTTGGTGTTATTTTCTTCACGTGTAAAAAAGGTGGAATTCTGAATATTAAACCTAAATTTATGTCTATTTATTAGCTTATTTACTAAGTCATCGTCGTAACCATTAACTCTAGTTATATTTCTAATACGATTCCTTTCTTTATTGAAGTTTACTCTGTTCAGAGGGAAAGTGACCAAACGATGAACTAAAAAATGTAATGAGGCTAATTTATGTTGTTTGCAATGAAATGAATCATTAGGAATATATCTATCTGTTACTGTATCCTTCCTATAGATATCAAATTCGAATCTATTATTATTTTTAATAATTAAAATATCTAGAAAAGGCAATTGTCCTTTGTTCTCAACTTCGTAGGTGAATTTAATGGAATCATACCGGCTATTTAATTTAGAAACAAAATCATTAATATTTGCTCTCTTTGTATCAAAAATCGCGAAAATATCAACCACATACCTATACCATACCCTTGGGAAATATTCGAATTCTTGACTGGCTTCGATTTCAAACTTACTCATGAATAAATTGGCTATGAAGGGAGACAAGCAATTACCCATAGCTGTTCCTTCTTTCTAACCATAAAATTGATTGTTATATTGGAAATAATTTTGTTCCATACAAAGTTTAGATAATGTTAAGTATTCACGAATAATTTCGTCTTCAAAGTCATTCATTTTAAGTAATTCTTCGAGATATTGTAAAGTTTGTGGAATTGGCACACTTGGGAACAAAGAACTAACATCAAAAGAAATTAAGGCTTCACCTTCATTAAGAACTAGATTTTTTGTTTTATTAATGAATTCTAACGAATTCTTCACTGCGAAAGTATTTAATGGTAACTTCTCGAGTTCTTTTGATAACCATTTGGATATTAAATATGTGGGTGATCCGACCGATGAAACAATGGGTCGCATTGCTTTTCCAGGTTTGTGAATTTTGGGTAAGCAATACAATTTTGGTATGGTCGGATTACTCACATTTAATTTAAATTTTAGCGAATCGGAGACAAGGTTCTTACATTTTTTTAAAGAATTTTTAACCTCTGATATCATTCTCGGTAATGGATTTCTTATTACCTTTTCATAAGGGCCAGATTCGATAAGATTATCTACGCGTTCAAAGTAATCTTTCTTATTCAATATAACAACCTTATTTCCTTTATCCGCTTTTAAGTAGAAGACATCTTTCTTTTTCAATCCTTTAACTACTTTTATGTTTTTTCGTGAATTAGAATTTGCGTTGTTAACTATGTTTTTCGATATTTGATTGCGACATGCTTCCCTAACAAAGGATTTACTATTTTCTGGAAGTGTACTAATGGAACTTTCAATGTGAGCAACTATTTCTGACAAATTATCTGTAGGAGGGGGTACTGCAAAGTTAAGACCTTTGTTTAAGATGCGAATTTCATTTCGTGTAAAGGATTGAGATGAATGATTTTCTACAATATTTACGAGTTTCTGAGGACTATTCTTCTTCGGTAAGAGCTTTTTTAATTTTTTACTTAGAATAGAGAATGTCTTTTTATATTAAATATCAATAACTAAAAACATTTTCCTCTGGAACTCGCTCCATACTTCATATTCAATATTGTTTAATCCTGAAGTAAATAGGGTAGATTTGTAGTTTTAGCTTTAGTCAATCATCGCTCCTGATGAAGCTAACATGGTTAGCGAAACGCGCGTCGAGTGCAAAAATAAAGTGTTTGGTGTAGTGGTGATATATACTGAGCAGAAAGATTTCTGCTCGGTCATCATTAAATAAAGCTTGCAGAAGTTGTGGATAAAAGAATACGCAATATGGACTTCATTTCCCATCAAATCAATGATCCATTAGAAAGTCCATTGAATGCGGTAACGTTGAGTAGAAAACACTGGACAAAATTTGAATGGTGTCTGCTCTAAAAAGAATTCGCGTCCCTTGTCCGCGCAGCGCCGTTAGAAACCGAAATGATTGAGCTTGAACGGGATGTCCAAGGGAAGGGCTTTAAAAAACAACTGTACAGTAGTATAATAAATTTTTTTCGTTCGTTAATTTTCATGGAGCAGTTCATCTCTCAGTAGAGAAAACTCAATTAACACATATTCTGAAAAGTTTTTGGTCTGACATATTTTAAAAAATTCGTATGATTTTTAGGAAGTACCAACCTTCAAACGATACGTGTCAAAATTTCATGACATTTCGACGATTAGTTTCCAAGTTACCGTGGTTTTAGTGATGCTATATTTGATATTTTCAAAACAATGGAAAAAATCGAATTTCGCGTGTTGATTAAACATTGTTTTTTGATAGGAAAAATACTGTCCAAGCAAAGCAATGGATTGATAAGTGTTACGGGGACTCTGCCCCTGGAAAAATCATACATCATTTAATGGCATGCTGAATTTAAACGCGGTGGTACAGATACAAATGATCCTGAACGCTCTGGACGCCCGAATGAGGTGATTACACCGGAAAACATAAAAAAAATCCACAAAATTGTTTTAGATGACCGTAAAGTGAAATTGCGTGAGATAGTTGACACCCTAAAAATATCAAAAGAACCTGTTGGTCATATTTTGCATGAACATTTGGGCATGAGAAAGCTCGGTTCGAAATAGGTACCGCGTTTGCTCATAGTGGACCAAAAATAACAACGTGTTGATAATTCTGAGCGCTGTTTGGACCTGTTTAAGCGCAATAAAAAAGATTCCTTCACGCGATATGTGACAATAGATGAAACATGGATTCACCATTACACACCGGAATCAAATCGGCGATCAACTGAATGGACAGCAGTCGGTGAAAGCCGCCCGAAGCAACCAAAGACACAACAGTCGGCTGGGAAGGTTTTGGCCTGTGTATTTTGGACTATGCTGAGAAGGGAAAAACCATCAATAGCGAATATTATATAAAGTTATTGGTGCATTTTAAGGCAAAAATTGCAAAGAAACGGCCCCAAATGAACAAGAACTTTTCAGACATACCATAAGCGCGTAGCTTAGCCAACAGTCCATCGTGCCAAACACGGTCGAATGCCTTAGAGATGTCAAGAGCGACCGCTCGAGATTCTCTAAAGTGTTCAATTGCGTTGTTCTAAACATGTGTGACATAAGTCATGAGATCTCCTGTTGATCTATGTTTACGGAAGCCATATTGGTGATCGCTAATAATGTTGAATCTTTTGGAATTTGAATTGAATATATCAAATTACGTATCACCAAAACACCATTTGCTGGGAGCGTTATTTTTCTTGTTTAATTCGAAGAAAAGCGTTGCTAAAAGTCATCGTTTGTTGTCGGAAACCTATAGTGTCGATAAAAATATCTGAGTATTGGTTTCGACGCTTTAAAAGTGGTGATTTCGACACGGAAGACAAAGAACGTCCAGGCCAGCCGAGAAAGTTTAAAGATGATGAATTGCAGGCATTACTCGATGAAGGCCCCTGCCAAATGCAAAAAGAATTTGCAGAATTGTTAGAAATTGATCGCACAACCATTTCCAAGCACTTACATGTACTGGGAATGATTCAAAAGTAAAGAAATTGGGTGCCGTATAAATTGAAATCGAGAGACGTTGAAAGGTGATTTTGCACCTGTGAACAACTGCACAATCGGAAAGTTTTTTTGCATCGTGATGATGAAATAGATACGCTACGATAAAGCAAAGCGCAAAAATCATGGGTGAACCCTTAACATCCTCACCAACGCCAAACTATTGACTGTGTATCTGGTGAGATCAGCTGGGTGTAGTGTATTACGAGCTGCTCCAATCAAATGAAACTATTATTGGGGAACGTTACCGACAAGAATTGATGCTGAATCAAGCATTAAAGGGAAAACGACCGCATTGTATCAAGACAATGCACCGAGTCATAAGTGAATTACGATGGCAAAACTGTTTGAAATCAAGTTCGAATTGCTTCCTCATCCACCGTATTTTCCAGATTTGGCCTCCAGCGACTAATATCTATTCGCAGACCTCAAAAAATGCTCGTTGGAAAGAGATTTGGCTCCAATGAAGAAGTCATCGTTGAAATTGAAGCTTATTTTTAAGGGAAAGACTAATCCTTCTACAAGAAAGGTACAGAAATGTTAGAAAAACGTTGGACTAATTGTAGCGCTCTTGAAAGAGACTATGTTGATGAATAAAGTCGAATTTTGCAAAGAAAATGTGTTTTAAATAGCTAGACCAAAAACTTTCCAGCCTACATATTAATCCAAAAAAAAAAACGACACACATATTTAGAAGATCTTTTATATGTATAGCACACGTCTTGTAGTTAAAACACTACAAGAGCGAAGCGTGTGCGAAAAAAGCGATTCACGTTGGTCTTAAATCGCTGTAAATTGTCCTTTGTGGAGAACCCAGTCCTGAGCAAATAATTCCAACAGGAGGGGAGAATTAAGCACGCTACATTCATCGAAGACTATCCATGAAAATACTTGCAAAAATTAAGGTTGGTGGTGGGTTCTGGGTCTCCAGTCATGCAGACATCTCTCGGCTGAATATAATCCAGAAATGCAGTGTATGTTTGGGAGCGGCGCCCCAAACTTGAGGGGAGAATTCTATCGTTGGTTGAATTTGAGCGAAATTAACAGTGGTTATGGAGTGTAAGCGTTCAAATGGATATTCTCAGCTTTGAGCAGTTCTCTTTGCTATCCATGCAACATGTTCATGCCATGACATATTGGCTCCAAAATTCATCATCATCATCATCATTAGTTTATTCCATCTATAGACGGATGTAAGCCTCCCCAAGTTGTCTGCTAATCTTTTTATGGCGTCAATCCATCTTGTCTGTGGTCTACCTTTGTGTTCATAACGTAGAAGTTATTTTCGCTCCAAAATTAACACCCAGCAAATTGAACGACGACGCTTAAGGAATGGGAAGTCCGTTTTTAGTGTTCCGTACGGAACACTTATAAGATCACTTCGGTGTCTGTCTGTCACACCCGATTTTCTCCGAAACTATTTGTCATAGAAAGTTGAAATTTGGTAATAATATAGGAATTGATCGCCTCATCCGAGCCATGTAGTTTTGAAAGTTAAATTTTGACTTAAGGGGGTTAGTTTTGGGGGGTGAAATCGGAAGTGAAAAAAAAATTGTTTACTAGGTAATCGAGTGTGGTGTCAAATGAAAGCTTGTGAAAACACGAGTAAAATATATATATATATATATATATATATATATATATATATATATATATATATATATATATATATATATATATATGTACATATATAATGTAATACTTGCACGCACTTTTCTTTGTATTATTTTTAAAAAATCGCGAAAAATCGCTGTTCACCCTCCTTATCTTGAAAAGTACTTATCAAAAAATTTTGAAAAAATTCTGGAATATTCTCCACGGGGTGTAGATTGAACGAAAATTATCACAAGTGCATTACCTGTAATAATTTATCTGTTATATAAAAAAAAACAGAAATTTCAAGGTTATCAATTTTCACTAAAGTCTGGAAATAAACTTTGTTGAAAACTCATTTGGGGTGTGTTTTGTGAAGTCACCGATACTTCCGTTACAACATTTTTTATTTTAAAAGCAATCAACGTACGGAACACTAATTGTGCAAGTTCAACTTGCACTTGATCGGTTATTTTACTATCACCCTAAGATAGAATTTCTTCCAGGTCTTTGTTAAGTTGAACAACTTCCTATTGTCTGCGAATATTTGCATCAGTAGCCGAGGTCCAAGCCTTCAAAGTGAATAAAGAAGTAAGCGTACTGTCATCTGCAAAGCTGTAGATTGGATTTCGGGTTCTTTGGAGTGGATCGTTAATATCGGGTCTTCCATTAAGGACTTGACAACTTTTTTTTGAAATAAAACGCAACCTATTTGAGACATTTCGAAAATTTTACTATCGGCTTGAAGTACAATCAAAACATTTATGTATGGAATTCGACTTCATTCATATGTCCACCACGGGCACGTTTGCAGCGGTCGATTCGTTGAACCCAATTTTCGATGACTCGGCCACACATTTCGATGGAAACGGCCGCTATTTCTCTTTCAATATTGGCTCTGAGCTCCTCTAATGACGCAGGCTTGTTAGCATAGACCAATGATTTAACGTACCCCCATAAAAAGAAGTCAAGAGGTGTTAAATCACACGATCTAGGCGGCCATTCGACGGGACCATTTCTCGATATAACACGTTCACCGAATTTAGATTGCAGTAAGTCGATTGTTACACCCGCTGTGTGGCTTGTGGCGCCGTCTTGTTGAAACCACGTATCATTAATGTCTAGCCCATGCAATTGATCAAAGAAATAACGTTGCAACATGCCTCTGTAGCGATCTCCATTGACTGTAACGTGACGGTTATTTTCATCAACGAAAAAGAACGGCCCGATGACACCACCGGCATGAAAACCGCACCAAACAGTAATTTTTTGTGGATGAAGTGATGTTTCTTCAAGCACATGAGGGTTTTCACCTGACCAATAATGCATATTCTGTTTGTTGACGAAGCCGTTTATCCAAAAATGCGCTTCATCACTAAAGATGATTTTGCGATGAAATTGGTCATCTTCTTCCAACATTTCTAGAGCCCAATTCGAGAACGTACGTCGCTTCATATGATCGAGTAGCTTTAGTTCTTGAGTTAACTTTAACTTATAAGGGTGCAGGCCAAGATCCTTTCGCAAAATTCGCCATAGTGTGGTCTGAGCGATGCCTAATTCTTGAGAACGCCGTGAAATCGACTGTTTTGGTTCGTTTGAGATGGACGCTTGAACGGCAGCAATATTCTGGCTACTTCGACCAACCCGTTGTCTCACTGGCACGGGAACATCCAGCAGCGAATATGTTAACTCAAATTTTTTCACTAGACTATGAATTGCTTGTCTACTGGGACGAGAATTACGACCAAAAATTGGCGTTAACGCTCTTAAAGTTGCAGTCACCGACTCCAAATTTTGGTAGTAAATTTTAATTATTTGTAAACGTTGTTCGTTCATGTACTTCACCATGATGAAAATGTTGACTTTACTGAATGTTTTGACGTTGACAGTTCGGTGATTGGCTTGAGGGTGCGTTCACAGTGAAATTTTTTAAGTTGTCAAGTCCCAAATGGAAGACCCTTTATAAATGAGAAAGAGAGTAGGAGACAGTATGGATGTATGCCTTGGGGCAGACCGGCTTTGATAGGGAAGGTAATAGAAAGAAATCCTGTCACACGTAAAGATATGAGCCATAATTTTCAACATGATTTGTTTTTATGAATTCAACGAATGCTCCGCATCGCTCTGATCAAACAAAATATGACAAATGAGTGTGACAAAGTTCATATCGATTCAATTCTGAAGGAAGGAGAAAAGGATAGATCCTTTTATATGTTATAGTTGGATTTGTTAAAACAATAGAATTAAGAAATTAAGAAACAATAAATTAAGAGGAATTTTAGGAGTTTTATACCTTTTAGAGATAAGAGACCATAAAAATTTTAAACTTAGATTTATTAGGACCTGTTATCTTACTAGAAAATCTATTTTTTATTGCACAATTCGTGCCAAATATAAACTTTTCAAAAAAGTCAGTTAAATATCACGATTAAAAAAAGATATATCGTCATTCGACCTTGGCCTACATCATCGTTTTTTTTGTTAACTTCCGATGTTTGTCACTTAGTAACAGCTGATTAAAAACATAACGATCTTTTTTTTTGGCAATTAAATATTAAATGTTTATTTTTGAAAAGTATCCATAATTAATTACGGCAGTTAAAACTTAAAAAAAAAGATTTATGATTAAATGAAAATAAAATTTATTTGTATTTAATAAGTTTTTATTACTTATTAGGTAATATGATTTATTTTTATATTCAGATTCCATATAATTTTATTTATTTTCTACATTGTAGTTAATCAACTTTAATTGGTAGTGGATGAAAAACTATACGGAGAGGTAAAAAAAGTATGCTATACGAGGCTGGTTTGAAAAGTCCGTGCAAAAATAAAAACTACTTATGTGTTTGGGGTAAACCTTTTTTATTTTTCGACATAGTCTCCTTTTAGGCTTATACACTTCGTCCAACGATGTTCTAGTTTGTTGATCCCTTCCGAATAATAGAATTTGTCCAAGTCTGCAAAGTATCCATTAGTGTCTGCAATCACCTCCTCGTTTGAATAAAATCTTTGTCCCGCCAGCCATTTCTTCAAATTGGGGAACAAATAGTAGTCCGAGGGAGCCAAGTCTGGAGAATATGGGGGATGTGAAACGAGTTGGAATCCTATTTCCATTAATTTTGCGACCACAACTGCTGAGGTGTGTGCTGGTGCGTTGTCGTGATGGAAAAGGACTTTCTTGTGGGCCAATCGCGGGCGTTTTTCTTGCAGCTCGGTTTTCAAACGGTCCAATAACGATGAATAATATTCACCTGTAATAGTTTCACCCTTTTCCAGATAGTCGATGAGGATTATCCCTTGCGAATCCCATAACCTTTCCGGCAGAAGGAACGGTCTTCGCCTTTTTTGGTGCAGATTCCCCCTTGGTAACCCATTGTTTAGATTGTTGTTTGGTCTCAGGAGTACAGTAATGTATCCATGTTTCATCCACAGTGACGAAACGACGCTTAAAGTCCTCCGGATTCTTCTGGAACAGCTGCAAACCATCCTTGCAACACTTGACACGATTCCGTTTTTGGTCAAGCGTGAGCAATCGCGGCACCCATCTTGCGGATAGCTTTCTCATGTCCAAATGTTTATGTAAAATATTATATACCCGTTCAGTCGAGATGCCCACAGCACTAGCAATCTCACGCACCTTAACTCTTCTGTCATCCATCACCATATCATGGATTTGAACAATGATTTCTGGAGTCGTAACCTCCACAGGCCGTCTAGAACGTTCAGCGTCACTTGTGCCCATATGGCCAGTCCGAAAATTTTGAAACCACTTATAAACTGTTCTAATCGAAGGTGCAGAGTCACCATAATGTTTATCAAGCTTCTCTTTAGTCTCCTGAGGCGTTTTGCCTTTCATAAAGTAATGTTTAATCACCACACTAAATTCTTTTTCGTCCATTTCTTGAAAATCACTCGACTTCCTTGATTCACACGAATGCCAAACACAAAGAAATAGACCAATATGGCTGAAACTTGGTGTGCGTTCATTCAAGAGATGCTACAAACTAAACATGACCTCGATACGCGCCGGTGGTGCCATCTCTCGGACTTTGCACGGACTTTTCAAACCAGCCTCGTAAATTAAATAGACTTTAATTCATTGTATTTTCTAGGAGAAGCTCGAATAGGGTGACCAGGATTAACAAAAGCTATTTTAGTGTTCCGTACCAAAATTGGGAAACGGAACACTTATGGATTTACTTCGGTGTCTGTCTGTTTCAGCCGCTTTTTCCGAAACTATTAGACAAAGAAAGGTGAAATTTGTCACACATATAGGAATTGATGATCTAATAACAACCGTATATTTCTGAAAATTAAATTTTGACATAAAGGATGACATGGGAAGCGAAAAAAAAAAAATCAAGATCATCGAGTGGAGTTTCAAATGAAAACCAGTGAAAACACAAGTTCAAAAATATATATGGTGGTACTCCCGCAAACTTTTCTTTATATTGTCAAAAATCGCTATCTCCAGGATATATATATATATATATATATATATATATATATATATATATATATATATATATATATATATGTATATATATATACATACATATATATATATATATATATATATATATATATATATATATATATATATATATATATATATACAGGGTGTTATGAAGTTTACTGCATATATTGGACCTGGCGCCTTCTTGTAGCAAGACCGACTGCAAGAAATTCACTTTAAATGGCGGATCTCAATAATAAAGGAAAAATCGACCCTGAAGAAATGATGACACGAATATTGCTGCCACTGGTAAGCCATACATCTGCACAATAGGGTCGATTGTTAGCCAGAAGGTTTTGCGAGATTTGACTAGGTTTTTCCGAACAAATTTAATAACAAACAAATATATAAAAATTGTTACCTTTTAAAATAATTACTTCCTGACACTAACAAATTAATTTCACGAGTTTTATATTTCAATAGTTAATTATAATAATCAAAAATTTTAACACATGTAATCCATTAGTATTTTATTTATTTCATTATAAAAACGACGGCAAAATAAAGAAATTGTTAAGGTAGGCTACAAAGATTCTAAAATCGATAAACAACTTAATTGTCCGCATCTTACGCTGTCAACAAAGATTTGTGTTGGCGTCGGCTATCTTTGTCGGTAGCTTTTTACTGGCGCTTTCTTTACCTGGCGGTGGCTAAGTGACAACGCCCTCTACAAAAACGTAAAATTCACGTTTAGTTTCTTTATTTACAGCGAACATTTACAAATTTTGCAATATGTTGTGGGTAAAGTGAGGTAAAGATCAATATTATTGCAGGTTTTTTTTAAAGAAAACTATAGACTGACATAGTGGTAAGGGGCTGACCGTAGCCTCTTTTCCGCCGTAGGCGAACTCAAAAAATACCGCCGCACCCAAGCTTAAAGAAAACTATGTTAACTAGGAAAATGATATATAATTGAATTAAGACAATAATACTAATGTAGATTTACGAAAAATTGTTTTATTGAAAAACAAAGTTTATATTTTCAATGTGAAAAAAGCTTGTTGACTCTTGTCTGCGATGCTGGCGCGGGCGCATCTCACAATTTACGTATATAAATGCCCAGAACTTCTGGGTATTTCTATAGAAGCCTGTCTACTCCTGTTGTATTTGATTTTACTACTCATTAATTTTCTAGATTTAAATAATCGAAATATATTTTTGCGCTCCAGTAGTTCAGGTGGTTGTGCCGCCCCTACATTTAGCCGCCGTAAGCAGTTGCCTACCTTGACTACCGCCTAGAGCTGGCCCTGCAGTGGTGTTAATTAAGAAGTTTGTAAAAGTGTAGAATAAAGCAATATATAGTGTGGTAGTTCGTGTCGTTTGGTACAGTTGGTTTAGTTTTAAATATAATACGCACAACCTAAGATATTTTATCTGGAGATCGACTGCACATTTAAGCTTCATAACGTCTTTAAACCTACTTTACTTTTTTTTTACTTTAGTAATAAAAAAATCTTACATTTCTTACAAGAAAAATCGTTTACCATTTCGGTATTAAACTTGGGCAAGTTAAGAGAAAAACTTATTTGAAATTCTGTTTTTATTTTACTCAACCCTAAAAAGCTGTTAACATGAGTTAAAACCATCTATTACGGGGCAATGATCCATTTGTTATTAAATTAATTTCACCTGAAATTTGAAAATCTGTAATTGTTGAAGAAAATCGTATGTTTGGCAACACAGGCCTGCGCTTGAGCTAGTTCGTACAATGACGGCCTCTCAGGAGTGGGTAGGTTGGGCTGACAAAATCCATTTGTGCCCTTAATTTTTGAAAAATTTTCGAATTCCAAAAAAAGTTTTCGATATATGTAGTGAATTTCATAATGTAGTTGAAAGCCTATATAAACTAACATATCGTACATGAATATTATGATATTTGAACAATATTAAATATATGCCTATTGAATTGAGACCTATATTTTTTGAAGCCGCTTAAAATGTAAGAACACGAACTAAAATTTTTTTTTAAAGGAACTCAGTAAAATAAAAATCAAGTATAACATACCTTAGACTTTTCCGCATTGACATCTGTCACAGCAACCTTTTTTCCATTTACAGTGGCGTTGATCACAAACCCGTAATTCTCCCTGGGATTCTTAAACCATTCCCCCACTGTCTCCGTAAGATCCACTTGGATCCATTTCCCCCGTCCGAACGGTTGTGGTTCTTTCCTATTGTGAACCAAAATCATAGCAGGCGGTTCCGAGTGATCGCCCAGCTTGTAAATTTTAAAGATTTCTATAAGGACGTCTTGAGGAGGCCGCCTGTCTGTTCCTCTTATAAACATGTTCAGAGTGGCGTTTGCTACGTGGAATTTAGTTATGCTGTCAGAGAAAGGGAAGTGGAGGATCTCGTTGGCTTTCCAGCTGTGTCGTAGACGGGGATCTAAAAAAAAAGAAGAAAAATGGTCATAAAGTAAAAATAAATCAAAATAATAAATAAATTATTTATGAACTGTTTATAAACAACAATGTATGTATATATATATATATATATATATATATATATATATATATATATATATATATATATATATATATAAATAAACTCCTGGACAAAATTAACGTAACAATCTGAAAATTAATTTATCTTTTTCTTATGTCAGTTTTAAAGTTTATCGACTATTTGAATAGTAGGTTATGCATATTTTGTTTCGTTGTTCATGACAGAAATCAAAACAATTCGTTTAGATTTACAGTTTTAAAGAATTTTTTAGAAGATAAACAATTTTCTGTAATAATGCGATAGATTTTCTTTAAAAGTAAGCTTATAAATTGTTTCCTTTTTCAAAGTAATACGTTTTTGTGGTAGACAAGGAATTTAACTGAACACGAGGTAGTGCGAGCATCAGTTTTATTGGACGAAGGATATTGTCAGAGTTATGTTGCCAATCTGTTAGGCAAACATCGTTCCACAATAAGTCGTATGGTAAGATGTTTGAATGAAGTAGGAACTTATTCTAGAAGGCTAGGGCAAGGGCGAAAACGATGCACTAGCGACCTAGATGAACGTTTTATAAGACAATATGCTTTAAGAAACAGGACTGTCACTAGTTCTATAATAAGAAACGAACTCGAAGCTGTTCGCAATGTCACAATTTCTTCTAAAACAGTTAGAATGCGGTTAAATGAAGCTGGATTAAACAGTAGGAGACCAGCCACTGCGCCCTTGCTTACTAGAGAGAACAGAGTTGCCAGGTTACGTTTTGCTCGAAATCACGAAAACTGGTCTGTGGATGATTGGAAACAAGTTTTCTTCACAGACGAAACTAGAGTTAGTCTAAAACATCCAGATGGTCGTGAGCGAGTATGGCGAAGACCAGGAGATAGGTTTGCTCCTTGCAATATCTCTGCAAGGATTCTATTCGGCGGTGGCTCTGTTATGTTCTGGGGTGGCATCTGCTTTGATGCTCGCACAGAGTTAGTTTCTGTCCGTACGAGATCCATGAATGCTGACTACTATCTTGAGAATATTGTAATAGAACATGTTTCGGTCATTTTGTGGGGCCCAATTTCCTGTTTATGCAGGACAACGCTCGACCTCACGTGGCTAGCGAGGTACTCGATTATCTTAATCAAGTTGATATACCGATTATGCAATGGCCACCAAAAAGCCCGGATCTGAATCCGATAGAACATGTATGGGATCACCTTAAGAAAAATGTGAAATGTCATATACCTGCACCTAGAAACCTGAGGGAACTTGAAAATGCAGTTATCACAGCATGGGAGCAAATTCCTCAAGATTTTATCCAAAATTTAATTAGAAGCATGCCTAGGCGCATAAACGCTGTCATCCGAAGTAGAGGAGGCAACACACGCTACTAGTGTCCCAGTTACACCATTAATTTTGCTACTAGTGTCCCAGTTTTTATTTTCATTATTACATAATTTCAACGATTTTGTTATTAGGTCTTAAGAATAATTTTAATTTGAATCTTATAGAAAAATTTGGTAGCTAATTCACTTTTAAAGTACCCAAATAAGTTTTTTCTAACTTTTAATGTAACCAATGTTCATAAAAAATTATTAAAATTAATTCATTATAGAGATTTGTATGATTTAAAATATTGTTGCGTTAATTTTGTCCAGGAGTGTGTATGTATATATATATATATATATATATATATATATATATATATATATATACATATATATATATATATATATATATATATATATATATATATATATATATATATATATATATATATATATACGAGGAAGGTAAGTAAAAGGGCTTAGTGGGAAAAACCGAAAAGGATTTAACTTAGGGGACCTTCTTCAGGGCAAAAACTGAAAAGGAGAATCATTCTACTAACTGAGAAAGCTTGGGCAGAAAAATTAAATTATTCGAATTATAACCATTATTATTAATAAGCCAATGTAAAAGTACAATGAAGTACAAAATGTAATAAAAATGAAAAGAAAAGGAAAAAGACTCACATGAATAGTGAAAAGCAGAGTTAACATGAATGGCCATTTTAGCTTGTAACACAGAAACGACTAACAATCCATTAAAATAAACACTATACACTAATACACAAAATTAAAAAGATCAAATTAATAACAGGGATGTGTTTTAAAACCCTGGATGCTGAAAACATTTTTAATTATTATATAATTCACCCGAACGACCACCTGTGGCCGGCGCCATGCCGAAAAAGATTGACATATCAATGACAAGAGACAGTTACTATTCTGAAAACCTAAAAACCGAAATTGTAAACATCCGGAGAGAGGGAGAGAGCTGGTCTAATGAAAAATATATAAAAGGTCAAACAGAGAGAAGAAATTACCAATTGAACGACCTAGAAATCGAGAAGGAAATTCGGATCGAAGACGACCATAATTTTATGTAGAGAGGGGGACAGGAGATCTAGCAAGAGAGACATAGAAAAGGACGGAAGGAATATTATATTAATTTCTGAATCAATTTATTTAATTAATTTATATATATCTATATATATATATATATATATATATATATATATATATATATATATATATATATATATATAGGGTGGCGCAAAAGTAAGTTATGATTTAATAAGTGAATAAATTTTTTTTTTCAGAATTAACTTTGAAAATCTTGGGAAATTTATGATGGAAAGACTCAGCACAGAACAAAGAACCAAAGTTGTTCAATTTTATTATGAAAGTCAGCATTCGATTATTCAGATACAAAGATCATATCGAAATTTCTTTCATGTTCGAAATGCACCTAGCGCTCCAACAATTTACCGATTGGTTCAGCGTTTTCGGCAACAAGGGGTTGTCTGTGATCTTCCGCGTGCTGGAAGACCTCGTGCAGTTCGAAATGATGTGGACATTGCTCGGGTGCAAGCAAGTATTGAGGAAAACCCCGAAACTTCCACCAGGCGACGTTCTCAGCAGTTGGTGATGTCTAGGCGGTCTTTGCAAAGAATTTTACATAATTTACACCTTTTCCCATATAAGATTCAATTGGTTCATGAGTTAAAACCAAATGATACACAAAGACGCATTCAATATAGTCGCTGTTTGCAAGAATTGTGCCTAGAAAACAACGAGTTTATTCACAAATTCATAATGAGCGATGAGGCCCATTTCCACCTCAATGGTCACGTGAATAAACAAAATTGCAGAATATGGGGCACCCAAAATCCAAGAATAATTGTTGAACATCAAATGCACCCACTTAAATGCACAGTATGGTGTGGAATAACTTCAGAAAAGATCATTGGACCATATTTTTTCGAAAACGACGAACAAGTTGCGGTTAATGTGAATGGCATTCAATACCGGGCAATGATTGAAATTTTTTTAAGGCCCGAGGTAGAGAACAATCCAGAATTGTGGTTCCAACAAGATGGAGCCACAGCTCGTCCAACTATGGCTCTCCTGCGCGAAATTTTTGCCGATCGAAGAATATCGCGTTTTTCTGATTTTAACTGGCCACCGCGTTCGCCCGCGGCTCCCGATTTTTTTCTTTGAGGTTACCTAAAGAGTAAGGTATATGTCAATAAGCGAAGAACCATCCAACAGCTTAAGGCGAATATCCGAGAAGAAGTGAGGGCGTTGGGACCTGAAATTCTAAGGAAAGTTATGGGAAATGCTCTGGAAAAAGCACGTCAGGTCGAAGCAAACAATGGGCACCATTTGAAAGATATTATCTTCAAAACATAATGTGAACATATTTCCTAACTATATTCTAAATTTTAATAAACGCCAACGTTAAATAAAATCAGAAAGAAAAAAGTTATTCATAAAATAAATTATAGCGTTACTTATGCGCCATCAGATATATATATATATATATATATATATATATATATATATATATATATATATATATATATATATATATATATATATATATATATATATACGAGTATATAATTTGTCGATTTAATTATTGGGCAAATTTTAATTAATTTAGGAAAAGAAGGTTTATTCCCCAAGGGTGTATTTAAGGATGACAATACCAAAACGGAGGGGAGGCAACAAATCACTGAACCGTTAAAGTCAGAAGAATAAATATTAAAAACAATAATAATGGTTATAATTCGAATAATTTAATTTTTTTGCGCAAGCTTTCTCAGTAAGTAGAATGATTCTCCTTTTCAGTTTTTGCCCTGAAGAAGGTCCCAACCTAGGACCGAAATATTGGCTGAATGAACATTGTGTGAACTTTTTTCACGCCCTTTGCCGAGTTCCCCAACAAATTTTATATTTAAGAATTTTGTTAGATACGGCAACTTTTGCTTTCTTTCTTTTTATATATATATATATATATATATATATATATATATATATATATATATATATATATATATATATATATATATATATATAAATCCTAAGTTTAACCACTGGAAAACGCCCTTATAAGGAGAAGAGATGAGCAATCAAAGATCTAAAGGCTCTAGTATCTGCTTTTTATTTTTATTATCGAGCTTTCGCTGCCTAATGGTAGCTTCTTCTGGATTCTAAAAATGCAAACCAGGTACAGAAAATAAACCAAAACGTTCGTTTTTTAAAATGTGGTTAAATGAATTGT
This sequence comes from Pachyrhynchus sulphureomaculatus, assembly GCA_019049505.1. NCBI lineage: Eukaryota > Metazoa > Arthropoda > Insecta > Coleoptera > Curculionidae > Pachyrhynchus > Pachyrhynchus sulphureomaculatus. The sequence goes on along the minus strand of CM032448.1, from coordinate 134,151,350 downwards.
ACGACTGTATGTGAAAATTACTTACAAAAATGTCAGCAGTTAGTTCATCTCTGGTGAAGACAATGAAATTTGCATTTTTGTTGGCCAGGTAGTATGAATGATTACACAAACATGATTAAAAGACATTTAGAGAGTTACAGAAATATTAAAAATAAAACTTTGTCAATAAACATTAGTTAAAAACACTTTTTGAAGACCGAAATATAACTGCAAGAAACACCATGATGTTGAAATGGTACTCCATTTTAAAATTTTTGACGTCGAGTTTAGTAACTATTTAGTGATATTTAAGTCCGAAACGGATATTGTTGGTAGTTTATGTCGTCATCAGGTCGACAAAAAACCATAAAAAGCATTGAAGTTAGGGATGTGGTAAAGTTTTTAGGTTATTATTAATGATATCTATTTTTTAGTTTTAATTTTATAAAAAAGGGGGGGACTTAAATTTGATGAATGTTACTCTTCGACGAGTTATTTATTATTAATTATATTAATTCTTTAATTTTATAATCAAGAGATTCATAGACTAATTTAAAAATTTGCAAGAGAAAATTAATACTGCACATTATTTATTATTTGTCATATTTAATTTTTTTTAATTATTTAATTTTAACAAGAAGACATAGAAAAGTAACTGATAATAAATAGCAAAAATGACAGAAAGAGAAAAAAAGAAACGTCAACTTTACTAGAAACTAATTTTTTCATAAATATCGTTCTTTTTTATTGGTTTGGTATAGTTTTGTGTTAGTAAATAAGTATACATGGAGCTCAATCCTTCTATGTCTTTTTTGTGATTGAGATTATTTTTACAGGTTTTTATGTAACACATTTCCAAGAAACTTCTTCTGAAATAATTAGTCTCAACATCCAGAATGAAGCTGTTGTTATATTGTACTCTGTGATCTGTATTATTTACGTGTAAGCTCAAGCTAGTTGCATTAGGTTTGTGTTTACTATCACTTTTGTGTAGCGCTAATCTTTTAGAGAGTTTTTGTGAAGTTTGTCCAACGTAGACCAAACCACATTGACAGGGAATGCCATAGATTATATTAGATCTTTGTAAAGTATCGGTTTTATCTTTTAAATTGGTATAAAAACAAATTCGTTCTTTTTATGTTGTAATTAGCAATTTTAATGTTTGTATTTTTAAAAAGAGAAGACAAGGACTGGGAAAGGCCTTCAATGTATTGTAACTTTCCTACTTTAATATCGACATTAGTGGTGACAGTTGGATTAATTTGAAGGGGGGGTCTTTGAAAATTCTTTTTAATTAGAGCTTTAGGATAGTAATTGTCCAACAAAATGTTTTCTAACAGTTTTACATTTTTTCTTTAAATGAGGGGTGGCAAATCTTATCTATTCTGTTCTTTAGTCCTCTGATGATGTTCAGTTTCTGTTTCATAGGGTGATAAGAATGGTGTTTCTTGCAGTTATATTTCGGTCTTCAAAAAGTGTTTTTAACTAATGTTTATTGACAAAGTTTTATTTTTAATATTTGTGTAACTCTCTAAATGTCTTTTAATCATGTTTGTGTAATCATTCATACTACCTGGCCAACAAAAATGCAAATTTCATTGTCTTCACCAGAGATGAACTAACTGCTGACATTTTTGTAAGTAATTTTCACATACAGTCGTACAATTCATTTAATCACATTTTAAAAAACGGACGTTTTGGTTTATTTTCTGTACCTGGTTTGCATTTTTAGAATCCAGAAGAAGCTACCATTAGGCAGCGAAAGCTCGATAATAAAAATAAAAAGCAGATACTAGAGCCTTTAGATCTTTGATTGCTTATCTCTTCTCCTTATAAGGGCGTTTCCCAGTGGTTAAAACTTAGGATTGTTTGTTGCCAGTGCCCTGTTACTGTCCTTCCTCTTTCTTATATATATATATATATATATATATATATATATATATATATATATATATATATATATATATATATATATATATATATATATATAGTTCGTTCAAATTGCCGCCACGACGATACTTACTTTTTCAACCAGGTGCGAGTGTCGCCACTTTCAGGGAACTAAATTCGTATACTGAGTTACCCATTTATATAATGGAAACTGATATGCATCCCTTGTGTTTGGTCCACGATTATATCAATCTTTAACGACAATACGTAAACGACTAGCCGACGGTTGTTCTTGAAATGTTAAAGTAAAAAGTGCGTAAACCAAGTGGTTGGAAATAATTTAATTGGAGGAACGCCTATGCTAACAGCAAAGTACATGAAGTTATCAGATTCCGAAGCCTGCAGTGGTCATTGCTTCCGGACAACTTCCACCATCGATAAAGGGGGCAACATATTTGACTTGAACAACGCCAACACTGTTATTTTTTTTACGGACGTAGACTATGTTTAACTTAAAACAGTGTTAGAAATTGACAATTCTCCGAACGAACTCACAAAAATACTTTTAACAGTGGTTGTTATAATATATTATGAGAACTTTTCGCGCGGAAGTGGTCAATTGACCCATAGGCCGTTGGTACGAAAATAAAAAAATAAAAAAAAACAACAATGTCGTTACTTATATAATTGCAAATAAAGAAATTGAACGGACCGGGTACCGGATGCGGTCGAATTTAGGCACCGATGCGGTCCCACAGCTCCACGGAACATCATCAGTGCATTTGAAAATAGTGCAATTTATAGGTCATTTGCACTTCGCGTTGACCTTTGACGAACGCAAATAACTAAAATTTATTGCCTTCTTAAGTAATTGCATGGAAAAAAAATGGACAGCGGGCAAATGGACTTGGTTCTTATAGAGATTTTACTACGATTTGATAATTAACTACTTGTATCTTAAAATATTAGTATCTAACATGTAGGCTGAAAAGTTTTTCTCTCATATGTACACACAAATACATATACATATACATACGCGTACATACACTGATTTAATTACATCTTTGTACTTAACAATGATTGTGTTGTGTCTTGGTTAGTTTGTAATTTATGTTGACTGAAACGTTTAACCTAAACTTATATCTTTGAGTCTTTATAGTCTATTTATGTTAGTGACTGTTTATATTTAAACTAGCAGTGCCCGCGGCTCCGCTCGCGTGGACTTGACTCACTACTATCGTCACTGTTTATTTCTTATGTTACCTAATGTAATAAAATATCTGCCATTATTTCCCCTTATCTCCCATTATTTCTCTTTATCTCTCATTATCTCCACATAATTTCCATTATCTAGGCTTATCTCTGCTCATCTCCCATTATTTCTCCTTATCTCCCATTATCTCACCTTATCTCCCATTATCTAGGCTTATCTCGACTTATCTCGCAATATTTCTCCTTATCTCCCATTATCTCACCATAACTCCCATTATCTAAGCTTATATCGAATTATATAGAACATATGTATAAATTTATAAAAACACGTCAATGGGATAAGTGGTTCTCGAGTGATAAGAGCACTAACGGACAGACAGACAGAGAGACGTTGTATTTTATATGTATTATATTCCTTGCTACATGATATTGTTCCATATTTAATGCTTTAGGCAGTGTATTGCAAGAGAACGCGCTAGCGGCAAACTTTTCTCCGACTTGATTCACTATTATCGTCACTGCTTGTTCCTTATGTCACCTAACGTAATAAAATATATCTTATAACCTGGCCAGAGAACATATGTATATTGAAAAAAAAGCACGTAAATTGGATAAGTGGTTCTCCAGTGATAAGCGCACTAACGGACAGACAGACAGACAGAGAAACGTTGCATTTTATATATATTATAGATATTCTTTGCTACATCATATTGTTCCATATTTAATGGTTTAGCATGTTTAAAAAAAAGCACGTAAATCGGATAAGTGGTTCTCCAGTGATAAGCGCACTAACGGACATACAGGCAGACAGACAGACAGAGATATTATAGATATAGATTTATATTATTATATAACCTGGCCAAAAAATATATGTATGAATTTAAAAAAAAGACACGTAAATCGGATAAGTGATTCTCGCATGATAAACGCACTAATGGACAGACAGACAGACAGAGAGACATTGCATTTTATATATTATAGATTATAGATATTCTCTGCTACATAATATTGTTCCATATTTAATGGTTTAGGTTGTATATTGCAAGAGAACGCGCTAGCGACAAACTTTTTTCCGACTTCATTCACTATTATCGACACTGCTCATTCCTTATGCTACCTATCGTAATAAAATATAGCCTATAACCTGGCCAGAGAACATATGTATGTTTTTAAAAAAAAAGTACGTAAATCGGATAAGTGGTTCTCCAGTGATAAGCGCACTAACGGACAGACAGAGAGAGAGACGTTGCATTTTATATATATATATATATATATATATATATATATATATATATATATATATATATATATATATATATATATATATATATATATACTCGTAGATTGTATAACTGTTGCACTTGTTGCAAAGCCGCCATGGGGCTTCAAGATAAATTACTAATCTGTGGTACAGCGATTTTTGCGTTGGGTTGTCTTGTGATCAGGTTTGTGTCAAGATTTATGTTAGGGTCGATGTGTGTATCTTATGTGTATAGAATTTGTCGGCTATTTCGTTTATATGTTGTCATATAGTTTGTATATTTGCCATGTAGTGTAAATCATTATTTCTTATGTATCTGTCAATTGATGTGACATGTCTTAATACTCTATGTTGCGTATGTTTGATATGCCCCATCATACTGATGCGGCATGCATTAGTACGGGTCTAATGTTTTGTTGCAAAATTCGACTTTATTCATCAATATAGTCTCCTTCTAGAGCGATACAACAGTCCAACCCTTTTCTAACATTTCTATGCCTTTCTTGTAGAAGGATTTGTATTTGCCTAAAACAGGCGTCAGTTTCGGCGATAACTTCCTTATTGGATCCAAATCTCTTTCCCGAGAGCATTTTTTTGAGGTCCGCGAATAGATAATAGTCGCTGCGGGACAAATCCGGAGACTACGGTGGATGAGGAAGCAATTCGAACTTCAATTTATGCAATTTTGCCATCGTAACCACTGATTTGTGACACTGTACATTGTCTTGATGAAAGAGCACTTTTTTCTTGTTCATTTGGGGCTATTTCTTTGCGATTTCCGACTTTAGAGGCACCAATAACTTTATATAATATTCGCTATTGATGGTTTTTCCCTTCTCAGCAGACTCGATGAAAATTATTTCATGCGCATCCCAAAATACAGAGGCAAAAACCTTCCCAGCCGATTGTTGTGTCTTTCGCCGGCTGCTGTCCACTCAGCTGACTGCCGTTTTGATTTCGGTGTGTAGTTGTGGATCATGTGGTCATCTATTGTCACATACCGCTTGAAAAAATCCATTTTATTGCGCCTAAACAGATCCAAACATCGCTCACAATCATCAACACGTTGTTATTTTTGATCCACTGTGAGCAAACGCGGTAACCATTTCGAATAGAGCTTTCTTATGCCCAAATGTTGATGAAAAATATGGCCAATACATTCTTTTGGTATCCTTAGGATGTCAGCTATCTCACGCAATTTCACTTTACTTCTTCTTCTTCTTCCTACGTTAGGACCATGTCCTGTGTTCACTTCAAAGGTTTCCCAGAAACAATTGCGATGATGAAGACCAGCTCTCATACCATCTTATTAGTGGTCTTCCAAGCGGTCGAGGTGTGTTTGGTCGCTTCTCTTTTGCAACCTTAGCCAACCGGTCATTTGGCATTCTGTCCACATGGTCTCTCCATTCTCTTCTCCTATTCCTTGCCCATCTCACCACATCCTGTATTTCGCACATTTCCCTTATTTCTTCACATCTCTTCCTGTCAAATAAGGTATGTCCTGTTATCGATCTAAGTGTTCGCATTTCTGTTGTTCTTAGGAGTCGTTTTGTTATTGTGTTCTACGCTCTGGTTTCTATCGCGTACGTCATGATCGGACTTACGTACGTTTTGTATATTCTTACTTTGCTCCTGGTGCTCATATATTTGTTTCTTCAAATTATATCTCTTAAATATCCTGATATTAATGATGCCTTTGTTGTTTGAGTTTTTACTTCCTCCTGAAGGTTCCTGGTACTTGTTATGTTTGTCCCTAGATATTTGAAGGACATCACTTGTTCTACACTCTGATCATAAATCACGAGTTTGCATCTTTTCGGTTCTTTAGATATTGTAAGGGATTTTGTTTTCTTTACAGATATTTGCATATTAAACACTTTTGCTGTTTGTTGGTACTTATGTCGGAGTCTCTGTAAGTTATCTTCGTCTTCTGATATAATTACTGCATCATCGGCGTAGCATATTATTTTTATTTCTTTGTCTCCCAATCGATATCCTCTCCCAGTTTTCTTTACTTCGTTTATAATTTCATCCATTATGATGTTAAATAAGATTGGGCTTAGGCTATCTCTTTGTCTGATTCCGGTTGTCATAGGTATTTTATTGCTTAATTTATTTGCCACTCTTACATATGTGTGGTTGTTGATGTTCAACTCTTCGATAGTTTTTATTATACTCAGGTGAATTCCCCTTTTTTGTAGTAGGGTTATGACATCAGTTAACCGTACCCTATCGAATGCCTGGGTAAGATCTATGAAACACATAAAGGCTATCTTATTAAACTCCATCCCATTTGCGCGTCCAGAGCGTTCAGCATCATTTGTATCTGTACGACTGCATTTAAATTCAGCATACCAATAAATGATGAGTGATTTTCCAGGGCAGTGTCGCCGTAACACTTCTCAAGCCATTGCTTTGCTTGAACGGTATTTTTTCCCATCAAAAAACAGTGTTTAATCAACACACGAAATTCGATTTTTTCTTTTTTTGAAAATATCAAAAGTAGCGTCACTAAAACCACTGTAACTTTTAAGCTAATCATCGAAATGTCATGAAATTTTAACACCTACCGTTTGAAGGTTGGTACTTCCTAAAAAGCATATGGATTTTTTGAAAAGGGCGACATCTATGTGTCAGAACAAACACTTTTCAGCCTACGTGGTACATGGTTATAGAAGATACTGTTTAATGCGTTTAAGAGACAGTTTAGGTCCCTAATGCCTCATATGCAGCTTCTAATATATGACACTTTTACAGAGGATTACAAGATCGAATAGAATTCCAGACGAATGGAGAACAGCGATAGTTATACTAATACACAAGAAGGGAGAAAACTAAGATCCAAACAACTATAGAGCCATAAATCTACTAAACTGTACATTAAAATTAACAACAAAGATTATTATTACAAAAATAAACAGCAAGGATTCAGAAGTGGGCGCTCATTCACCGATGCAGTATTCATTGACTTCTTCTTCTTCTTTTTAGGCTAATCGCCTGTTTCATCTTCGACATCTTGCCTCTTTGCATTCGGATTGTCGCTCTATCTTTTTCTAGGTCTTCCTGTACTTCTGCGAGTTAAAGGTGATTTGTCGCGTGCTACCTTTATTACTCTTGAATTTTCCATTCGTGTGATGTAGTTATCCCATTCTTGCTTTCTTTTCAGTACCCACTCGTTTATGCTTTCTATTTTACAAATTCTTCGTACATTTACTTTCTTTCTCTATGTCGTAAGGTATTTCCCGCGATTTTGCGAAGAACTCCCATTTCGGCCGTCTCCATTATTCTTTTTGTTTTCGTTGTTCCCGCCCTTGTTTCTGCGGTGTAGATCATTATCGGCCATATTATGGTCTTATAGATTCTTGATTTTGTTTCGATGTTGCTACTTTTATTATACCATATGGTGCTATTGAGACATCCTGCTATTCTGATTGCTTTAATTGTTTGGTCCCTTACTTCCTGTTCAACATCTCTGAAGCGAGACAATTCGATTCCCAGATATCAGAATTTCATTTCTTGCTCGATTACTTTTCCGTCTAGTTCAAGCTTGCATCTTAATGGCCTTTTGGAGGTTGTAATACATTTGGTGTTGGTTGCGGAGATTCTCATGTTGAACGATTTTGCTGTTCTATTAAATCTGTGTAATAAACGTTGAAGGTCGTCCACTGTTTCCGCTATCAGTACCGCCTCGTCGGCATAGCATATGATTTTTATCTCCTTCTCTCCCATTCGGTACCCTTTTAATGGTCTGATTTGTCTTATTATTTCATCCATGATGATGTTGAACAACAACGGGCTCAGTGAGTCTCCCTGTCGTATACCGCTTTCCGCTGGTATCGGTTTTGTGAGTTCTGCTTCTATTTTTGCTTGTATCTTGTTTCTTTCATATAGGTACAGGCAATAGTGCCTAGCTATAAGTCGGAAGAAGAGGACGAACTTTAACAGAAGAAGCTGTGACGTATAAAAACGTTAAAATATGACACCAGCAATTTCGAAGCAGCGGTGACTTTGATCTTTCGGATCGTCTGTCTGAACACAGCACAACAATTTTTTTATATATATTTTAAATGAGGTTTATTAAATCAAATATGTGTCGTTTTGATCGATGACCATTTGTGATTTTCCTGGTAGAACCGTTATCTGTGTAGAACTTCTGGGATATATATATATATATATATATATATATATATATATATATATATATATATACATTCTATATATATATATATATATATATATATATATATATATATATATATATATATATATATATATATATATATATATAGAATGTAGATTTCTTAAACGTGACTCATTGTGTGATAACTTTCAAAGATCGTTTATTACAGTCTCGTGACTTTATGCTGCCTAACTATCGACTCTAACAAATTTCTGAGTCCATTGTTAAATTTACAGTAACTTGACTATATTAAACGCTGGGTGGGACGATTTTATAAGAATAATCGATTTAAAAATTAATTATCAATTCTTTTTTCACCGTACGTCGAACCCAGTATGTGGTTTAGCGTTGTTATTATGGAACAAAACGGCGTTTTTGTGGATCAACTCCGGTCGCTTTTTTTTCAATTGCTCGTTGCAATCTAGATATTTGTAGACAGTACAGATCGTTATACCTGGTAATAACGGTGACGTCACTTAAAAGCGCATCTGAATACCGAGAGCTTGGACCTGGTTATATCTGGTAGTACCAATTTTCACGTTCGAATATCCTTATTGCGTTTCCAAGGTCAAGTGCAATATTAAGATTCATAAAATTAAATAACAATTTTAGTAAATACATGTGTACTAGAAAAACCTAAAGATAGAGTTGTTGCTAGACGAAAAACTATACAACTAAAACCCGTGGTGAGATAATTTTTTGCTTTTTCAGCTAAATTTTGTATTCTTTTCATTGGTAATCCAAGATAATTGAAACAACAAAAATATTGTTTTTTTTAATCTAAGTCTTGACATTTATTTAATAATTATTTTTAGCGCCGGCAATCTTTAAAATTAACAGATAATAATTAGGGACATTCAGTGACGATTATATATATATATATATATATATATATATATATATATATATATATATATATATATATATATGTATATATATATACATATATATACATATATATATATATATATATATATATATATATATATATATATATATATATATATATATATATATATATATAAGTTGGGTTGAATTCTTTCTTGAACCTTGGAATAATGTTTGTATTGTAATGTAATTTGTTTTTTTTTTTTAAATGTGACCGTCCTAGTAACACCTTTTAAAGAATGTTAAGTGTGTCTTCGTTTCAACCCACACATATGAACTGAAGAAGCCTAAAAATTAGGCGAAACGTTTTCAATAAACTTCTAACTAGAACGTGATGTAATTTCTCTATCCTTAAAACAAAAGAACCATAAAGCCCAAGAAATTGAATATATATATATATATATATATATATATATATATATATATATATATATATATATATATATATATATATATATATATGTAGATATATATATATATATATATATATATATATATATATATATATATATATATATATATATATATATATATATATACATATATTTGGGTTTAACTGTATACATACACAAGTAATATATAACAATTATACAACTAAGTGTTGTGTTCCCATTCGTCTTCTCCAAACCTCTCTATCGTCCGCCATCTCTTCATCCATTCCTCGTGGTCTCATGGCCTGTCTCATATCTTCATTCCAGGATTTACGTGATCGTCCTTTTTTATTTCTTCCCGGTGGTTTCCATGTCCAGAGCCTTTTGGGCCATCTTGTATCGTTCATTCTGAGTGTGAGAGGTGTCCAAACCATTTTAATCCCGTATTTTCTGTTCTTTGTATAATTGTTTCTGTTGCTGCTGTTCTATTGCGTATTTCTTGGTTTGTTATGTGTTGGAATTTGGACATTCCGGCGCTTCTTTTCAGGTAATCCATTTCTATCGTCGTTATTTTTCTTTTATCGTCTTCTTTCATTATCCACAGTTCATTACCATAACTTAAAACCGATTCTACCATTGTTCTTCCAATTCTCTTTTTGTTTTGTGTAGTTATGTTTTGATCCCGCCATATTGAGTTAAGAGCTCCTATGATCCTCCTGGCTTTTTGTATTTTATTCTGTATTTCCTTTTTACCTATACCATTTTTGTTGCCAATCAGTACTCCTAGATATTTAAATTCCTTGACTTGTTTGACATGTGTATCGTTGTCAATTAAGATTTCAAATTCTATTTCCGAGTTCATAACCATATACTCCGTCTTTTCAAGGCTCACCTCTAGTCCCCAGTCCTTGTAGTCTGTGTATAATCTCTTCAATACATATTCCATATCGAATGCATCTTGTGTTATTATTACCTGGTCGTCTGCAAAGTTTAACGATAATAGGTGTTTATCACTAATGGGGATGCCCATGCTTTGGCAAGTGCGGTTCCATTTCTTTAGAGCGTTGTCTACAAATATATTAAATAAGATTGGTGAAAGGCAACACCCTTGTCTTAGACCTTTTGTAATGTGGATAGCTTCCGAGAGAGAGCGTCCTTGTTTCACATATCGTATATTTTCATTATATAACTCTTTTATTGTTGTTATCATCCCTTCTTTTATCCCTGCTGTTCTCAAGACATGCCAAAGTTTATTTCTCGGTACACTATCGTATGCCTTCTTAAGATCTGTGAAGGTCATATGTATTTCGTCATCTTTTTGGATCTTCTTTTCTATCAATTGTTGTAAAGTAAACAAGTTGTCTATACACGACCGGCCCGGAGTAAATCCGCTTTGGTTTTCGGATATCTTTCCTTTAATTGTTTCTCTTATTCTATTCTGCAATATTTTGCCGTACAGTCTGTTCATAGTACTTGTAACGCATACACTTCTATAATTATTAGGGTCTTTTCTATTTCCTTTCTTATAGATTGATGAAATGTAACTGTGACGATTTTAATTAATTAAAAAAAGCTTTTTCCTAGATCGAGAATTGAACCTGTAGGCCTTGGCTCTATAGGCTGCTGAAGTTAAGCTACCAAAAATATTTAATAAATCGATAAAGTAACTTATACATTATCATTACAACCCGATATTTTAAGTTATGTATCCTAAATAGTGAGATATTAAACACAACAAAAGTGAGCCGAAAGAGGGCTTCGTTTAAGCATGGAAATAATGAAAAAATAACATAATTTTTAGATTCATCGACTCTAAGGACTCTAAAAAAAGAATATATAACATGATGTATTTAAAGTAAACCCCTTTGTGTTACCCTCCCAACACTCTAACCCCTTATTTTTGTCATCATCATTATCATCATCATCAATCAGCCGTTTGCGTCCACTGCTGAACATAAGCCTTCCCCATCTTAGTCCACTCTCTCCTCTCCTGGGCTCTCCGCATCCAGTTACCATACAGTCTTAATATTGTCGGTCTAGCGTGTGGGAGGTCTACTCATATTGCGCCTGTCGCTCCTAGGTCTCCACTCAAGCAGCCTGTTAGTCCATCTCCCATCCGACATTCGGACTATATGTCCCGCCCAATTCCATCCAAGTTTCGCGATATATGCAGTTATATCAGTAACGTCGGTTCTTCGACGGATAACTTCGTTTCTAATACAATCCCACAGTGACACTCCAATCATTGATCTTTCCATCTAGCTCTGTGTAAGCTTTTTAGCGATTGCGATAGTTAAGGTTACAGTTTCCGCCCCATAAGTCATCACTGGAAGGAAGCACACACTGATCAAAGACCTTCCTTTTTAGGCAGATAGGAAGATCACTCCTAAAGACATCTTTAAGTCTTCCATAGGCTGCCCAAGCGAGCGTTATTCTTCTCTTCAATTCGCACCTTTGGTTGTCCCTTGTGATGCGAATCTCATGACCAAGATAGGTGTATTTGTCCACTAGTTCTACCTCTTTATTGCCGACATTAATCAGTTCGCTTGGAACCAAGTTCGTCATATATTTTGTTTTAGAAGCATTCATTTCCAACCTCACGCCTGCACATACTTCTCGAAGCTCTTGAAGCATTACTACAAGTTCTCCAAGACTGTCAGATATTAGGTCTATATTATCTGCAAAACGTATTTGTGTAACTATAAGTAAATACTCCGAAATTTTTTTCATTTTTCCACCAAAAACAAGGAAACATTCTCTTAATACTAATGGAACTAAACAAAATTTATAGACGACCACCCATTTTTATTCGTTTTTTGAAGGAATATGTTTATAAACCATAGGCTCCATTTCTGTTCCAAGTATATGTATCTTTCAAATTTGAAATCGATACCTTATTTTGTTCTAGAGTTCCCGTGCCAACAGACAAACACATTTGTGTTCGATGTTCGATCTAGGGGTTTTGGAACGTACAGAAATGCAAAAAAACTCAGAGTTTTTTTCTCGAGCACAATACCTCTTGAGCCAGAAAAGTAAAAAATACATATCAAAATGCATAAGGAACAATATTGTAACCAGATCTGAAAATGGGCGTAGAACATTTTATGGAGAGGAATATGGACACAGAAGTACAGATTAAAGATGTCATAAAAATAGGAGCGACTATATATAAGATAGAACTTGGAAACGCGGGAGATAAAGAAGCTGTGAGGAAAAATAAAAACAAACTGAGAAATCTAAGAGAGAGAGTTTACATAAACAACGATCTAACAAAAGATGAACGGGAAATTCAAAAGAAATGGAAGCATATAGCAGAGAACGAGAGAAAGAATGGAAAAAGAGTGAAAATAGGATATCAAAAAATCATAATCGAAGGAAGAGAATATAAATGGGACATTGAGGAAGAAAATCTGAAAGAACAAACAAAGAACACTACGACTATCAAGTTAAAAAACTCAGAAAAAGGAGAGAGATAGGTAGATTGACGACGACCCTGGCAAATATAATGGATACGGAAGAGAGGACTAATGAAAGGAATACAAATAAGAAGATAATCAAAGAAATAGATAGGAAGAAAGAAATAGGAATAATTATCGAGTTGTTAGATTGAGAACGCGGAATATTAGGGGTATAAACGGAAAAGAGGATGAACTGACAGAAGAACAACAAATATACTGTGTAGGAATCACAGAAACGGGAAGGAAGGAAAATAGATGCAAAAGATTGGAAGGAGATGTCATAAAAGAAGAAGACAAAATTATAGAAAGATGGAGGGAATACTATAAAGAATTATCAGATGGGAATGACATAGCATATAAAAATCAACATAGAGACATAATACCGGAACAAGATACAGAACTCACATAAACAGAAGAAACTAATACAGAAGAAGTAAGAGAGGCAATCGGCAAATATAGAATAATTCAACTCCACGCTCCTAAAACAGGGGTAGAAAGGCATAAGAATTAAGTAAGTAAGTAACCTCTTGAGCAAGAAAAGTAAAAAATGCATTTTAACGTTCATTTTTTCAAATTTTGATCCGGGTCAAATATCTATCTCTTTGCAGCAATAAAATGCTTGCTGTTTTCTTCTTCTTCTTCTTACACTTTTTATAGATCTAATGACCTGTCAATTCCAACGTTGTGCAATTTCTTGAGAGGTAGATTGCCAGCTATCTCTCCATCTTTTTGGTGGTCTCCCTGGTGGACGCTTGCCTGCTGGTTTTCATTTCAGAGCGATCCTTGGTCGTTTGTGCTCCTCCATTCTTTTTATGTGGTTATGCCATTGTTTTCTTTTTTTGTCTTCCTCATCTTACTACGTCTTGCACGCCACATTCTTCTCTGATGTCAGTATTTCGTATCCTATTCCTTCTTATTTTAGCAACTCATGCTCTTTTGCGGTTTTCTTTTCGGCGGTACGTAGCATACTTTTTTGTTTTATTGGTGTCTCCTCGTGAATCTATACCATAGATCATTATTGGTATGATACAAGTCTTGTAATTTTTTGTTTTTAATCTCTATTAATCCTCAATAATAGTACACTATATGGTACAAAATTGAAAAAAGAAAAAACACAATGACTGGATAAAAATTTCTGAACTGCTATTTTTATCAGTTTTAAATATAAATATTTAAATTATTGTTATCTCGTCGACCCTATTAATGTTGTAATAGATGATTCCAAATCACTTTACGACATTCTACTATTATTTTGTCTTTTTCTACTGCATTTCTTCTTTCGCAGACTAACCTCTGCGTAAAATATAGTATATAAAATTTATTTTACTTCAATCCACTCTGCCACCCCTATATATATATATATATATATATATATATATATATATATATATATATATATGTATATATATATATATATATATATATATATATATATATATATATATATATATATATATATATATATATACAGTCCCTGGCCAAATTATTAGACGCACTGTATTTTTTTTTTAGTAATTTTATGTTTCTTAAGAGTTTTTATGCAATAATGGTATATTTAAACTACAATATTATTGATTTTTATTTAAAAGAATTGTTGTAGACTACATATTTGTATTTATTTTTAACATATTGCAACACTGTGTTGCCAAAGTGATACATGAACGTAAATAAGTACAAACCTGTATCAGTCGCGATCGGAATCGAGTCAGGTATGGACGTGTTTCTGTGGCTTTATGGACTGTGATTGTTTGTTTAACAGTTTTATACTACTTAGTTATTAGTTTATTTTGTATGCAGTGTTTTAAAAAAGTAATTGGACTATTTTCATTATGGGTAGAAAAGGCGATCTTTCACCACGTAAAAAAGCTGAAGTGAAGGCCCTTGTGATTGCGAAAACATTTACAAACCGAGAAATATCACGAAGATTGGAGGTTTCTGAAGCTAGTGTACGACGCATAAAAAAGAAAATTGAGTCAGGGAAGGAATTAAGCCCGAAAAGAAAGAAAAGATGCGGTAGAAAACCAATTTTCACTCCACGGCCAGAGAGATGTTTGAAGAAAATTTGTGTAGAAAACAGATTTGCTACCACAAAGGTAATAAAATCACAACTCCAGGATGCTAGCGTAAATGCTTCTGAGCGCACTGTTCGAAGAAAAGCGTCTGAAGTGGGCCAAACAATGGCAAGACAAAGATGTGGACTTCTGGAGATCGGTAAGATACAGCAATTTAATCAATAATTGATACATTATTATCATTTTCAGTTAAATAAAGCAAATAAACATGGAAGTTTATATATTTTTCCTATTTTTGACAGGTCTGCTTCAGTGACGAAAGCACATTCGAAATTTTGCAGAATAAAGCTCAGTATGTGCGTCGTCGTCATGGAGAAAAGTTTCATCCTGATTGTGTCATCCCGACGGTTAAACATCCCACCAAAGTGATGATTTGGTCAGTCATCAGCGGCAAGGGCACTGGACGTCTGTACGTCGTCAAAGGAATAATGAGGCAAGATCAGTACAAAGAAGTATTACAAAATCGGTTGATTCCGCAGCTCAGAGAATGGTTTCCAAATGGGGAACCATTCACTTTCATGCAAGATGGAGCTCCCTGCCACACTGCTCGGTCTGTTAAAGCTTTTTTGGCAGAAAAAAAATATCCCTCTGTTGGATTGGCCGGGTAATAGCCCTAATATGAACCCCATTGAAAATGTGTGGGAGCTGATGAAAAGAGAAGTGGCTAAAGATGTGATTACCAACAAAACCCAGCTCCTAGAAAAGATTATTCATGTGTGGAATCATCATCCTCAAATGCAGGAGACAGTACAATCTTGCATTGATAGCATGCCGCGCAGAATTAAAGCTTTGATAGCGGTTAAAGGTGGCTCAACTAAATATTGACTTTTACTAACATTAATTTCACTTTTCTTTAAAACTTAATAAACTTATGCTTTTCTAAATTAATGCTGTTTTATTTATGTCAAATAAATAGGTAATTGATTGGATAATATAAAAATAAAAAACAAATCAATTTAAAATAATAAAACGGTACAATATCACTCGGTAATTAATATTTTACATGAAATCTTGCAGTGCGTCTAATAATTTGGCCAGGGACTGTATATATGCGAGGGTGTGCGGATAAATTTCTTGCTTCAAAAAAGATGATATTCGATCAATGCATTCTACCGGTTCTCACCTGGACATCGACTAAGAAGATGGTGGACCAAATGAGTAAAACACAGAGAGCAATGGAACGTCAGATGCTGAATATAAGATCACAAGAGAGAATCAAAAACGAAAGTATAAGACAAAAGACCAAAGTGGTAGACGTAAGAGAACTGGTACCGGGTTTGAAATGGTGATGGTTACACAATGAGACAACAAGATGAGAGTTGGAATAAAAGAATACAAGAATTGTGACAAAGATCCAAAGGAAGGCCCCAAAAACATGGAAAGACGACCTGAAAATAACGGCTGGTTTAGGATGGATCAGAAAGACGCAGAACCGAGAGGGATGGAAAAAGGAAGGGGAGGCCTATGTTCGACTCTTGATGGAAGAAGGCTTATTAGATAGATGGATGGTAAGTTTCTAGAAATAACAAGCAAATCTTAAAATCAAAAAATGTCACCTAAAGTAACTTTAGAATTAAAAAAAAAACTCCTTGTGTCAGTTTGCAAACCAATGTTCTACAACATTAATTATTTCTCGATATAAATGAAATTCAAGCGGTTTGAAATATCTTTTTTTTCAGTTTTAGGAACAGGTAAAAGTTCGCGGGATCTAAATCAGGGGAATATGGGGGATAATCAATCAGTTCAAAGCGTAAATCGCTTATTTTCTTATAAAATTAACAGTGGTATGTGAGTAGGCGCATTGTGTTACAAAAAGAGCACCCCTTTTGACTACTTTCCCTCTTTTTTCCTCCGTTTTTCCACAATTTTTTGGCGTAGTTTAGCTAATAATGAACAATAATATTCCCCAGTCACTGTCTTGTCGTGTTTCAGATCATCTATAAGAAATATCCTATCCTTGTCGCAAAAAACGGAAGAAAGAACTTTCCCTGCTAATGTTTGTAAACGAAACTTCTGAGGGCGAGGTGACTCCACTCTTTCGACTGTTTTTTTTTTTTATATCTGAAGCATATGTAATACAGCATTTCCTCCAGGTCTTTGTTAAATTGAACGACTTCCTGCTGTCTGCGGCTATTTGCATGAGCAGCAGATGTTCGAGCTTTCAGAGTGAAAGAAGAAATAAGTGTATTGCCCTCTTGCAACGCTGTATATTGAATTCTTGGTCGTTTCCAGCAGATAGTTAATGTAAATGAGAAAGACAATAGAAGAGAGTATGTAGCCTTGGGGCACATTGGCGTCGATTTAATCAGTTGCCGTAGTTTTTGGGTTGGTGGGGGGGAAAGGGCGAGGAGGGTAGTGTTGAACACTTTCAGGACTATATGGTATAATCAGGGAAGTAGTTTGTTTGTAATACGTAGGCTGAAAAGTTTTTGGCCTGACACATAGATGTCGCCCTTTTCAAAAAATCTATATGATTTTTAGGAAGTACCAACCTTCAAACGATACGTGTCAAAATTTCATGACATTTCGACGATTAGTTTAGAAGTTACAGTGGTTTTAGTGACGCTGATAAAAGAGAGGCAATACAAAGAGCAAGTAAACAATACGAGAAACAGTCAACATTCTTTAGCAAAGTTTTCCAAGGAAAAATCAGGTACCTGAATGCAGTTTCAAAACTGCACAATCGTTGGCACAAAAGGGTAGGCCGTTCACTGACGGAGAATTTATGAAGCAAACGTTTTTGAGTACTGGCGAGATTTTATTCGACGACTTGTCCAATAAGGATACAATATTGGCCAGGATTAGGAATATACAGGTATCAGCGCGGGCCATCGAGAGACGAATTACCGAAATGACACAAAATGTCCAAAAACAGCAGAGAGACGTTATCAAACGGAGTTTTTTGTATTTAGTGTAGCATTGGATGAAAGTGTCGATATTAATGACATTGCCCGTCTGGCAATCGTTGCGCGATACTTCGATGATGGCAGTGTGTATGAAGAGCTAATTTGTCTGCTCCCATTGCAGGGAACTACAAGAGGAGAGGATATATTTTCAGAATTTGTTAAACATTTTGAAAAGCGGAACAATAAACAAAATTTTTTGCGTAACGACAGATGGCGCTCCTGCTATGATTGGGAGACATAAAGGATTTGTTTCCCTTCTTATTAAACGAATGGGTCGATCAGTTTTGAATTTTCATTGCATAATTCACCAAGAGAGTTTGTGCGCTAAAATCTCCGCTGGAAGTTTAAAATCCGTGGTGGATAGGGTGGTTAAAATAGTTAACTACATTGTCGGTCGTTCTTCACTGATCCATAGACAATTTAAGGCGTTTCTGCAGGAATTAGAAAGTGCATATTCAGATATACCATTGCACAATAATGTGCGCTGGCTCAGCCGTGGTAAAGTGCTCTCTAGATTTGTGCAATGTCTGGGCGAAATTAAATCGTACTTGTTGGAAAAAAATCAAGTGGATGCTTATCCTGAACTAGAAGATAAGAACTGGATCTGTATGTTAATGTTTCTTACTGATATTACGAACCATCTCAGTGAACTCAACTTAAAGTTACAAGGTTCAGGCAAAACAGTTCTGGATTTATACGAATCCTGGAAATCATTCAAATTAAAAATAGATTTATTTATCAGCGATTTACTACAAACACATATAAATATTTTCCAAATTTAAAAATTTATATATACAGTGTCGACGATGGTGCACTAATAGACGAAATTCTTAAATATATGACTAATTTAAAAGAGGAGTTTATCGAGAGGGGTCAGGATTTTGATAAACATGGTCCTATGTTCGCTTTTTTAATCAAACCAGATTTAATGGATTTTTCCAGCAGTTGCTTTGACATATCTCTTTTCTCATGGATGGACATTAAAGATTTTGATCTTCAATACATTGAATTTAAAAGCTCCGAGTTATGGAACAAGAAATTTGTAGAATTAAGAAGGGTATTAGAAGGTGACTGCCAGAACCATTCAAACGAGATACTCAGTTGTTGGATGAGTTTACCAGAGAAATTTATTTGTCTTAAGAAAGTAGCGTTTGCCATGCTTACAGCTTTCGGATCATCCTATATCTGTGAACAACTTTTTTCCCATATGAGAGTGATTTTAAACCCGTACCGAAGCAGGCTGACAACAGACAACTCGGAAACATGTGTGACACTGAAAATAACGAGACATGAACCGGATATAAGAAAACTCTCTAAAGAACTTCAAGCACAGGGTTCACACTAGGTCCTAGGACTAGTATAATAAAATTATTTGTTAAATGTTAAAATTTTTTTGTAATTAAACCTTCTAAAAGCAATATTTTAAGTTAATTTAAGTTTTGTTAATTTTAGTTGTAGTAAGTACCACGCAAATTGTTGTATGGATGAAAACTGGCACCCCTTAGTTAAAAGGTTGCCGACCCCTGCCCTAGAGATATCAAAAGAATGTGTTGGTCATATTTTGTATGAACATTTGGGCACGAGGAAGCTCTGTTCGAAATGGGTACCGCGTTTGCTCACAGTAGACCAAAAACAACAACATACTGATGATTCTGAGCGCTGTTTGGACCTGTTTAAGCGCAATAAAAAGGATTTTTTCATGCGATATCTGACAATGGATGAAAAGTGGATCCACTATTACACACCGGAATCAAATCGGCAGTCAGCTGAGTGGACAGTAGTGGGTGAAAGCCGCCCGAAGCGGCTGGGAAGGTTTTAGTCTTTGTATTTTGCGATGCGCATGGAATAATTTTCATCGACTATGCTGAGAAGGGAAAACCATCAATAGCGAACATTATATGAAGTTATTGGTGCGTTTGAAGGCAGAAATCGCAAAGAAATGGCCCCAAATGAGCAAGAAAAAAGTGCTTTTTCATTAAGACAAGCACCATGTCCCAAGTTTGAATTGCTTTCTCATCCACCGTATTCTCCAGATTTGGTCCCCAGCGACTATTATCTATTCGCAGACCTCAAAGAAATGCTCGCGGGAAAGAGATTTGGCTCCAATAAAGAAGTTATCGTCGAAACTGAGGCCTACTTTGAAGGCAAAGACAACTCCTTCTACAAGAAAGTTACAGAAATGGTAGAAAAGCATTGGACTGAGCGTATCCCTCTTGAAGGAGACTACCATCATCATCATCATCATCATTAGTTTATTCCATCCATAGTCGGATGCAAGACTATATTGATGAATAAAGTCGAATTTTGTAAAAAAAAAAATGTTTTTTAAGTAGCTAGACCAAAAACTTTTCAGCCTACGTGTTAAAAAAGTAGGTATTCCTTGCTTAACTTTAATTATCTCTACGCCTCTGGTACGAATCAATGAAATCCAGGTTCTCACATGAACTCACAAATTAAAAATTACATTGTTTTCCCCATATGCGTAAGTGCCACTTCAGTTTCGATTTTTTCGCGAATAACGGGAAAAGAGTCATAAATTTATTTCAAGTTTGCGTTGAGCTCTTTTCACTACAACAGCTTATTTGGAATTTGCTAGTTTAAATCACTTTAATACTCGCCTTGTGTTTTTGTATTCGTTAAATTTATTCACTTATTACGGTTAAATTTATTTCGTAAGTTTTTTTAAAAAATTATTCCTCTTATGGGAATATAGATCAGTATGAATACGTGGTGCCATCAAAAAGTTTCCTGACTAACGCTGTAAAATCTGAGGCAGCTGGAAATGTGCTACAGTTCAGTCGTTACCCAAAAAAGGCAAGAAGAGATTGCCAAATAACTGCCGCACCGCACCAATCGCACTGTTTTCGATAATATCAAAAGTCACGGACGAGGCTATCAATCGGCATCTTCTAAAATATCTTGAAGCACTGAATATTATTACCGACCATCAATATAGCTTTAGTAAGCAAGGATCAACAGGAGATCAGCTAATATATGTAAAAACATGTTTGGAATAATGCAGTTGAACACTTTGGAGAATCTCGTGCGGTTGTACTTGATTTATCTAAAGCAGGGGTGCTCAAACGGTCGATCGCGATCGACAAGTCGATCGCGACTGCTTTTTGAGTCGATCTCGAGAAAAAAATTCCGATATAGAACTATTCACAGATTTTGTTTTAGGTAACTAAATCAAAATGTAATGAATAAACTACTAAAATTTATTCGATCCACAATTAGGCCAGAATAATCCCCTTATTACTTTCTTTTATCGTAATAACCCCCTGCTAGCGGCAAAAGGCGGCTTTATCAAAGGAACGCGCGGTACTTGTCAAAGAAAAGCCGCGTTTTTGATTCCCGCCGATTTTTCTAGAAACTTCGGGCGGCGTGTTTGACGGGAACATTCGAGACTTCGTTCGCGCCGATATAAATGTTGCGCCTGCAGGAATAGGAGTCAGTCTGAGTTGTAACTTGAAGGCGATACATCGATACAAAGTTTATTAATAAATAGTCCAAAATGAGTGCGGCGAAGAAAAGTAAAACTTATCATTTTAATAACGATTGGGAGGAAGAATTTTTCTTTTGTATGGTAAAGGATAAATGCATTTGTCTCATTTGCCTTGCGTCAGCTGCAATACCTAAGCATGGGAACTTAGAGAGGCATCATAAAACGGTTCATAAAAACTATGAAAAGGATTTTCCGTCACAGAGTGAATTAACCACGTTCACAAGACCAGCCAAACAATCAAAAGCTGCAACGATCGCGACATTTAAAATATCTCATATATTGGCGAAACACAAGAAACCATTTGATGATGGATTGGTCGTGAAGAAAGCATTTATTGAAGCGGGTGGGACTTTATTTGGAGATTTTAAAAATAAAACAGAGATTATGTCTGCTATTGGAGAACTTCAGTTATCTCGTCCGACTGTCACAAGGCGTGTTGAAGTCATGAGTCAGGACATGGCAGATAAACTAAAACATGATATTATGGAATGTACATAATTTTCTTTACAGTTCGACGAATCCACCGATATGACAGACACTGCCCAGCTGTGTATTTTTATTCAAATGGTATTCAATGACATGTCGGCTAAGGAAGAGTTTTTGACAATGATTGCTCTGAAAGGAAAGACCCGTGGCGAAGATATATATGACGTTTTCTTCAATTTTGTAACAAACTACAAGCTACCAATATATAAACTAGTGTGCATTACAACCGATGGAGCACCAGCAATGACTGGAAACAAAAACGGTTTTGTGGCATTGTGTCGAGCTAATGATTTCCCTTCATTTTTCTCCTTCCATTGCATTATACATCAACAAGTTTTGTGTTCAAAAGTTCTAAACATGGAGGAGATTATGGGCATTGCAATAAAAATTGTGAATTCTATCCGTGCACGTAGCTTGCAAGGACGGCTCTTTAAATTGCAGTTGGAAGATAGTGAGTCAGCGGAGCACACTGAGTTAGTTCTTCATACGGACGTCAGGTGGTTGAGTAGCGGAAAATTCCTAGAAAGGTTTCAAGAATTATTGCCCGAAATAACACCTTTTCTGGACGAAAGAGGTGATGACACTCAGATGCTGAAAAACGGAAAATGGCTGACTGATTTGGCATTTTTGACAGACATCACAATGCATTTAATTTGGAGCTTCAAGGTAAAGGATAAACTATTATGATGATTAGCGCAATAAACGCATTCAAAAGTAAATTGCAACTTATGATGGATTAACTGAAAAGAAATTATCTGAAAAAATTTCCGTCTTTGAAAGCAAGGATTCCTCAGTTGAATTATGATATTTATGAGGCAGAATTATCAAATATTTTGGGCCAATTCGAAATATGTTTTTATGATTTCAGTAAACTGGCAAATATCGCACCATTTATGAGTTATCCTTTTTCGTGTAAAAACATTGAGGAATTAGCTACTGAAATAGCAAGTCAGTTGAACATGGACTCATGTTCTGTTGAAAATGAGTTAGTGCAGATTATATCAGATATACATCTCAAAGCCACAGCATCTGATACAAAATTCTGGTGTTTTATACCTGAAGATAAATATCCGAATCTAAGGCAAATCGCCCTTCAACTGACGCCAATGTTTGGGTCAACTTACTTGTGCGAGTCTGCATTTTCTGAAATGAAAATAATTTAGTCAAAATATCGCAATCGACTAACTGACGAACATATGTCATCATGCTTGCGATTAGCACTCGGTAATTACATACCATCTTATGAAAAGTATGCTGAGGACATGCCGTGCCACGTTTCAACATCCAAAGTCACTTTTTAGTTAAGTTTAGACACTAGAACTCGTTTGTTTTGTAAGAACCAATAAACTCGCAATTTTGAATAATTATGAGTTTTTTCATTGACATTTTAGAGCAGACCTACACTTACCTTAACTAAAAAAATGCATATTGTGCGGAAAACTAATATCTATGCCACGATACACCCTACCTAGACGACAATCCTGCATGACACTTACTTGCAGCCTCTCAGAGTCGATCGATCGCAGTCTAACAATATTGAGGTAGATCGCCAGCAGTTCAAGTTTGAGCACCCCTGATCTAAAGCATTCGAACATGTTTGGTACGATGGATTGCTCGCTAAGTTACGCTCTTTTGGTAACCCTGAAAAGTTCTGTTTGTGGCTCTCATGTTTCCTCAGAGAGCGTTCTTTACGAGTGGCAGTCGATGGATTTTTTTCTAACACCTTCACTGTCCTACTCTCTTTCTCATTTACATTAATGATCTGCTGGAAAGGACTAGGAATCTAAACTACAGCTTCGCGGATGACAGGACGTTTATTTGTTCGTTCACTTTGAACGCTCGAATATCGGCTATTCATGTAAATATCCGCAAAGAGCAGGAAGTCGCTCCATTGAACAAATATTTGGAAGCACGTCGTGCTAATACTTCACATTCGTATGATGTTCAGCTTGATACTCCCTGTATAATCCTTTTCAAGCAGTCGTTATATGGAGAATGATTTGCTTAATATTGTGTTTCCCAACGTGTAAAATTTACAACGATTAAAAGCCAACGTAAATCGCTTTTTGCGCACACGTGCCGCTCCTGCAGCACTTTAGGGATTTCCCTGTAGCACGTGTGCCAATAAAAAAAGGATTCGTACAAAATTTCATCATCAAAGTTCTTCGAACAGCAACAATTTGACAACTTAGCACTTCTTAGTATGGCGTCATTTATAGTTAGATAGATTACTTAAAAATAATCTCGTAATACCTATATTTTAAATTATTTTATGCAAAGTAAATTTAAAAGAATTAACAATAATGCTAAAAATTAGACGAATGTCACACAAGGCACATTTCCTCGTGTAGTCAGACATACTCGTAAATTATAAAAGTAATCGTCAAAGATGCATGTTTAACACATGTTCACATGTTCTAATTTTTTTCCTAAAGATAATAACATTTCATTCAGAAACGAATCAGTAGCTATAATTATGGAAGTTTAATATTTCTTCAAACTTAAGTAATAATAATATTATCGATAGCACCACGTTGGTACATCAGCCATCTGAAGAGAGGTTAGCCACGTTTCGATAAGCACTTATTTACTTGCCTACTGGAAAACTATATATGTTATATTTATATACATGTATATATATATATATATATATATATATATATATATATATATATATATATATATATATATATATATATATATATATATATATATATATATATATATATATATATATATATATATATATATATATATACGGGGTGTTATGGAATTCGATGCATATGTTGACACTGATGCCTCCTTGTAGCAAGGCCGATTGCAGAAAATTCACCTTAAATAGCAAATATCAATAATAAAGCAAAAAGTCGATCCTAGAAATTTTTTTTTTCACGCCGCCATTGGTGGAACCATAGAACTCCACAATAACGCCCATCGTTTACCACAACACAAGGTCGAAACTGTTGCCAGATTTGACTGGTTTTTCCAAAAAATTGTTCCTTTTTAAAATAATTACTTCGTGACACGAAAAAATTAATCACTCAAGTTTTATATTTCAGTATTGTATTATAATTAGTAAAAATGTTAACACATGTAATTCACTAAAATTGTATTTCCTTCATTGGAACCATGATGGCACAGCAAACAAAATGTGAAGGTAGGCCACAAAGCGTTCACCTTATTTTACTTTAATTGTCTTTTAAAATCGATAAGGGTTTGTCGTCGGTACACAACAAAGCCTTTGTCAGTGTGCAACGCCCAGAACAAAGAATTTCTTCCAGCCGTCGGCTAGCTTTATCGCGTTTTTTAGTAGAAGGTGGGGATATCGAAGACATTTTTGGCGTCTTCCTTTTGATGATTCTTCCAACATATTTTTGTACGGATTTGATGTAATTTCCACCTTTTTTGTACCGTTTTTTTCCCCTTAAATTATTTTGGGTATTGGGCATAAATATTTTAGAGTTTTGGCGTTAAATCCCGAAGTAGATGGTTCAGTATGTAAATATGGCAATCTGTTCGGAAACTGCGAAGGTAACGTTTTACCCATCAGATTGTTGAGCAGTTTGCTTGTGTTCATTATTGATAATAACAGAAGCGCCTTGTAAGATCGATGTGCTTTTAGTACTTGAGTTCGTTTGTTTGAGAGAGAGAGAGAGAGCATTTATTTTTTCATCTGCTTTAAACAAATGTTCGGGAAAGACATTTTTGTCCAGGGGCCAAACTCCGGCCGCTTTAAACCCGTTTGCAAATGTGCCAATGACAGCAGCTCTTTGGTAAGCTTCCACAAATAAATTTGCAACTTGATATTGCGTTACTTGACGACCTGGATTTGTCCTCAACCATTTTTCTGTTGCTTGAGTATAATAACTGGTCATAGGTTTTAAAAAAACAGACTTCCAGTGGCTGAAGCCGGTGAGTAGTATGGCCTGGCAGTTGTAACAATATTATACCATTAGCCTTTGCTATGTTTAATGCTTCCAGGTTCTAGAAGTAATATTTTATTTTCAGAGGTTGGCTTTACTACGCTTATAATGTGTTTCATCGATTCTACAGATTAAGTTTGTGTTAATATAGCCAGTGTGTCTGAAATGGTGACAATACTCTCCGACCCTGTATACATGTATATTTAAATATATATATATATATATATATATATATATATATATATATATATATATATATATATATATATATATATATAAATCTGCAATGAAGCTACCCACCATCCAAATGTAAGTTTTTATTTTGCACCAATATTTATTTATTTATTTTTAATATTTTCCTTGGCAACACGGAATATTTTTACGCCAGACTGGATATTACTGAATGAAAATAAAGTCAAGGTCTTGGAAAATTATTACAGCACTTACACAAAGGGGTAAAGATATCAATGTTGAGATTATGAAAATTACCTTTTGTTGCATAAATTTGTCTTTTTTACGGGCAAAACTAGAAAAATTATCTATTTGGTTACTCTATCAGCGTAATTTTATTTTTAAGATGAATAATAGAAAAGACAAACTTTATAAAACTCAATATTAACCACTAAAATTAAACGAGTCAATAAATTGGGGCGCATTTGGTAGTACCATGACTCATCATCCGAGCTAGGATCGACAGAAAAGATAACAAAACTCAAAGTTCTCACCTAATAACAATACTAACATGAGGAATTAGTAAGATACTACAATTTGCAAACCTATTTTTAACGGCATAACTGCCCTCTATCGAGGGCTGTTCGATACAACAAACAGATAAAGGAATTGTTTAACGAGTCGCTAACAGTAGACTTCTTTACCACGTACAAAAATTGCAAGTCCATATTTCAACAGGTATTTACTGTTCTCTTACTGGATAAACCATTTGGTGGCGCGTTTTCTTGTATCACGACTCATCGGCCGAGCCAGGATCGACAGAGGAAAGAATCAAATTCTAAAAGTCAAAGTACTAGCGCAAAAAATCAGCATGTACAACAACACATTGCGTCGAGATACCACGAAACGCGTGCCGAAATGGATGGATTGATGAGACAACAATAAATATATAAAAAATAGAATAAGTGAAATAATATAATAATAAGAATAAGTCCTGAGGATGGCTAAATAGACAGTGAAAACATTCGCATAAGAAAACTGATTTTTCTACATAATGAAACGCCCATTCTTGCTAACCTATCACTGCCTGTGTCAGAGAAGAGTCACGAATCACTCAAATTTCATAATTTTTATTCATTGGTGATCGAATCGAATAATTATCCTGTACCTACTGCAAACAATGACAAAAATGCGGCTTCCAACATGGCTGTGACGCATATCTACCTTTCAGAATATTCAATTTTATATACGAAATTGTAAAATGGACTTTGGCCGGTTGTAAATGTCAACAAGCGCCGGAAGGAAGTTTATTACTTCATTAAAAGATTTCAGGAAAATTTAGGATTCGAGTTAAATTTTCGTGAATGAAACTAATTAGTGAACCCATGAATAAAACCTGGCGATGTACGTTTTTGAATGAGATTTATTTTTGGATTTTTCGGATAGAGTTTACGAGGATCGTTCCAATATTTTTTGGTCTAACAAACGATAAAGATTTATTTTTAAGTTCATCATTCGAAGTGAATCTTGGTCCAGCCAGCCATTTTTCACGTTTTAAAACAAGAAATAATGGCTGAGAGCCAAATCTGGTGAACGCGGTGGATGTGGAAGCCCTTTCAAGCGAAGATCACGCAATCTTGGAGCGACAATCCCAGACGTATATGAGGACGCATTATCTCGATGGAAAAAAAAAAGCTTTTTGTGAGACGTGGAAGTTTCGCCTGAATATCTCTCTGTTTAATTGATCCAGTAGTAAAGCAACTCCCCGGTGGTGGTTCTACCTTTCTCTAGGGGCACAACACCATGAGGATTCCAAAAAATCATAAAATCATAACCATGACTTTTCCTGCAGATGGAACCGTTTTTGCTTTCTTGGGTGCACTTTTACCTACTCCCACCCACTGTTTCAACTGGTTCTCGTCGAAGAAATTTACTGGAATTAGGTTTAAACAAGTCTAAACAATCTTGGGAAATGTTGGTTCGAATGCTTTTTTGGTCTATTGTTAAAAATACGGCACCCATCGAGAGAGCTTTCTCATACCTCCAAACATCGCGTAAAGTGTGGTGAAGGTCGCGTATCGAGATGTTTGCAATGTCAGCAAGCTCGCGTACCTTCAGTCGGCGATCATTTAGTATGCTACTGTGATTTTTTGTCGCAATCTCGCCGATCGTAGAGGTTTTCGGGCGTTCTGAGCCTTCATCACCTTAAATTTTTATTATAAGGAGAAATAATGTGAGATAACGCGAGATAAGCATAGCTAATGAGAGATAAGATGAGATAATGGGAAATAAGGAGAAATAATGGGAGATAAGGAGAAATATTTGGGAGATAAGTCGAGATAAGTCTAGATAATGGGAGATAAATCGAGATAAATCTAGATAATGGGAGATAAGGAGAAATAATGGGAGATAAGTTGCGATAAGCCTAGATAATGGGAGATAAGGTGAGATAATGAGAGATAAGGATAAATAATAATGGATAAACGACCATGCTCAAATTCAGCAGCTTACTTTTTAATAGTCAAAAACGAGAGGGAAGAATTATTTATTGTGGCATTTACCTCTTGAATGGCCGTAGGAGTTTTAAAACGAAGTTTTTTACAACAGCTGGCAGACGACTAAACATACGTATCTGAAACTTCACAATACGTCATCTAGTAGATAACACTTAACAAACAATTAGGTCATCTTGGCGCCCTTTCTGTGTCAAACCGAGAATTTTTAGAACGGCCCTCGTTACGTGCGAAAAAAAATTGGTAGAATGATAACACAGGCCAACGATGAAAAAAATTTTTAATAATTTTACCTGTTTCCTATGTTTTTTGGTGTGCTGAGTCAGAAAATATTAATAAAAAGGTCGTCTTACCTACCAATTTTTCACATTTTAATATTCAAAATTCAAAATTTTTATCATTCGAATGTAATAGGTTGGCAATAAAATCAGAATTTTATAAGATTGGCAGTAAAATCAAATGTTATTAAGCTGGCAGTTCCGATAAATGTCACAGCTGTTTGTTTTCTTCCAGTTAATATAACCTCGCATTGCAATGTTTAACCCATGTGCTTTTAATTCACTCTCAAAGTATGGCTAATCGTGGTTGTAAAGCTTTGTAAAAAAGTATACTTTACATATTTTGGTGTACAAATCGGTAATCAAGAAAAATGTTGGGCTCCTCACAAAGTACGTTATGTTTGTGTCGAGGATCTTAGGGAATGGTATAAGAAAGAAAAGAAAGCTTTTAGATTTGCAGTACCCATGGTATGTAGAGAGCAAAAAAATCATTCAAATGATTGTTATTTTTGCAGTGCTGATGTTTCTGGATATATCTCCAAAAATAAGAACGTAATTGTCTATCCTAACTTTACTTCAGCTAAGGACATGAACCGGGAGTTCCTGTCCCTGAGCCACCTCAGTCTATTGATGAGTTTCAGTGTTCTTTAGAAAAGTTGTTGTTAAATGATTTAGTGAGGGGTTTGGGTTTCACTAAGGAAAAAGCAAAATTGCTTGGTTCTAGGCTGAAAGGAAAACATTTATTGGAATCTGGAACATCTATTTACGATTATAGAACAAGAGATCAACAGTTTGCTCAGTTTTTTAAGCAGGAAGAGGATTTGGTTTACTGCCATGATATTGGTAGTCTAATGAACGAATTTGGCATTGAGTATAAGAAAGAAGATTGGATGGCTTCTTATAGACTCATCGAAAACTAGTTTAAAAGGTATTCTGTTACACAACGGAAATACTTATGCTTCACTGCCTGTTGCTCATTCAGTCCATATGAAGGAAACTTACGAAAATCTTAACATGATTTTACAGAAAATTAACTATCCAGCTCACGATTGTTACGTGAGTGAAAATTGTAGCCTAATCAAATAAAAGTACGGTTTAAGTTTTTATTTTTTATGTAATAATCTTTCCCTATTACCCTATATACCAGATACGATTTTATTACCCAAAAATAAATAACACTTGAGATGTATTGGTTTAAAAAATTTTACAAATATTTTTTTTTGTTGGCCTCTGAAATCATCATGGAAAATTAGCCGCTTAACAATAGTCTCGTGAATTTTGTTTTAATATTATTAAAATTAGGCAAATTTAACCACGTATTGTAAATTTGTTTTGTA
Source organism: Pachyrhynchus sulphureomaculatus (assembly GCA_019049505.1). NCBI lineage: Eukaryota > Metazoa > Arthropoda > Insecta > Coleoptera > Curculionidae > Pachyrhynchus > Pachyrhynchus sulphureomaculatus. The sequence goes on along the minus strand of CM032448.1, from coordinate 134,120,920 downwards.
ACGAAAACAAACTTTTTATGTGAAAACGATCGGATAAAATAATAAAAATTTCTGCATAAAAATAAAAATACCTTATTTGCGACAAAAACAAAAGTTCATTGGATTTTTGTTTTCATCTGAAGAATGTTAATAGATAAAATGGCGTTTTTATTTTAAAATAATGTATCGATTGACATTCTTTGTTAATTCTTCGCTATTATGAGATCTGAAAATTAGCTGTGGAATCTAAAAATGGGTGCCGAAAGCCGCTACGTTTCATAATATGGGCCATTGTGGCTATAAAATTAAAATTCAAGTTCAAACTACAAAATCCGGATTAATTATTAAAACCGGAATATTTTGGAATCCTGATTAATAAGAAAGAAGTGAGCTTTTCAGAATTTACAGGCTTGAGAAGCGTATGAAGGGAAAATTAGCGATATTTAAGCAAACGCCATTGTATTTGGGTAGGAAAAATATGAAAAAAGATTGTTTTTAGTATTTTTAGCATAGGAAATGCCATAAGTGCCCGGCTTAACGTAGTTTTCCATTCGGTAGAGAGGAACCTTACTTGTTGTCAGTCAAGGTTTTGAAAAAATGTGTTGTCGATGAGATTCTCTGCATACTGCAAATTCCTCAGAGTCTTTCTCTTTACAAGGGACCAAATTAATAGGATTGGCGTCCGGAAATTGTAAGGGCCACTCTAGTATCTTATCGTAGGTCCAAGCGAGTTGCTTCGAGACGTTATTTTCCCCCAGCTAAGGTTTCATCAACGTGCTTCGGAACTTGACATCATGAGCACGAAGATGTTGTCGAATGGTCTTATGGGATACATTCAAATCCGATTTTCTTAATTTTGCCTCTCGTTGACGCAGCGTTAATTTCTGGTCTTGTGAAAACAAAGACACGATTCGTTTTTAGACTTTCGGAGTGACCTTGCCTGACCGATTTTTTTGTTGAATCACTAGAATCGCATCTACTAAAAATGAATCATTACGTATTACGTTTTTATTTGAGACACTGCATATACGTGGCACGATTCAAAAGTTCCCGGACTAACGCTGTATATCAACGAAGCGCAATAGTATCGACTTGCGCCGACAGGTGACAGCTGGCTAGTTCAGATTGTTCGACACCTGCGTCGAGATCAAATTGTAACTCTCTATAACTTTTAAAATGGATATGAAAAATTAGCAGCGCGTGGGTGTGAATTTTTTTCTAAAACTCGGCTACTGGAACTTATAAAATGACTCGGAAAACATTTGAGGACGAAGTTCTTTACTCTACTCTTTCGTGTGGTTTTTCCCGATTTAAACCTCACCAAATTTCCTTGGAAGATGACGAACGTTCCGGAAGAACTTCGATTTCAATCACGCCTGAAATCATCGTTAAAATTTAACCAATTATTCGTGGGCAATTCTGAGCATCTTTAATGAACTGCCTGACTTGGCATCCAGTGAGTTCAAGCTCTTTCTCCATATGAAGACGAAGTTCTTCTTTCTTATATGGTGTGTCATATAAGTAGGCATACTCTGCCTGTTTTATCCCTATTAGGCCTCTTCCGATGTGGACGTCCAGCATTCCTTCCACCTTTTCGAAGGTCTGCTCCTAGTTTGGCCCTTTTTCCCAGTCTGTTGTCCTTCCGATCTACGTGTTTATTCCATTGTTTTCTTCTAGTTCTGGTCCATTCTTGGATCTTACTCAGTTCTTGTAGATCTTTATTGCGATTTTGTCGTGGGTAGTTTTTTCCATATATATCCCTAATCACCCTCATTTCTGTTGTCCTCATCATTTGTGCTGTTTTACATGTGTCAGCTCTTATTAGTACAGCATATGTGAGGATCGGTCTCACTGTTGTCATCTATATTCTTATTTTACTTTCCACTGTGAGGTATTTATTTTTCCATACTATATCCGTAAAACAATCTACTATTAGTGATGCCTTTATAGACTGTTGTTTTACTTCCCTGATTAAGTTTCCGTAGCTTGTTATCATTGTTTCCAGGTATTTAAAATTATTAGCCTGTGCAATAATACTTCCTTGCATCTTAATAATTCTTCTGAAGCTACCATACATTTTGTCTTAGTAATGTTGATAATCATGTTCAGTTTTCTCGCTTCCAAATTGAAGGCATAAAAGATCCTCTGAAGATTGTCCTCAGAATCGGAGATGAGGACTGCACCATCAGCGTAACAGATTGTGGGGAAGTGTGTGTTGCCCATTTTGTATCCTCTAGTTCTTGGAAAATTCTTCACTATTCTGTTGATGAAGAGATTGAAGGAATTCCTTGCTCAGTAGATGTCCCACTTTTATATTTGTCTTACATTCTGTGTTAATGTCACCTATGATTTTTATTAGCTTCTGGTTTGTCTGGTTTTTCTGTAATAATTTTATAATATTTTGTTTGTAATTTTATAACATTTGCACTCTATCGAAGGCTTGAGTCATGTGGACCAAACACATATACGCAGGTTTGTTAAATTCTTTACCTTTTTGATTATCTGCCTCACTATAAATATGACGTCTATGTTTGATTGATTTTTGCGGAATCTCTGTTGTTCTTCTCTTACTTGAATATTCTTGCTCATTTCTTCCAGTATGATTTTTTTTAACACTTTTAAGGTAATATTTAGGAGCGTTATTCCGCGGTAGTTTTCGGGTGACATCTTTTATCCTTTTTTGAATATTGGAATTGTTATGCTAGTTTTCCAATCTGTAGGTATTTGTCCATGTTTTACTAGGTTTGTAAACAGCTGTGCTAGTTGTTGATATAGGTTTTCTCTTCCATATTTTAACGTCTCATTTGTAATGTCGTCTGGTCCTGAGGCTGTTCTATTTTTAAGACTTCTTATAATTATGTCTGTTCTAAAGTTACTTCTAGATTTACTTCTTCCACTTCTTCAAGTATGGTTTTATTATTTACTTCTTCTTTATATAATTTCTCAAAGTATGTTTGCCATTCTTGAACTGTAATTTTATTAGTTTGTACCGTGTCTTTTATATTAAGTTTGTTCCGTCTTAACATTTTGCAGACTTTCCTTTGAGCGCCATACAGATCACTTTCCCTTCCTTTAGTAAATGTCTCTCAATATTCTTCTTTAATTTGTTTTCTTCTTCTATCTATTAAGTTAAGATGAAGTTAAAGGGACGACTCGCAGGAGAAGCTCGAGATAGTGACAGCATTGACCTTCCAAAAAATGTTCGATCAGTGGAAAGAACGAAGCCATGAAGGGTAAAATTTAACTACTTCAAGCTTTACAGCGTTGCTCTGAAAACTTTTGCGTCGGGCCATGTATAACATCACCGAATATATCAATATGGCGAGTATTTCACAAATTCAATTGGCGCTGTTTATATGGTGAAGCTTCTGGTTCATATACACAATAACAGAGTGAGGAAGAAGAAGTAGATGAGTCGTGACAGGAAACGCCCCTAAAACTTGGTCACTCTGTATATAGATTATCTTTTGCTACAAAAAGGGGTAATGCATCTTTAAAACAGAGTTAATTTACCGCTTTCTCTGTCTTAACGGCACATTAAAAAAATACACACACATATATATTTCCAAATACACCTATTTAATAATTCAAAAGGGTTTTTTTTCTTTTATAGAAACCAAAGACATATGTTTGGAATAACTCAAGTAGATGGTACTCTGTCAAAATTAGCTTATGTAACAGCTGTTCTTTTAGTAATTCGGTAAAGAGATAGGGCGGGGTCTAGCGGAATAGGTAGGAAGTGAACAGAGACGGATTGGAAAGAAATTATTATTAGTGCAAGTGATAGTGATTGATTCAATAGCTAGTAACTCATAAAAAACAAGAGAAGTACTCGAAACAATTCAAATGCAAATAGTGTGCAGAAAAGCGGGAACAATCCTAGTGGATAGAAAGCGAAGTGAGTGATGGGACCGACGTGTAAACAGATAAAAATGACAGGGATGTTGTAATATTCGTCACTAAACAACACAATTGCACTACACTTTGCAACATTGTTTATTTATTTATTTACGAACAGACCCATTTTATACATAGTTTCTACAGAATTTATAAAAATATAACAATTATAGCAATAAAATAACAACTCCAGCAAATATCCTCACATAACTCAGTGGACTGTCAACAGTTCTTTTTTTTAAAAGTTCCGTTTCACCAGCGCCATTAGTGGTTCTAGTGATCGGCGAGAAAAGACCATAGTTACATCTATGGTACTTCGGGGTGAAGAGTGAATTCCTTGTTGATCTTGGTGGAATACGGAAATTTATCAAACTCAAAAGATCGGAGCAGTCCATATGACCATTTATAAGTCGAAATAAGAAACAGATATCAGCAACTTTCCTACGTTTTGAAAGCGATTGCAGCTTGAGTCTTCGCAGCAGGTCCCCATGGGCAGTGATATTCCACTTAAATTTGTAAGAAACATATCTAGCATAACACATGGGCTGAAAAGTCCCGGGCCTAACAAAGAAAACACGGTTTTTTTGGTTCAAAATTAGCTTTATTCATCAACGTAATCTCCATCAAGAGCAACGCAATCATTCCGCTCTAACATTTCAATACCACTTTTGTAGAACGATTTATCTTTTGCCTCAAAATAGGCCTCAGTTTCAGCGATAACCTCTTCATTCGTGCGAAATTTCTTACCGGCGAGCATTTTTTTCAGGTCTGCGAACAGCCAGTAGTCGCTGGGAGCCAAATCTGGCGAATACGGTGGATGTGGGAGCAATTCGAAGTTCAATTCATGTAGTTTTGCCATTGTTTTGATTGACTTGTGACACGGTGCGTTGTCTTGATGAAACAAAATTTTTTTCTTTGCCATATGCGGTCGTTTCTTTGCAATTTCGGCCTTCAAACGCTCCAATAACGCTATATAATATTCACTGTTGATGGTATTTCCTTTCTCAAGATAGTCGATGAATATTACACCACGCACATCCCAAAATACCGAGGCCATAACCTTTCCAGCCGATTGTTGTGCTTTCGGGCGCTTTGGACGAGGTTCACCAGTTGCTGTCCACTCAGATGACGATCGTTTTGATTCCGGAGTGAAGTGATGGATCCATGTTTCATCCATTGTCACATATCGACGCAAAAATTCCGGTTTGTTACGTTTAAACATGGCCAAACACTGCTCAGAATCATCAACACGTTCTTGTTTTTGATCAACAGTGAGCAAACGCGGCACCCACTTTGAACAGAGCTTTCTCATAGTCAAATGCTCATGCAATATAAAGCCAACACGTTCTTTTGATATCTTTACGATGTCAGCTAACGCACGCAACTTCACTTTTCGATCATTTAAAACGATTTTATAGATTTTTTTGATGTTTTCTGGTGTTACTGCCTCATTTGGACGTCCACTGCGTTCTGCATCATCGGTGTCTCTACGACCACGTTTGAAGTCAGCAAACCAACGTTTTATTGTTGTTTCTGATGGAGCGGAGTCCCCATAACACTTTTCAAGCCATTGCTTCGCTTGAACGGTATTTTTTCCCATCAAGAAGCAGTGTAAAATTAAAACACGAAATTGTTTTTGATCCATTGTTTTGAAAATAACAAAAGTAGCGTCACTCTTAGCACAATAACTCACAAACTAATGAATAGAATATCATGAAATTTTAACAGCTGTCTTTTGAAGGTTAGTATTAACTGAAAAAAAGGTGACTGCAATAAAACTAGCGCCATCTATGTGTTAGGCCCGGGACTTTTCAGCCCATGTGTTACTTCTTCTGAACCCTTTCAATAAGTATAGCATATGAAGGCGACCATGCACATGATACATACTCTACAGAAGATTTTACCAAGGCCTCATACAAAGTATTCATGCTATCTACAGTTCGAAATCCCTAGTATTCCTACAGACGAAGCCGAGGAGTTTTAAATATTTGTTAGCAATAAAGTTATAGTGAATACGAAAATCGAGCTTAGTGTCAAAATAAATACCTAAGTCACATAATGAAGAGACTTTTCCAAAAGACAATTATTGATACTGTAGTCATAGAAAAGCAGACTCTTCACCCGAAGTAAATAAATTTATATTTTTGAAAAACTGTCTTTGTTTGGATTGTATAATCGACATGTCTGTTACTTTGTGACAGTTCATTTTAAATTTCTAAATGAAATAAAACGAAATACTTTGTTATTTGTCACTTACTTTTTTATTTATCTGCTACTGCAATTTCGTAGATTTTCTACATTGTCAAGCATATTACTACAAACTAAGGTGGTTTATTTATGATTTATAATGAATTTCCAGGTACAATTTGAAATTACCCATCATTAAATTACCATGAACTTAAATTAAAACTATTTTATTACAAAGAGTTAAGTGACATTATTGTTTCAAATTTGAAGAAATACTTTTCAATATTTTCTTAAAACATTTTACAAAAATTCCTTCTTCAAAGATATATCTAAAAAACTTCTAAAATACGCCAAAGAGGGTTCAATTCTGAACATATGATTATTTAATAGGATTGTATCGTTATTTTTATTGTGCTTGTAGATATCTATAGCGTCTAAAATATTTAATTTTCTTCCTCTTTGTGCTTTATGTAATATTTGTAGATTATTTGTGTCTGGAAAAATATGATTTGTTTGATGGAAGTGGTTAGCAAGGTTTTCTTGTTTAATCTAAAAGATGTTTGGTGTTCTTTAAATCTAGTATGGAAATTTTTGATTTATAACGAATATCCAGGTACAATTTGGAATTACCCATCATTAAATTACCATGAACTTAAATTAAAATTATTTTATTATGAAGGGTTAAGTGACATTATTGTTTCAAATTTGAAGAAATACTTTTCAATATTTTCTTAAAACTTTTTCAAAAATTCCTTCTTCGAAGATATATCTAAAAAACTTCTGAAATACGCCAAAGAGGGTTCAATTCTGAACACATGATTATTTAATAGGATTGTATCGTTATTTTTATTGTGCTTGTAGATCTCTATAGCGTCTAAAATATTTAATTTTCTTCCTCTTTGTGCTTTATGTAATATTTGTAGATTATTTGTGTCTGGAAAAATATGATTTGTTTGATGGAAGTGGTTAGCAAAGTTTTCTTGTTTAATCTAAAAGATGTTTGGTGTTCTTTAAATCTAGTATCGAAATTTCTCCCTGTTTGGCCTATATAACAGCTATTACCTTCATTACACGACAGTTTATAAACTCCAGAATCTTTGTATTTATGAGTTTTGTCTTTTACATTCAAAAAGAGGAAGGAAAGTTTTTGGGGTGATTTAAAAGCGATACCAGGTGTACAAGTATAAACTGCGGATTTTTTTTCTAAAAAAATGTGTTAAATTCGGAAGAATGATAAAAAGTGTTTTATTCAAAGTATGCTCCATCGCTTGTTATACATTTTTCCCATCTTTCGGGCAATTTGTGAATACCACGCCAGTAAAAATCTTCCCCTTTTGCTGCGAACCATTCATCGAGCCATTTTTTCACATCTTCGTACGAGCCAAACCGCTGCTCAGCAAGTGCGTGACCCATCGATGCAAACAAGTGGTAATCGGAAGGAGCCAAGTCTGGTGAGTAAGCCGGATGGGGTACAACTTCCCAGCTGAGTTTTTCCAACGTGTCGCGAACTGGTTTTGCCGTAAGTGATGGGGCATTGTCATGAAGAAAAATGACTTTGTGTTGCCTCTTTCGGTATTCTGGCCTTTTTTCAAGCAGCGAACGATTCCAATCGGTCAATTGTTGGTAACGTTTAGTATTAACCGTTTCCCCAGGTTTTAACAGCTCATACTCATAATAGACCACGCCCCTCCGGTCCCACCAAACACTTTCTACCAAAGCGATTCGGTCTTGCGGTCGATGTGGATGGTGCGCCTGGGTCTACCCGAGTTGTTTTTGTATTTGCGAATCATCTTCGTCCAACAATGCTTGCAATTCCACATCTTCATATTTTTTTGGCGGTTTTCCACGTTCCTTGTCTGCAACATCTAAGTCACCACTTTTGAAACGCCGAAACCATCGTTCACACGTATCTTGGAATGGAGCATGTTCACCATAAGCTTCTCGAAGTAATCGGTATGATTTTTTCTTCAAATGAAAACAAAAAATTAATGCTGTCCGCGAAAGCTCTTTGTTCGGTATAAATTTCGACATATTGAACACAACAACACAACACTATGCACACACTTTTCCAATTTATCACTCGTGCGTGTCTGACACTTGTTGATGACACAACAAAATGGCGCAGTGTCAAATATTTATAGCACAAACTGCATTGGTGCACCATCTGTTATCTGTAATCCGCATTTCATACTTGTACACCTGGTATTTATGTTGTCTTTTGCGAGTATATATGCAATTTTATTAGAAATTGTTCCGAAATATGTCAATGAGGAAAAGGTTTGTTTTTCATCGTTTTTAACGTGTGGATAAATATGTCGTAAATTTAGTTGTTTTTGTTTATTTTTAATTAGGTTATCTATGATTTTTTTCTGAAATCCATTATTGTGGGCAATATTCTTGATTATATCTAATCCTTTCTCTAAATTTTGTTGATTTAAAGGAATGGAGAATGCTCTGTGAATCATGGATCTATAGGCTGCGAGTTTATGTGAGTTGGGGTGGCATGAATTATTGGGAATAGTGGTGTCTGTACCAGTGGGCTTTCTAAAAATATCGAATGAGAGTTTATTGTCATCTTTGGTGATGGAGAGGTCTAGGAAGTTTATTTTATTATTCATTTCTGTTTCTAATGTGAAGTTTATATTCGGATGTATTCTATTCAAGGAATTTTGGGCGGGATTGGAGGGATTCGTAGTCTCCTTTAAAACAGACCAATATGTCGTCTACATAACGACACCATAAAACTGTATCCCTTGCCTGCTGTGACTCTAGAAAATTGTTTTTAAAATCTGACATAAAAATTTCGGCCATCAAGGGGATCCCATGGCAAGACCCTCTTTCTGTTTTCAGAAATTGGTTGTTGAATTGAAAATAATTTTCTTCTAAGCACAGCTCGAACAACATCATTATTTCCTGTTTTATAATAGGATCTGTATTAAGTTTCTCAAGTGAATTTTTAATGATTTTTAGACACTCCTTATTCGGGATGTTGGAAACATGTTGGTTAAATCGAATGATGCAAGAATGGAGTTGTTAGGGATATTAAAATTTTTAAGTTGATTACACAGTTCAATGAAATTTTTGATGCTGTAAATTAGTGATGGTTTTGAAAATCGTGTTAAGTTTTATGGCAAGTTGTCGTAAGGGACTGTTTGTATATGATACGACTGGTCTAATTGGTGAAATTCGTTATAAATCATAAATAAATCACCTTAGTTTGTAGTATTACGCTTGACAATGTAGAAAATCTACGAAACTGCAGTAGCAGTTAAATAAAAAAATAAGTATCTTTATTTGGGCTTATAGGGTTATTAAATAATTATATGATGCTGGAAAGTTGGTGATGAACGTTTCTTGGCACTGCGGAGGAGTTGTGTTTACTAAATATATGGAAAAAAGGTATTGATGCACCTCCTATTCTATAATCCCTAAGCTTGCGAACTAATTTTGTTTAACGTTAAAGAAACTAATACCTGAATCCGTCCCTGTCGCACGCAACATAATATAAATTAGTAGCAAGTGTTCGGATATACATCCAGCTTGTGCTTACCAGATAAGATTTAGAATTTAGTGCCGTTTTTGCCAGTCAATAATATGCAGTTTATAAATATGTATGCCGAACGGGTGTGGCGGTAGAAACGGCAGTAAAATCATCTTAAAGTTTTAATAGATTCGTTCTTTCTCTGTTCGAAATGAATTAAAGAAACACTTTGGGAGGTCTTACTGTTTGTACGTACTAGCAACTTTTGCCGCAATGATTGTATGCGGTACTGGAACCAATGGTGTAGATCGCACATGGAGGAAAAGGTTCTGCTTTATTTAACGTGATCATAAGGAAATTAAGAAAATGTATGTCATATGCACGAACGGGTTCCGTCCTGTAAACATTTATATATATATATATATATATATATATATATATATATATATATATATATATATATATATATATATATATATAATCGTATATCCCTTCTACCGTATGGTGTAGGGTAGTTATACATTCTCCTTTTTTTCCTCTCAATCTTCACATATAAACTTCTTCCATCTGTCTCTATTCTTTGCCATTTTCATTGCTTCCTTTCCCTTCTCCTTAAGTATATCCCCAATACTCCCATTCCAGGTCTGTCTAAGTCTTCCTCGCTTCTATTTTCCCTATACTCGGGCTTCATACACTTGTTTCACGTGTTTATCATCCTTCATTCTCTGTATGTGTCCCCACCATCCCAGCTGTCTTTGTTGTACATATTCCATAATTGCTTGTACTCTCAGCCTTCTCTTTATTTCTGTATTCCTTATTTAGTCCTTTCGTGTAACTCCTTGTACTGCTGCAGGTATTTCATTTCGACGGCTTGTATCTTGTTTTTCTGCCTGTCTGTTAGGGTCCATGACACATCCATATGTTAGGACTGACCTATAAATTGCTTTGAACACTTTTATTTTTATATGTTTCGTTACTTCTTTCTTCCTAATGAATTTATTATTTATTGCATAGTAAAGTTTGTTCGTTTTTTTTCGGTTCTTTCATTAATTTCTTTGTCTTGTTTTCCAGTTTAATCCATTATCACTCCTAAATACTTATACTGTTCCACTTGTTGTATTTTATTCCTTTTTATGTAAATGTTCGTTTGTTGGTTTTCCATTGTCATTATTTTTGTTTTATCTATATTAATTTTCATACCTTCTTCATTAAACTCTTTATTCGAAATATCGAGGTTTCCTTGTAATTGTCCCTCATTTTCCGCCACTAGCGCAATATCATCAGGAAAAGCCGTTTCAGATATTTCTATTCCTTTTAGCTTCCAGTAACCAATTGTTAGTAAAGTTTTTTATTCTGATTTCATATATTCACGTCTAATAAAAAAACCGATCAGGTGCAAGTCGGACGCAACGCCGTATTATGACGGTGTATGTAAATAACAGGATATAGCGTGAACAAAGCATGCTGAAAGTAAATGCAACAGGGATTCTTGTTCTTTGTTGCAAGTCCTAAACTTAATATCGGCCAGTTCGGTGAATTGACTGCGATACAATAAGCTGTTAATCATATCATCCTGACTTAAGTCTAGGTGGTTTTAACTCTAGAATCCTAATCTCTTTATTTTGTTGTTCTATGACGTCCCTGATGTTTACTGTCAGACCAAGTTGTTCCGCTGCGGCTTTCGCAACCCTAAACAGAAAGACTCCCACTTCTCTTTCTTGATGGCCGCTGACCAATTTCAGGAGAAAATCCAAATTCTTTATTATTCCGCAACAGTTCGATATGCAGATATTTTAAGCTTAAAAGTCGTCTTCCACTTTGATGATGCGAAATATATATTTGAGGAAGAGAGGATTAAGGATGGAGGATGTAGATTTCGATTCACGTGTATGATTTTTCGTGTGCCTTCATCCAAATTTAGCAGTTCTTTTCTCATGCACTTTACTACTCCAAAGGAATAAAAAAGTACTGGTACCGCTAGCATACTGGTAGCAGCAACTTTATTACTTCCTGCAAGTTCTAATGTCCAGCCCATTTTTAGCCGTTCCCTAGAGTTATTGCGATACACCTATCTATGAGAAGATTTTTTCTTGCAGTCTTTAGATGCTTCTACTCCTCTACACTGCTCCCTGGTATCCTGACGAACCGGTTCAATTGTGCTCGTTACTCGTGGACTGATGACGGTTTTTCAACTTTAGGTGTTTCTTCCTCGAGTATTACTATTATTATTGTTCTTCTATCTTACATTTGGTCAATGTGGCTCCGTGTTTGACTGACGGGAATAAGCCAAGTGAGCACAAACGCTATTACCATTCTGTATTAAGGAATGACCTGACAATGCTACACGCTTTCAAAATCACTGACTTCTGAATGTTTTTGTGTATGTTTGTGTGTAATTGTACTGGTGTGAATGTTGTTGGTGTAAGGCTGTGATATGACGAGGGAGACAACGATGACTTTCTCTTGTTTCCATAGGCTTTTTATTTCTGTTGCAAGGACTGTGTATTTGGAGATTTTTTCTGTGTATTCCACTTGCATGGTTGTATCGTTGAGGACAGCTATGTCAATTAGATAGAGTGACTTTTCCTTTTTTGCACTGAAAAGTAATATCGTGTCTATTGGTGGGGACTGTTTTATCTATATGGATACTGATGTCCCAGTACAGCTTGTAATCTTTATTGTCAAGTATGGATGTCGGTGAGTATTTGTAGTAGGGATCTGTGTTTTCTATGAGTTTGTATATTGTGGCCAGTGCTTGGTGAACTACTTTTGCTGCTGAGTCACGTCAGGCTGCGTATTCCGTTCTGGCTCATATTTTACATTCGCCTGTTATGTGTTCGATCGTTTCTTTATGCTGGTGGCATTTTCTGCATCTGCCTTCTGTAACAGTTGGGTCTTTGATGATGTGTTTTTGGTAGTTTCTGGTTAATATGACTGTATCCTGGATAGCAAGTAAGCAGCCTTCTGTTTTAGGGAATAGCTGTCCATCCTGTAATCAGGTGTATGATGTAGTGTCTGTGTTTTCCGTGGAGTGTTTTTTCTGACCACGTTTTTATCTTTTCCTGCTGTAATTGGGTGTGACTGTGTGTGTCTGCTGGGCGATCTGCACGGGATAAGCCGAGAGGTGTGTAGTTTTTGTCTGCTCTCACTGTTGCTGTGTGGAGGCTGGTTTGCTTGGTGTGAAAAAATTTCTTAAGTGCTTGTATTTGTTTCGTGTGTACTCATTTCATATGTATGATTCCTCTTCCTCCTGCCTTTCTTTTGATGATAGGTCTTTCTTTGCATGCGTTGGGGTGTAATTTCTTATATTTGGTACATTGAGAACGTATAAGGATGTGAATGTTTTTTATGTCTGTCTGTGACCATTTGATGATACCAAATGAATATGTGAGTATAGGAGAAATACCCTTTAGTAAAAAAACTTGCTGAAAATTTCATATTTTAGGTGGTGAGGCTATTGAAATGGAATTATCAAAAATGTTGAGAGATTACTCAAGAATAATTGCAGGAAAAGAACGGCTACTTATAAGCGCAATTGCAAAAGCTTTAGAAATAATTCCAAGACAGTGATAATGCTGGTTTTGACGCAACAAATATATTCTTAATAAACTTCGGCAAAAGCATGCACAAGGACAGTGTTGGTATGGAGTTGACATAAATAAGGAAGACATTAGTGACAACTTTGAAACGTGTGTTTGGGAACCTGCAGTAATAAAGATAAATGCCTTAAAAGCAGCCACAGAGGCTGCTTGCTTGATTCTTTCCGTGGATGAAACCATTAAGAATGAAAAATCGGGTGGTGGTCAACCACCAATGGGCCGAGGCATGGGAAGACCAATGTAACCGTTTTTACTTTTATCGGTACTTTAAGCGTGCGTTACAATTTAGTGCAGGTAATTTGATGGCTTTAGTGAGGTTTTTGGAGTTGAGTTTTGTTTGTATAAATTTCGCGACTCTGTTTTTTAATTCGGTTCCGAGTTCTGTTTTGATTTGAGCGTGGTTGAGTTTGGTGCTTTGATGGAAGCCCAGATATTTGTATGTTTCTTTGTTGAGCATGTTATCAAGTGTTTCCTTGTTGATGGTTTCTTACTATTATGTTTATGATTATTACTAATATGAATGTTAAATATACGTTAAAATTTTTGTTAAATCTGTTCATTAGTTTTGTGTTTTATTTAGGATAAAATCTTAGTAAGTCATCTACGCCTCTGACTAATACTTGAATACATTGCAATTTGCAAATAAGTGTGAGAATATATACCTGAATCAATAATAAAAGTAGCCACTTAAATATTTTTTAAAAATTTTCCTAAAAGATTATTTTCATATAGCGTTTGTGACGTAGGCGCGTAGATACACAGTGGCACTTTGTAACAGAAATTCTGCAACTTTTTGAGTTGTGCGTTCGAAATGTGTTTGGTTTGGGCAAGAATTACAGATAGCAGTAAAAGACCGGCGAAATTAAAGCGGCAATGGGCGGGGGACGTGGCTAGAAAGAAAAATATCAGATGGACAACAGAATTATTGAAGTGGAAGCCATATGAGAAGAGACGAAGTGTCGAAAGACCACTGAAAACATGGACTGACGATTTCAGGTTGACGGCAGGCAGTAGATGGCTCCATCTTGCACAGGAGAGAGAAAATTCGAAGATATATATATATATATATATATATATATATATATATATATATATATATATATATATATATATATATATATATATACGAGGCTGGTTTGAAAAGTCCGTGCAACGTCCGAGAAATGGCACCACCGGCGCGTATCGAGATACATGTTTAGTTAGTAGCATCTCTTGAATGAACGCACACCAAGTTTCAGCCATATTGGTCTATTTCTTTGTGTTTGGCATTCGTGTGAATCAAGGAAGTCGAGTGATTTTCAAGAAATGGACGAAAAAGAATTTCGTGTGGTGATTAAACATTACTTTATGAAAGGCAAAACGTCTCAGGAGACTAAAGAGAAGCTTGATAAACATTATGGTGACTCTGCACCTTCGATTAGAACAGTTTATAAGTGGTTTCAAAATTTTCGGACTGGCCATATGGGCAGAAGTGACGCTGAACGTTCTGGACGGCCTGTGGAGGTTACGACTCCAGAAATCATTGATCAAATCCATGGTGATGGATGACAGAAGAGTTAAGGTGCGTGAGATTGCTAATGTTGTAGGCATCTCGACTAAACGGGTACATAATATTTTGCATAAACATTTGGACATGAGAAAGTTATCCGCAAGATGGGTGCCGCGATTGCTCACGCTTGACCAAAAACGGAATCGTGTGAAGTGTTGCAAGGATGGTTTGCAGCTGTTCCAGAAGAATCCGGAGGACTTTAAGCGTCATTTCGTTACTGTGGATGAAACATGGATACATTACTATACTCCTGAGACCAAACAACAATCTAAACAATGGGTTACCAAGGGGGAATCTGCACCAAAAAAGGCGAAGACCGTTCCTTCGGCCGGAAAGGTTATGGCGACTGTCTTTTGGGATTCGCAAGGGATAATCCTCACCGACTATCTGGAAAAGGGTAAAACTATTACAGGTGAATATTATTCATCGTTATTGGACCGTTTTGAAAACCGAGCTGCAAGAAAAACGCCCGCGATTGGCCCAGAAGAAAGTCCTTTTCCATCACGACAACGCACCAGCACACACCTCAGCAATTGTGGTCGCAAAATTAATGGAAATAGGATTCCAACTCGTTTCACATCCCCCCTATTCTCCAGACTTGGCTCCCTCGGACTACTATTTGTTCCCCAATTTGAAGAAATAGCTGGCGGGACAAAGATTTTATTCAAACGAGGAGGTGATTGTAGACACTAATGGATATTTTGCAGACTTGGACAAATCCTATTATTCGGAAGGGATCAACAAACTAGAACATCGTTGGACGAAGTGTATAAGCCTAAAAGGAGACTATGTCGAAAAATAAAAAAGGTTTACCCAAACACATAAGTAGTTTTTATTTTTGCACGGACTTTTCAAACCAGCCTCGTATATATATATAAATTTTTGGGATTTTGGTTCATTTTATGAATTTTTAGTATTTAAAATTAAACTTAAACTGACGTTTCGCCCTTTGGTTTAAGGCATTTTCATTTTTTTCTTTATTTTTTGAATCTTACATGTTTTTATTTACTACTCGGCGTTGAAATTGAAAATAAATATTAATTGATGGTTCGAGAAAATTTTAAAGTAATGTAATTATAGTGAATGTGAAAGCTACTAAAAATGACTTTTTTTTTCAAAAATATTAGAAGAAGATGGACAGAACATGACACGGGTACTCAAAGAAATATCAAAATTAGCAATAGAGAAGAACCGGAGCATATTTTTAACCAAATGAGAGTAGTAAATAAAATATGTGAGATTCAAGAAAAAAAAATGAAAATGCCCTAAACCAAAGGGCGAAACGTCAGTTTAAGTTTAATTTTAAATACTAAAAATTCATAAATTGAACCCAAATCCCAAAAATTGAAAATAAATATTAATTGATGATTCAAGAAAATTTTAAAGTAGTATATATACAGTAGAACCCGATTAACCGAGTCGCGATTATCCGAGCTTCGGATTAGCCGAGCCAATCTAAGAACCTGATTATCCGAGGTAACGAACTTCTAAAATATGTATGTACATATTTCCATTTAAAATCGTTGGGGCTTTCGGGAAATCCCCCTGGCCCGTGTGACGTGTTCCCCTATTTATGTTTTTGGACTCTTTCAGCATGTAAATTTGCGTGAATGCAGTGCGTTATAGCGTTTACTACGGAGAAGTACGAGTATACTCACACAATTTATTTGGTTGGAGTTCTGGTAGTTAAGTGTAATTAATACGAACTTGTTTGTCGTATTATAAAGGAGCAAAACAAGCGTAAAATAATCGTCGTTCCTATTGAAGAAAAATTAAAAGCCATCAGAAGAATTGAAGCAGGAGAGACAATTAAAGTTGTTGTACGAGATTATGGAGTAGGTGAGGTAACAGTTGGAGACTGGAAAAGAAACCGCACAAAAATAGAGAAAATCAATGAAAACCGGCGACTATGAAAAGGTTAACGAAGCTTTATTCATGTGGTTTAACCAACACAGATCAAAAGGTGTGCCTCTGTCAGGTCAAATTTTACAACAGAAAGCAGTAATGATTAGTAGGCAATTCCCAGAGATAGATCAGTTTGCAGCCAGTTCTGGATGGCTTGACCGCTGGAGAAAACGGTACGGTGTACGACACCTGACTGTATGTGGTGAAAAACTTTCTGCTGATGTGTCATTAATTGAGAAGTTTAAGCAGAACTTTAAAAAGCAAATCGAAGATTGTGGATACACATGTGATCAAATTTACAACTGTGTCGAAACTGGTCTGAATTATAAAATGCTTCCATCAAAAACATTGGCATCTCAACAGGAAAAATCAGCTCCTGGGCACAAACGAAGTAAGGAAAGATTAACTATAATGGTATGTTCCAATGAATCTGGCAAGCACAAAATTCCACTGATGGTGATTGGCAAGTCTGCACGTCCAAGAGCTTTAAAAGACATCTCACCCAAAGCCCTACCAGTCTGTTACAAAAGTCAGAAGAGCGCATGGATGGATGCGACCTTATATACTAACTGGTTTGAAGAAGAGTTCGTGCCATCTGTGACTACATTTGTGAACAGAAACCGTCTTCCTATTAAAGCAATTTTGTTAATGGATAATGCCCCCTCTCACCCTGAAGAAGGACTTCATGTGGGCGAAATTGTAAAATTTTTTCCTCCAAATGTAACTAGCATAATGCAACCAATGAATCAAGGCATCCTCGAAAACATTTAAAAAAATTATAGGCGTTTATATCTTGAATATCTGTTAGAATACACAGAAAAGGAGGATATTATCAATGAGATGAGAAAGGTTATACTGAAAAATGTTATTTACTGGGTAAGTCAAGCTTGGGATTCTGTGCGTACTACCACTGTTCAAAAATCTCGGTCAAAAGTTATTGATTTTGAGGACTATAATGACAGTGAAGATGATACTCCATTAAATGAATTAGTTTTGAAATTGAGAAGCCATGGAGAAATGTCCTTTTCAAATTTTGACAGCGAGATAGAAGAAAAAGAAAAAAGTTTATTTGAATTAATGCAAAAATTAAAAGGTTGCGAAAATGTGACAAGAGAAGATGTGGTTGAATGGATTACAGCAGATGATTTAGAAGAAGAAATGAGTATTAAAGAAATAACGAATGCCTTTCAGGAAACCGAAAAATCAGATGACGATGACGATGACGAAGCGGCGGTGGATGAACAGTCTTCCACTAAGATCTCTCATCAAGAAGGTTTTGCTTCTTTGGAAAAAGCTTTGAGGTATATCGAACAACAACCAGAGGTAACCCTAGCGGATTTGCTTCTTCTTAATAGATGGAGAAACATTGCAGCGAGAAAAAGAAGATGCAATATGAATTAAGTGCATAGATACCTATTTCACTGTTTTTATAATGTATCTACTTATTTATATGTTAAAAACGTTAATACATCGGTTTAAAGTAATGGTGTTTATTTTTTAAATGAATAAAAAACAAATCCAGATTATCCGAGTTTTCATATATATATATATATATATATATATATATATATATATATATATATATATATATATATATATATATATATATGTATATATATATATACATACATATATATATATATATATATATATATATATATATATATATATATATATATAACGGGTGGGCCATCTATCGGTTTAAATTTGAACCACCGGTTATTTCGAATCTGGCAATACTTATGTCATTCTATTCTGTCACAAAATTCAGTATATTATCTCCACTGAACGAAATGAATCGATTTACGCTTGAGCAACGTTGGGATTTATTGGAAATTTATTTCCAAAACAAAGACAATTGGTCGGAAATTGCACGAAAATGTCGTACAAAATTTGGTCGCAGAGAAGGACCAACAGTGCCCGGTATACGCAAGTTTATTGCTAAAGTTTGTGAAACTGGTTTCATTGTTGATGCGCCAAGACGTGAGCGTGCTCGTACAGTGCGTACACCTGAAAATATCGAAGCTGTGGCTGAGAGTGTGCGTGAGAATCCATCAACATCAATTCGTCATCGTTCTCAAGAATTGAACATTTCACGCACCAGTTTACGTCGAATTTTGCGAAAAGATCTCGGTATGACGCCTTACAAAGTTCAATTGGTTCAAGAGTTGAAGCCGCATGACCATCCGCTTCGTTTTCGCTTCGCTAGATGGGCCAACGAGAAACTGCACGATGATGTCGATTTTGCCAAAAAAATCATCTTTTCGGATGAAGCTCATTTTCATATTGGTGGGTACGTTAATAAGCAAAATTGCCATATTTGGGGCTCAGAAAACCCACACGTGGTCTTACAGAAGCCAATGCACCCATTACGAGTGACTGTTTGGTGCGGCTTGTGGAGCGGAGGCATCATTGGCCCATATTTCTTTGAAAATGAGGACGGCGCAACCATTACGGTCAATGGAGACACCTATCGCACCATGATAACCGATTTTTTTGTGCCCGCTCTTCATGGTATTGATGTGAACGATGTTTGGTTTCAACAGGATGGTGCAACTTGCCACACATCTCATGCCACAATCGATTTATTGCGTCAAACGTTTGATGGCCGTTTAATTAGCCGAAATGGTGATGTCAATTGGCCGCCAAGAAGCTGCGATTTGACACCGTTGGACTATTTTCTGTGGGGCGCCGTTAAAGACAAGTGTTATGCCGACAAACCAGAGACAATTGAGCATTTGAAGGCCAACATTCGTCATGCCATTGCCGAGATACGACCCCATACACTCGAAAAAGTGCTCGGAAATTGGTCCGATCGAATGGGGTACTATGAGGCCAGCCGCGGCAGCCATATGAATGAAATAATATTCCATCTCTAACCGGAACAATTGTACTTCACAACAAAAAAATAAATTTGGCAAAATTTCAAACCGTTTTTGTTTTATTGCATTTTTAAATTTAAACTTTTAAATGGCCCACCCTATATATATATATATATATATATATATATATATATATATATATATGTATATATATATATATATATATATATATGTATATATATATATATATATATATATATATATATATATATATATATATATATATATATATATATATATATATATATATATATATATATATATATATATATATATATACATATATATATATATATATATATATATATATATATATATATATATATATATATATATATATATATATATATATATATATATATATATATATATATATATATATATATATATATATATATATATATATATATATACATATATATATATATATATATATATATATATATATATATATATATATATATACATATATATATATATATATATATATATATATATATATATATATATATATATATATATATATATATATATATATGTGTGTGTGTAGAATACAAAAAGAAATTTTACTACGTTTCGCAAACCTTTAATGTTTAAATGACCTTAAACACCAAGGCTGTAAAGCCATTCATATGTTTCTCCAATTTATTCCAAATACGCACGGACAGAACACACACGCGCTCCGAACAAAAAAGAAACTTACTTTTAAAACCCAATAACCATAAAACGGGTGCTTGTTTTTGTACAGCACCGACTTAAGATCCATTTTTTACAGCTGCGTTATCTCTAGGTTAAGCTGTAAGTTTTAATTTGCAGTAAAACAATTCTAATATTGATGCGGAATAGGTTCCGTCAAGTGGGACTCCCTAAAAAATAAATAGATTCGTCAGACTGTGAAGTCCTTGGTTTTTTGGCTTGAAAAAACAAGTAATTCGAAAAAAATTATAGTATTCACACGCAACAGCCGCCAAAAATTAATCGTTATTCCTTTTTTTTCTGGTCTTTAATAGCAACTCTGCACGGCGCGGCCTTTTAACGGCACCGTTCGCGCAAAGTTCAGGTTCTTGCTTATTAGCCCGACCCGAGCGATAAATGAACGCGGCAAAAAATGAAAAATCCAGAGGGAAAATGCGTGTGATAGAGTAAAGAAGTGTAATAGGGTTTCATTCGTTCTGGTGGATGTTTCACGTGTAATTCTGGCTTAATATCATTATATTGCTCCAAAATATTTGATTGTTATTTATTTAAAGTAAATTCTTCGAGAAAAACTTGATTCAAATATATTAAAATGGCGGTATTCTCCTTTTCTCTTCATCGTGCCGTTTCGAAAAATAACAAACAATAAAAGAGGCGTTTATTTCGCGTTAATAATTTCATCTTATTGAACATCCAGGTTCACGGACGAGTTGAGTCTGGCTACGTTTACAACAAGTAGGCTGATACAGTGCATTTTTAGCATTATTTTTAAAAGCTCGGAGTGCCCGAACGACTTGACCAATTTTGATGAGCATTTTAGTCTTTGAAAGCTTACTGTCTCCAAATTGAGAGAGAACTTGTATATTGTGACAAAAAATAACAAAAAGAATCTATTGTAAATTAGTTTAAACTTGATTTTAATTATACTAATTTACGTTCTGTATAATACTCTAAAATTTTCGCTTTATCAAAAAGAGATCTCAGTCATAAAAACCTAGAGGAAGCAAGCAAAATTTGAAAAATTCATTAAAATTGGCTAAGTAGCTTAGAACTTTAACTCATTTAGAATTTCCGAAATATCTTCGATGCAGTCCTTAAAGTTTCGACAAACCCTCTAGCCCCCTCTCAACCGTTTAACCCTTTGTATATGTATTAAATAAAATGGCAAGAGAAAGAGCAGCAGGTGAAGATGGCGTACTTGTCGAAATGTTGCAACAGGGCGGAAAGCCTATATTACGAAGGCTAGATATATTGTATAATAAGTGTCTCGATATCTGCGATATATCTCGAGACTGGGATACGCTGTGGTGTAAGACTCTCTGATAATTGATAGAGGCCCTGGAATGAGAAAAGAAGTAGAGGAAGCCCGCAAACCCGATGTTCTGACGACAACAAAAGACTAGTGGGACACAATTGGATAAACAAGGCTGAAAACGGTAGAAGATGGACGTATTTAGGGGAGACTTATGTCCGACATGTGGAGACCATGGGGTGAAAAGCGAAGCATAGGAAGGCCCCAACAGAGATGGAGCGACGATCTGAAGAGAGTCGGAGGACTTAACTGGTATCAACAAGCACAACATAGAGAAAAATGGAAAGATTTGAGAGAGGCCTATACCCGACAGTGGGTAGAGAACGACTGAAGGAAGAAGAAGAAGAAGATGTCCGACGATGGACTATATAGCTGGTGATGATGATGATGATGATGTTTTACTATAAACAGAAATGCTGTTGTTCTTCATCCAACTATAAATTAGGAACAATGCTCATTTTTCATCTCTTTTCTTTGAAACCATAGCGCTCAAAACTTGCAGATTCCTTTTCTATTTTAAGTATTTCATTCGATAGTTATTGTGCCGAGAGGCCGACAGACAGACTGGAAACGTTGTTCTTTACTAATAATATATAACAATTTACGTCTCAGCCTGCTGTACGCCAGCTTTGAAGGCATACCTTCCCTCCGTTGGGAGCTGTTTAAGGTCACAGACTTTCAGAGAGATTATTTGGCGAGTTGCCAACAATTACCGCTAGACAGCGCAATTGTTAGGGTTCTAGATACAGGTATATAAAAATTAATAATAACTGCTAAAATTAAACAAACGTCCATATTTCAGCAGTTGTTTACTGTTTTCTCATTTGTCAATTGATGTCGGGACGCGTGCCGTCATATCATCGAATCGACAGAAAAAAGAACAAAAATAAAAGTATTTCTCACAGTACTAGCGCAAAGAATCTGTACGTTTAAAAAGGGATGCAAAGACATCTTACTGATACTTCTTTTCAGTACTGTGATAAGTATTTAGACTTTTGTTTTCGTCTCTGTCGATCCTAGATCGGTTGATGAGTCGTGATGCGACGAAACACATCCCGAGATCGATTGATAAACGAGCGAACATAAAATAACAGCTGAAATATGGACTTTGTTCAATTTTAGTAGCGGATATTGATTCGTCTTCGAGTCGATGTAAACGCGGCCATTTTTTAGCCATAAATGCCCATAACTTGACTGACCGTAATGTGAAACGTTTAACACTGACATATTGTGCTCTTGGTACACTTATCGCTCGTTCTGACAGTAAACTGCAACGTTCAATTATGCTGGAGTGTCTATTGTATCTGATTTTTACTCGATTTGAAAAAAAGTTTGGGTTGTAAAATACGTACACAGTAATGAATATAACCATGTTGCTTTTAAGTAGGTTGTTATTTTCAATCTTAATTCTTAAGAGCATGTAGGCCTGTACAGGGTGGTCCAAATAGGACACTTTTAAAAGTAAACCCCTCTATCTAAAGGAGATAGTCGAAAACTGATGTCGGTGTCTGATGGTCAATTTTTATGATAAACTCAATGGTGAAAACAGCATATCGATATCTAGTACCGTTTCAGATATACAGGGTGTTTTTTAAAAATCTGCATTTGGAAAAATGTTTGTAATTCTTTTCTTATTGAAAATTTTTGATTTCTGTGAAAACATGCTCAAAGCACTTTTTCACGTGGATTTCAACAGTGTAAGTTACATTTTTTTACAACTAATATTATAATAGTTATTAATGCAAAAATATATTTTTTAATAGGATACCCTGTGTATTTTTTCTTATCCGAATAGAGCTTTAAATCACCATTTTAAAAATATAGCACACTTTATATTTTGCTTAAATCTACTTCAAAATGTAGAGGTTTTCAGTTTTTATGCGAGTTTTAAATGCACATTCTGTGAATTAGGCTTTGGACGGAGCGGCAATATCAATTGTTTACCGATAGCAGTCAAATCGTAAAAAAAATTCCCAGAGGTAACTCTAATTTTCTATAAGAGATGTTCGAAATGTCGACCAGTTTCATTTACACATAGGCGGCACCTTTTCTGGACACTTCTTACCGTGTTGATTAGTTAAGAGGAGTGAGAGCTGCAAAACTTTGTATCACTACGACTTCTATCTCTTGCCTAGTGTTTGTCGGCAATTTAATAATTAGGTCTTTCAATCTTCCCCAGAGATAGAAGTCCATGGGTGTTAAATTCGGTGACCTTGCCGGCCAACGGTTCGGATCTTGGTTGGCTATCCAGTTATTGTCGAAATTGGCCGATAAAAAATTACTGATAACTGCTGCGTTAGAGGGGGTGTCTCGTAGTGTTGAAGAAATATATTTCTAAGGTCCATTAACGGCAGTTCATCAACAAGAGGTTCTATTTGCTGCCTTAAAATTTCTCTGGGAGGTGAGTGTTCCTTCCTAAATAAATGGACCTATAAACCTGCCTCTAAAAATTTCTGCCCACACATTAAATCTAAAACTGCCTTGATTTCTTTGCTCCTCAACTAAATGAAGACTTTCTTGTGCTCACGTATAAGAATTATAACGGTTAAAAATACCTGCATTGCTTACATAACCTTTGTCTGTAGTACAGGAAATGAAGCATTTTGGCTTGCAATTTTTTCGTCCAGCATGGATTTACTTGAAATTTTCACAGAAGGTAGGGAATAGTCCAAGGATCATTTTCTATATCATGCCGCTGTACGTTAAAACCTTGGGGGTGGTTGCCACCCCATCTCGGGGGTGGAAATTTTTTATTACATTTTAACTATAGGAATCGATGGAAAAAGTAATTCTAAGAAAAAAAATGTTCTTTACGTTTTCTTCGTAAAACTAATATTTGTCGAGTTATTCGCGGTTGAAAGTAACAGTTTTTCGACGAAAAAATCGACTTTTTTAAAGGGTTTTTTGCGAATAACTCGAAAAATATGCATTTTATCAAAAAAACTGTGAAGAGCAAATAAAATCCTTTTTTTATAACTTTTCTACGACCAATACGAACCGAGATACGGCATGTTAATGGTTAGTTTTTTTTCGTCAAATGCATAATTTGAAAGATTCAAAGCCAAATAACGAGAAAACTTTGCATTTTTCGAGGAAAACTTATAGAATTTTTTTTAAAGTATATAATTAGACTTTTTAAAAAAAAGTCTCTAGCATGAAAATTGAGCGACTTATGATCAAAATAAGGTCGGTACCTACTTTTTTCTACGAAAAAATCTGTGAAAACAACCCCCTAACTACTCCCTAATTAAAATTGATCTTCACCCTTGTGATTCTCTTTATACGAGGCTGGTTTGAAAAGTCTGTGCAAAGTCCGAGAGATGGCACCACCGGCGCGTATCGAGGTCATGTTTATTTAGTAGCATCTCTTGAATGAACGCACACCAAGTTTCAGCCATATTGGTCTATTTCTTTGTGTTTGGCATTCGTGTGAATCAAGAAAGTCTAGTGATTTTCAAGAAATGGACGAAAAAGAATTTCGTGTGGTGATTAAACATTCCTTTATGAAAGGCAAAACGCCTCAGGAGACTAAAGAGAAGCTTGATAAACATTATGGTGACTCTGCACCTTCGATTAGAACAGTTTATAAGTGGTTTCAAAATTTTCTGACTGGCCATATGGGCACAAGTGACGCTGAACGTTCTGGACGGCCTGTGGAGGTTACGACTTCAGAAATCATTGATCAAATCCATGATATGGTGATGGATGACAGAAGAGTTAAGGTGCGTGAGATTGCTAGTGCTGTGGGCATCTCGACTGAACGGGTACATAATATTTTGCATAAACATTTGGACCTAAGAAAGCTATCCGCAAGATGGGTGCCGCGATTGCTCACGCTTGACCAAAAACGGAATCGTGTGAAGTGTTGCAAGGATGGTTTGCAGCTGTTCCAGAAGAATCCGGAGGACTTTAAGCGTTGTTTCGTCACTGTGGATGAAACATGGATACATTACTATACTCCTGAGACCAAACAACAATCTAAACAATGGGTTACCAAAGGGGAATCTGCACCAAAAAAGGTGAAGACCGTTCCTTCGGCCGGAAAGGTTATGGCGACTGTCTTTTGGGATTCGCAAGGGATAATCCTCATCGACTATCTGGAAAAGGGTAAAACTATTACAGGTGAATATTACTCATCGTTATTGGACCGTTTGAAAACCGAGCTGCAAGAAAAACGCCCGCGATTGGCCCACAAGAAAGTCCTTTTCCATCACGACAACGCACCAGCACACACCTCAGCAGTTGTGGTCGCAAAATTAATGGAAATAGGATTCCAACTAATTTCACATCCCCCCTATTCTCCAGATTTGGCTCCCTCGGACTACTATTTGTTCCCCAATTTGAAGAAATGGCTGGCGGGACAAAGATTTTATTCAAACGAGGAGGTGATTGCAGACACTAATGGATATTTTGCAGACTTGGACAAATCCTATTATTCGGAAGGGATCAACAAACTAGAACATCGTTGGACGAAGTGTATAAGCCTAAAAGGAGACTATGTCGAAAAATAAAAAAGGTTTACCCCAAACACATAAGTAGTTTTTATTTTTGCACGGACTTTTCAAACCAGCCTCGTATATCTATTATCAATACACCCAAGAAGTTTGACCAATTTAAAATGCCTAATTTTAGAAAAATTGGAGTTTAAAGAGAAAACGATTTTTTGCAATTTCGTATTTTTCACCTTTTTCTTCAAAATATCTCCGAAAATACTGGAGATGCGAAAAAAATGATAGAGTACCAAATTGTAGCTTTTTTAATGACTAAAATTTCTCTGTGCGTAGATTTTCTGTACAATGAATATTTGGCGAGATATAGCCGTTTAAAACCTCTATTTACGAGCGAACATCACCTTATTCGAGCCCTTTAAACTCACCCCATTTAAAAACTAAGGGATCTTAAGGAATTTGATTCACATAGTCTTATAGCTCTTGAAAAGCCCTACAAAATCGTTTTTTGAAAAAACTTTCTATCACTAAAAATGAAGGAGCTATGTTTAAAAAACCAATCAATTTTTTTTTCGAAAAATTCGAATAGCCCGCTTCGGAGCGTAATAATCTACGTGCAGAAAAGTTGGGTTGTATTGTAATTCTACTTGTTCTGGGTGCTCGGGTGAAGACTGTAATAATAGTCCACCAGTAATCGAAGAAGACGAAGATGACATCGACCACGATGAAGATCGAATCAATGAGACATACTTTTAAAAAACGTATATGTATTTGTATCTGTATTTGTAAATTTAGTCGTCTATGTATGTAAATGTATGTGAATATGCGGTGTATTTTTGTGTTAATAAATTTTTTTTTTTAATGTAATTCTACTTTTTTTTCTATTTAGATCTATTAAATTACTTTATAAAAATTGCAATGTTATTAAGGGTGGTTTTTAAGGGTTGAAATATTATGATATTATATCCTAAAGCATAAAACAATCATTATTTAACCAATTCAAACCAAATTTTACCCATATTAAGGTTTACAATGTTATTTTATAATTTTTGACAATAAGGGGTAGTTTTCATCCCTAAAAATAATCAACGCCCATGAGCATGATATAGAATATGAAGTAGAGGGTGAGATGAGCCTAATCCCAAATTTTTATGCAAATCGATGCAAGACGAAATCATTTTTCTAGGATAAATAATTTTTTTATAATAAACTCTAACAAGGCTTGATTTTTAGGGGTTGAAACATTATGAAATTGTATCCTAAAGCATAAAACAATCCTTATTTAACTAATCCAAACTAAATTTTACCCATATTAAGGTTTAAAAATGTTATTTTATAATTTTTTACAATTAGGGGTAGTTTTCACCCTTAAAAAACAAATGCGTACAACGGCACGATATAGAAAATGAACTAGAGGGTGAAATGAGCTTAATCCCAAATTTTTGTACAAATCGATGCTGGACGAAAAAATTGCGAGGTTTTGCCATTTTTTGACCTTCATTTCCTGTACTACTGTCCAAATGCAATTTAATGAAAAATTCGGAACATGGTTACAATTCTTCAGAAACCATTGCCAAAAATCCATACGCCGTTGAAAATCTCCGTCTCTGGCCTGAATTTGTGCTTCTTCAAAGTACGACTTACGTTAGTTCTTGGTAGTCCAGTGGATTCTTTTAATTGCCGGGTTAAAGTGTTGGGATTATTTCCGATAGTTTCTAAAACTACTATTTCTTCTAACTCCTTACCCCTGTTTGATGCATAATTTTTGGACCTTCATTTCCTGTACTACTGTCCAAATGCAATTTAATGAAAAATTCGGAACATGGTTACAATTCTTCAGAAACCATTGCCAAAAATCCATACGCCGTTGAAAATCTCCGTCTCTGGCCTGAATTTGTGCTTCTTCAAAGTACGACCTACGTTAGTTCTTGGTAGTCCAGTGGATTCTTTTAATTGCCGGGTTAAAGTGTTGGGATTATTTCCGATAGTTCCTAAAACTACTATTTCTTCTAACTCCTTACCCCTGTTTGATGCCTAATTTTTGGATTGTTTCTTTTCAAACTAGCCACTATTAACTAGGTTATGTCTCAATCGAGCGAATATATCCTTGAAGGGTTGACGCCTCTCTGGATACTGTTCGTGGTACAAATTACTTGCCGCTTCCGAATTTTTTCCGGTTTGTATGAAACACACTATCATATCCCATTTTTCGTAATTTTCAAACGTCATTGCGATTTATTTGACAATTCAATAACTGATCCTGAAGTAAAATTTGACAACCACGAGTAAACAATTGAATTAAACCATATGGCAGTCCAAAGCCTACTTCACAAAATGTGCATTTAAAACTCGCCTAAAAATTGAAATCCTTTTTATTTTCAAGTAGATTTAAGCAAAATATAAAGTGTGCTATATTTTTGGAATTTAGAGCTCTATTCGGACCTGAACTAACCTGTACTGCCAGTTCTCGCGTACGGTCTTGTAATGATGTCGCTAATATGTAAGTCGATGAACAGACTTCGATTGGCGCAGCGTGCAATGAAGAGAGTTATGTTTAAAGTGAGTTTGAGAGATAGAATTCCAAATGAGGAGATCAGGAGAAGAACACGGCTGACGGATGCTCCGGGAAGAGCGGCTCGACTAAAGTGGAGATGGTCTGGCTATATAGCGAGAGAGAATAACGACAGATAGCCTACAAGCTTACAGTATGGCGCCCAAGGGAGAGTAAGAGAAATGCGGGAAGACCTCAAAAAAGATGGCGAGACGACATCCAACATATCGCAGGACAGAGGAACGACTTTGGACAAGGAAGGATAGAAAGATTTAGAAGAGGAGCGGATGAGATCAGGCTGAAAAAAGAATAAGACTCCATTATAGAATTCTAGAGAAAAATATGTGACGGAATAATTAGCAATGCAATAAAATGTCATAGTGCATTTTCAAGAAAAAGACATTTATAATCATTTAAATGCAATAATAAATATTAAAAGTAATTATTTGTCTTCAATGAGCAGGCAGCAGAGTGCTTGTTAACGGCTATCAATGCGTTCGGTATGAGTGATCTATGACATATTTTGCCGAACTGAATTGTCTAGAGGCGTCGTTGTCATGTCGTTCCCAATAAGGTGTGACGACAAAAGGATAAGTCACTGACATAAACAAATTTAGGATATAGTTGACCTGTACTTTTAGTGAGTCTTGCCAAAAAGTTTAAAAAAGGAACGCTTTTGAAATTGGGTTAGAGTTTGACGGTCTTAACATATACAGCCTATGATTCATATATATATATATATATATATATATATATATATATATATAAGATTTATATATATATATATATATATATATATATATATATATATATATATATATATATATATATTATATATAAAATGTAACGTCTCTCTGTCTGTCTGTTCGTTAGTGGCCTTGTCACTGGAGAACCACTTATCCGATTTACGTGCTTTTTTTTAAGGAATAAGCAGTGACGATAATAGTGAATCAAGTCGGAGAAAAGTTTGCCGCCAACGCCTTCTCTTGTAATACACTGTTTAAACCATTAAATATGGAACAATATTATGTAGCAAAGAACATAATATATGCAACATCTCTCTGTTTGTCTGTCTGTCTGTTAGTGCGCTTATGACTTAAGAACCACTTATCCGACTTACAGGTTTTTTTTTTAATTCAGACATTTGTTCTCTGGCCAGGTTATCTATAATCTTCTATAATATATATATATATATATATATATATATATATATATATATATATATATATATATATATATATATATATATATACATATATATATATATATATATATATATATATATATATATATATATATATATATATATATATATATATACAGTAATACTCCGCTTTACGCGAGGGATACGTTCCGAAAAAAATCGCGTTAACTGAAATTCGCGTATATCGAGGTTTATGATTAAACATAGTCAAAATTTAATACAAAAAAATACAAATCATTTTAATCAATCACTTTAATTCTAAGAACACTTTATGCAATACATACTCTTATTTTTTACGGAAAAATACATCTATTGTCTTTTGGGTAACGTTTTGTTTACGTTCTTGTAAAATACGTTCATAACACCCAACACTGTTTTTAATTGTTTGACACACGGTCAAGACACGGTCATCATTATTGTCTATACTCTGCAATATGTCCAAACCTGAATAAATTTTTGAAAGTGCATTTTGTATTTCCCCTGAAGATAAAACTTTCTCTTCTACTTGTTCTTCCTCATCGTAGATAGGATTATTCTGTAACTCGATCAGATCTTCATTGCTAATAGGATCGTCGTGCGTTGCTACAAGTTCTACGAGATCTTCTACCGTGACATCTTCAAGTTCAGACCCCTCAATCATTGCAGCAATGTCTTCAAGCACTTGTCTCTGCATCTGGACAATTCTTCTAGGTGCTTCCACTACATCTGGCCAAAGATTACGCCACACCCCATTCATACAACTCATTTTAACTTCCTTCCAAGCCTCTTCTATGTTGTGAATAGACTTCATAATGTTGTATGACTTCCACCACTCTCGCATAGACTGTCTTCCTTCCCCGTCAGTTTCATGAATTAGTTGGCTAAAAGTGCGGCGATGGTAATAAGCTTTGAAGTTTGCTATTGCTCCCTGGTCCATAGGTTGTAATATTGACGTAGTGTTTGGTGGAAGGAACTTTACGTACACTTTTAAGTCTCTGGGCGTATCAAGTGAGGTTGGATGTCCTGGGGCATTGTCTAAGAGTAATATAACTTTAGGTTCAAGCCCATTTCTGTCACAGTATGATTTGACTGATGGGCAAAAACTATTAGAATACCATTCTTGAAAAATTTCCCGTGTAACCCACGCCTTTCTGTTTGATCGCCACACAACTGGTAGACTTGTCTTGTCTGTGCCTCGCATTGCACGGGGTGTTTCTGAATGGTACACTAGTAAAGGTTTCAGTTTGAAATCACCAGTGGCATTACCACCCAGCAGAAGTGTTAGTCGATCTTTCGCAGCTTTGAAACCACTGGCTTGACGTTCTTCCTTAGAAATGAATGTTCGAGATGGCATTTTTTTCCAGTAAAGTGCGGTCTCATCAACATTGAAGATGAGACAAGCAGGAATTTTCTCTCGTCTAACGAAGTCTTGAAACTTGTCTGGAAACTCAGCTGCAGCTTGAATGTCCGCGCTGGCCGCCTCGCCTGTTATGTGGATATTGTGAAGATTAGAACGCTGCTTGAACCGATGGAACCAGCCTCTGCTGGCAGCAAAAGTCGGAGTGGCACTCCCTTCTCCTTCTTTTGTTTTCAGCATCTCATACAAAGATTTTGCTTTTGTGCATATGAGATCTTGACTTAGTGGTGTGTTCTTCTTATTCAAATCTTCGATCCAGACTGACAGTAATTTCTCCATTCTTTCTAAGATAGATGATCTCGAACGAGAAAGTTTTGTTGCACTTATAGGTGTTGAACCTTCGCTGGAGATTTTAATTTTTTCCCGATTTTTATAAATCGTTCTCACAGTCGATTCTGAGAGTCCAAAATCTCTCCCAACAATTGTTGCTTTGCCTCCATTTTCCATTCTTCTTAACACTTTCATCTTCAATTCCAAAGTGACGCTTTTACGCTCTTTTTTCTTTACAGGCGGCATTTTTAACGTAGGGTTAAATTATGTATGTATGTATCTCCAATAAATATTAAAACAAAACTGCCAGCCGACCGAACTAACATTACGGAACAAATGAACACACGAAACGAACGAGGAAATCCCCATAGAACAAAGTCGAAGGACAGGGAATTCCCAATTCTTCAAAGAGAATATTCAGAGAAAGCGGGGATCCCCCCGCGACCATAGAGAAGTTAATGACTACATGAGCGCGAAATTTGAAATTCGCGTTATAGTGAAACCGCGCGTAACGGGGTCGCGCTAAGCGGGGTATTACTGTATATACATATATATATATATATATATATATATATATATATATATATATATATATAAAGCAGTATTATGTTCTTGGGGTAAGCGGTCTTTGGACACCTTTTTAGCTACGCCAAGCTTTCGAAAATATTTCATTTTCCTCATCAGGGCTACAATTACAGTAGATTATCACTATTTTTGAGATTAAAAGTCAAGAACAACACTATTTCATATGTAACATTAAAGCACTTACTACTAAGTGGTGTGTTCAAAAATTGTTGTTTGTGGGGGCACTTATTCATAAGAAAAAACAGGAAAAAACACAAGAAAAACTCGACATACTCATCTCTGGGAAATACAATAAATTTCTACTTCATTTTGTTAGAATAGTACAGAGAATTGTGTGGTTGTAAAATAATTTTAATTTATAAAGGATTTTTTTGTTGTTTTCTTGTCATTTTGCTAAGGGCAGTGTGTTTCGATCTCTTAGTTAAGTTGTGGTTAATTTATATTTGAAAGTAGAATGACGTTGACACTTTGTTTGATCGCTTTAAAGTAAAAGTTAGTGAAAATCAGTGGGATTATTATCAAAGAGATATGTCAGAGATATTGTAAGAGTTTTCATTTTGACTGCCCACTTGTAATAGATTGGAGAAAATTAAACTCAGATCTTCAATGTCAGTTTTTTCATTGATCGAGTTCGGTTCCAGGTGGATTTCCACCATCTCCCTAAAGATTCTCCCGCCGAGACTTCTCTCTTTACATAGGATTTTGATTTCAGCAAAATTAAATTCATGTGAAAATTGGCTACTATGTTGGGCAAGCGCACAAGAGTTTTTCTTCAATCTGCAATCACTTTTGTGGGAAGTTATTCTGTCTTTGAGGACTCTAGATGTTTGTCTTATATAGATTTTTTCGCATTGAGAGCAAGGGATGCTGTAGACTACTTCTGAAACTTTTGTGATTTCATCTTTGTCTTCTAGAAAAGTGCATTATATATATATATATATATATATATATATATATATATATATATATATATATATATATATATATATATGTATATATATATATATATATATAAAACGCAAAGTCTCTCTGTCTGTCTGTCCCTTAGTGTGCTTATCATTCGAGAACCACTTATCCGATTTACGTGTTTTTTTTTAAATTCTTAACTTAATATTTATCAAAAAAAAAAAATATATATAAAACGCAACGTTTCTCTGTCTGTCCGTCCGTTAGTGCGCTTAGCACTCAAGTACCACTTATGCACATAAGGAATAAGCAGTGACGATAATAGTGAATCAAGTCCACGCGAGCAGAGCCCTGGGCAGGGCTAGTATATATATATATATATATATATATATATATATATATTTTTTTTTTTTTTTTTTTTTTATGGGTCTAGCACACGTGCTGCAGGGAAGTCCCTAAAGCGCTCCAGGAGCGGCACGAGTGCGGGTTATATATATATATATATATAAACATATATATATATATATATATATATATATATATATATATATATATGTATATATACATATATATATATATATATATATATATATATATATATATATATATATATATATATATATATATATACCGGGTGTTATGAAATTGACTGCATATATTGGAACTAGCGCCTCCTTATAGCAAGATCGATTGCAGAAAATTCACGTTACATAGCGGACCTCAATAATAAAGGAAAAAATCAACCCTGAAGAAATAATAATATGAATATATTTTCACGCTGCCATTGGTGAACCGTATAAGTCGACAGTATCGTCGATATTGTTTATTGGTGGCATACTCGGAGCTGCATTTCCCCTATCAACGCACAAAAAAAATCTTTAAAACCCCAGTAATTGACTTCTTAAATTTATGCTATACTAGCCTCGTAGGCAACACCCGTTTCAAACAACTTATAGATTTTTTTGGCTGTTGGAGTGATTTTCGTAGGAAATAAGTCTCAATGAGGGGAAACAAATGGCTAGTTACATTCTAATAAAAAAAATTATTAAACATTAAAGGGATTAAGCGAAGATATGGGTAATTTTGGATCTTTGAGGCCTCAAATAATATAATAAAATATTATGTCATTTGAATATTATAAATTGAGCATATTACAAGAAGTGTAGTCTTATTAAAAAAAAACCGGCATATTATAATTCGTATGTAAATCTTCTATTATTTTGCGATTTAATTGAAAATTTAAGATCTTTTATAATCCACAAACACATAATTACAGTTTTTTTTATGTAGAACACTTGTGAGGCTACTCATACTATTATAATCTAGTCAGTATATACTAATTAGCAATCCTAATCTAATCTAAGATATGACTATACTTTTCCGAAACTTCAATAAAAAAAGAATATTATAAAAATTGTTCCCCTTTAAAATAATTACTACGTGAGACCAACAAATAAATTACACAACTTTTGTATTTTAATATTCTATTATAATAAGTAAAAATTTTAACACAGTTAATTCTCTAAAATTTTATTGGCCAAAGCACAACAAATAACTTTTGAGGTAGGTCGTAAAGCCGCTGACCTTACTATGCTTTACTTTACTACTTCAAAGAATTTCCGACGCCGACAAAGCATTTTATGAGTGCCGGCGTCGAAATATAAAGGATTTATTGTCAGCTCCCTTTGCCTTTTTTCTTGTGGCTCTCTCTTGAGCTAGTTCGTATACTGGCGGCCTTTCATGGGCGGGTTGACTTTGTAAACGATTTGGTAATACGTAGTTTTTCAAAAATTTTTGGATGACATGACCCCACGAGTCACACGTGTATATATATATATATATATATATATATATATATATATATATATATATATATATATAGCATCACTTGATCCTTTAAAAACAAAAACGTCAAAATGCAAGATGATTAGAGTAAAAATATTCGATAAATGTCCGACGAAAATCAAATTTTTTTTAATTATTGATTGTGAAACAAGTAAATCACAACTAGAAACCAAAAAATAAATGTTTAAATACTTATGCCAATTTAACAACTATTTTTCAAATTCAAAAATTAAAAATTTCCTTGTGATTATATTTTCGCTGACCTTGGTATGCTTTACTTTACTACTTCAAAGAATTTCCGACGCCGACAAAGTATTTTATGTGTGCCGGCGTCGGAATATAAAGGGATTTATTGTCGGCTACCTTTGCCTTCTTTTTTTGTGGCTCTCTTTTGAGCTGGCGGCCTTTCATGGGCGGGTTAATTTTGTAAACGATTTGGTAAAACGTAGTTTTTTCAGAAATTTCTGAATTTAAAAAAAAAATTAAATTTGCTTCTACATGACCCTACGAGCCACCCGTATACATACACATATATATATATATATATATATATATATATATATATATATATATATATATATATGTTTTTTAACGAATGTTCTCACGGGTGTGAAATGTAGTAGTGGATTTTCGGGTATCCCGTGTTAGCTTGAAGTCCCTTGATGGACAGTTTCGCTGACGTTTCGATGGAATCTCATCCATCTTTTTCAAAGCGTTGATCACTGGTCGGACAGTCAACGCCAAGACACCGACCAGTGATCAACGCTTTGAAAAAGATGGATGAGATTCCATCGAAACGTCAGCGAAACCGTCCATCAAGGGATTTCAAGCTAACACGGGATACCCGAAAAACCACTACTACATATATATATATATATATATATATATATATATATATATATATATAAATATATATATATATATATATATATATATATATATATATATATATATATATATATATATATATATATATATGTAAACGTCAAAATACAAGTATGAGGGTAAAAATATTGGATAATTATCCGATGAAAATCAGAATTTTTTAAAATTATTGATTGATATATATATATATATATATATATATATATATATATATATATATATATATATATATATATATATATATATACATACATATATATATATATATATATATATATATATATATATATATATATATATATATATATATATATATATATGTAAACGTCAAAATACAAGTATGAGGGTAAAAATATTGGATAATTATCCGATGAAAATCAGAATTTTTTAAAATTATTGATTGTGAAACAAGTAAAACATAACTAGAAACCAAAAAATAAATATTTAAATTCTTATACCAATTGAACAAATATTTCTCAAATTCAAAAATTAAAAATTTTCTTGTGATCATATTTTCGCTGATCGAAAACTAACAAAATATGATTTTCGTTTAATTTATCTAAAATATTGCATACTACCGTAAAATTATTGATTGTGAAACAAGTAAAACATAACTAGAAACCAAAAAATAAATATTTAAATTCTTATACCAATTGAACAAATATTTCTCAAATTCAAAAATTAAAAATTTTCTTGTGATCATATTTTCGCTGATCGAAAACTAACAAAATATGATTTTCGTTTAATTTATCTAAAATATTGCATACTACCGTAAAATTACATTCTAAATGCTTTTTCCTGATAAATATTTTCAATATTTTAACTACCAGAGTGACTTTTGGACTTTAAACTTTAGGAAATTCAAATGTCCCGCCAAACGAAAAGTCACAACCGGCAACAAGAATAGCTATGCAATTTTTTGACAGGAAACAGTCATTGCATAGGTCGCCTCTTGCACCGTATAGTGAATAACGATATTCTGTTTTCTATCAACAGATTTTCAAATATCCATTTTCCCAGAGATCTTCTCTAACCTTGCCACTCATTAGTACAGGTTTGGTCTTTCCAGACATGCGGCAGAAATATGTTTCCTTTTTTATGTGTAAATACGGCCAGATTCGGCAACACCGCGAAATATCTTGGTCAGCAGTGGCCTTGACGTCGGCCTGTACTGACCCAAACACTGACCTCTCCTGCGGAGTGAAAAGAGATCACCAATTGACAATAATTATTGTTATATTGCAAGGCAGGAGAACCACACAGTGTGTGGCAAATATGTACATAAATATAAGGTCGCGAACTGTTAGGTATGTAAATCCTTCATGCAACTAATAACTTTTCGAGATCTCCATAAATGGCGAATTTAAATTTTTGAAATGTTATTATTTTTAGGGTTTTTTTTTAACAACACATACGATGGATTGTGTAGTTAACGAGGTTTGTCATTTTCATACAAATCAGTGACACAGTTATAATTACAGATTTTAGACGTTTCAGAAACCATTGAACTCTCTTTGGATTCTTCCAACACAATTTTTACATTTCCTTACGTTTCAGGGTCCCTATTTCACAAAAAGAAAAACATTTTCCTCCATCTCTCCGGCCATTGGTACGATAATACTAGAACGAAACGAGGTGTTTCTTTCAAATTTGGTGTACATATACTACTTGAAATGGGACAAGAGTATATAGTTTTTGAGCGATATAACTTCAGGGGAAGGGAGGAAATGAGTGTGTGTACATAATTTCTAATGCTATCATGACAGTTTTTCCTGGTGTTAAGGAGTTAAAGGAATGTCCGAAAGTGTTAGAGGGGGTGCCTCGTATATATCGATATATTGACTATGAAAATAATATTATATTGTCATTATTCAAGTTATTCTTTAGTATGACAAAGAGAAATTCCGAATTTATTTTAGAATTGCGTGGAGGGAAGTAACATACAGGGGGGCAGATCGGGTTATTTTGGATGAAATATTTTCAACAAACGATACAAAATCTGCCAACATTTTAAAGAAAACGAAACTGTTTTAACAGAGGTCAAAAATGTGTTCATTAAAAACTCATTTGTGGGATGTAATCGCACTGTTTCGCAGGTACACATGGGCGTACGTCTAATTTTTTATTCGTTAATTTACGAACGATAAATATATCAAATTTGTGTAAAACAATCGAGCAAGTTGTATATTCACATACATACACACGCACACATACGTAGTTTGTCTCAAAAGTAGTGCGACATAATTTTTTTACAGAGTTTATTGATCAGATTGGTACAATGACTTAAAATTCTTTAAAATATGACCCTTCTGCGTCAATACATTTTTGCCAGCGAGATTTTCATGTCGTGTACGCCCCTTATAAGTCTTCAACGGGGATGTCCTTTATAAACCTCGTCGTAGTCGTTTTGCTGTTGGAGGCGGTGTTCCAATGACGTCCTTTCAAGCTTGGGAAACAAAAAGAAGTGTGCCGAGGCCGTGTCGGAACTGTAAGGCGGCTGATTTCACCCTGATCTGGGTCAAGTAGTCGCTCACGACAAAGGTTGTGGGGCTGGATTTATTGTCGTGGTGAAGCTTCCAGGAATCCTTAATTTCGCTTCTGACACGGTTGACCCTCTGTTTCAGTCCTTTGAGCACTTCCACGTAGAATTTGGCGTTTGCGTATCGTTGCTCCAGGGATTTCTCCATCGCGACTTCGACGACACTTCCGAGTAGAGGTTTATTCTATCACACGTCCTGACGCTCCGGAAGCCGGGAGTCAACTGCCGCGCGTCGCGCTGTGTTGCCAAAGCCCCCCACCACCGATCCCAACTGACGGGAATGCTCTGCGATGATAGTCACGTCAGAAAAAAATGTGACGTATTACTTTTGGGACAAACTTTGTGTATATATATATATATATATATATATATATATATATATATATATATATATATATATATATATATATATACGAGGCATGTTTTTTAAGTAAGTACCGTTTTGGAATTAAAAAAAGACGTGCAAAGATATCGCTATAATTTTATTTTTACATGAAAGCCTGTACCTTAATCTACTTTTCTACATAATGTCCGTGAATATTGAGGCACTTGTCATAACGTGGCACCAGTTTTTGAATACCCTCCTCATAAAATTCTGCCGCCTGACTTGTTAACCACTGTATCACAAATGTTTTGACTTCGTTATCGTCTTGAAGACGCTGACCACCCAGGTGCTTCTTCAAGTGCAGGAACAAATGGTAGTCGCTGGGCGCCAGATCAGGGCTGTATGGAGGATGATCTAGAGTTTCCCATTTAAAAGATTTGATGAGATCTTTGGTCCGATTAGCCACATGTGGACGGGCATTGTCATGCAGCAAAACGATACCCTTACTCAACTTGCCACGTCTTTTGTTCTGGATTGCACGACGCAGATTGTTCAATGTCTCACAATAAGACGCTGCATTGATTGTCTCATTACGAGGCAGAAACTCCACTAGCAATACTCCTTTTCTGTCCCAAAAAACTGTGCACATGATTTTGCGGGCAGAAATTGTTTGCTTAAACTTCACTTTTTTGGGTGATGATGAATGTCGCCATTCCATGGATTGTTGTTTCGATTCTGGTGTGACGTAAGCCACCCATGTTTCGTCACCAGTAACAATTTGGTCTAAAAAATGTTCACCTTCATTGTGGTACCGCTCAAGGAAAGTCAATGCACTGCCTAAACGTTGGGTTTTGTGCAAATCCGTCAACATTTTTGGAACCCAACGTGAACACAATTTCCGGTAATTCAAGTTCTCGGTCACAATGCGATACAAAACACTACGAGAATATTGAGGAAAGCAGTCGCACAATGATGAAATTGTAAAGCGTCTGTTTTCTCTCACCTTTTCGTCCACTTTCTGCACCAAATCTTCATTAACGACCGAAGGACGCCCACTCCGTTCTTCATCATGCACATTTGTGCGGCCATCTTTAAATGCTCTCACCCATTTCCTTACCATTCCATCACTCATAATGTTTTGTCCGTAAACTTCACAGATCTCACGATGAATATCGATCGGTTTTACGCCTTTAGCACTAAGAAATCGTATAACAGCCCGTACTTCACAATCGGCGGGACTCACGATTGTCGGAGGCATCTTAAACACTCAGTAAACAACGTATACAATGAAGAATCAGACTGTAATGGCGTCAGTGCGTAGACATGAGATGTAGGTTACCAGCGCGCATGCGCGGAACGCCGACCGTATCGCTGCGGCGGCGGAATCGCAAAACGGTACTTACTTAAAAAAACATGCCTCGTATATATATATATATATATATATATATATATATATATACTCGTATATACATATATATGCGCCTCTCCGCCCTGATATAAAAAGTAACGCTTTTTAAAAATAGGTTTTTTTGTTAATAGGGATCCTTTTCTCTAAAATATGTTAACCTCTGATCATCCATTTTTAAATCGGGTAGAAATTTTTAAAGCTTCATTGTAAAAAGGAGTTCTTTTCTGTGAAGAATCTCCCTCCCCCTCTAGTCATTGATTGTTAAAGGTGGTGCATATTTTTAAAGTATCATTGTATAACGAAGTTCTTTTTGGAAAAAATAGGGAAGAAATTAGGGAGTTTTAAGCGTGTAGTTCCACTGCAGGAGAGTTTTTTCTTAATCGTGGAGCACCCCAGTTGTCGTTTGACCCCCCTTATTTGTCAATTGTCGCCCACTCTATAATTAGCTTCGTTTTTTGGTGTTCTCTCTCCTTCCCTTTTATTCATATGCTTCCCCCGCCCCTCGAACTTGGCTACGCCATCTATGAGTGAGACCTTGGCGAAAGGTCTGCAAAATTTCACTTGGCATGTAGCAAACAAATCTTAATATTTTCAGATTAACAATTCTATACATTTGTCCATCTGGTTCAGTTAATCAATCAAGAATTGCGAAATATTATGTAATAAAGCAACAAAAATGGCTGAAAAATTCCGGATCTGTAAGATCAGCTCAGATTTTGCAGCGTGCTTTTTAGGATGAAATCGTGAATCATGAATTGTATTACTGTGCAAACTCACCAGTTCTTTTTATCTGCATTAGGCATATATATATATATATATATATATATATATATATATATATATATATATATATATATATATATATATCTTCTTCTTCTTCTTCTTCTTATTATTATATAGGATGTTGTCCTGTTTGATTTTACGGGTTCGATGGCGATTCCATTGATATTGATATCCAGCTTTGGGTCCATCTTTGTTGTGGTCGGCCCGGTTGTCTCTTTCTGGGTGGCTTGTTATCTCTACATATCTTTACCAGTCTTGTATTTTCCATGCGTGTGATATGCTCGTTCCATTTTTTTTATGTCTTTTTAATTTTTTAAAATTTTTGTGTCATTTGGCCATAAGATCTTGATGCTGTGATGCATTTTAAAATTTAGAACCAATAAAAGTATATAATTTGCAAATTTCTTAAATATATGGTTGTTAAGTTATTACCTTTGGAATATTTGGCACAATGACACCACTTCTTCTCCTTTATAAGCCATAATTTCTCCACTGCAGGAGATAGGCCTCTTCAAATTTCTTTCAATTATCTCTCTCCTATGAAAGATGGAGTCATTTACTGCCTGTTGTCAACCTGATATCATCAGTCCATGTTTTCAGTGATCTTTCGACACTTCGTCTCTTCTCCTATGGTCTCCACTTAAGTAATTCTGTTGTTCATCTAACATTATTCTTTCTAGTCACCCGCTCTGCCCATTGCCATTATAATTTAGTCGTTCTTGCACTAATATCTGTAATTCTTGTTGTTCCTCTGGTATCCACGCTTCTAATGTATTCTAACATCTGTCTTTCCATGGCCCGTTGGCTACGTTGAAGTCAATAAAGACTATTCTTTGTAAAGGTCATGGTTTCCAGCTCATTCATACTTACTGCTCTCATACACTTTTCTTTTTAAGGTTATGGGGATATCTCTGTTTTTCAGAATGACTCCCAGTCTTTTAAATGTAGTTTAACTCAGACCAACTCGCCTAGAAATGTTCGCTGTTTTATTGTCCTTATTTGTTCTAATTTTATGTCCTAAAAACACATATTCGTCCACTCTCTTAATCTCTTCCTTACTGTTCTTAAGGTGAGCTTAGAAGTTTTATTTTCTTGATGTTCATCTTAAGTCCTACCTTTTGTGAAGCCTGATTATGTTGTTCTCCAATGATTTTTAGTTCTTGTAAATCTTCGCTAATCAGTACCACCACCAGTGATGTAAATTTATGCCATCGATGCTAACTATCGACGTGTGTTTTGTTTACACGGTTAGCAAAATGCACGTCGAGGGCAAAAATGAAGTGCTTGGTATGGTAGTGATAAAATACAAATTCTAATTCACAAAAAAACATAAAAATAGTTAAAAGATTGAGAAAGAAAGATGTCTTCTATTTAAAAGCAGATAAAGGACGTAGGGTTGTTATATTGGATAAGAAAGAATATTTTGAACGTCTAGATAATCTTATCGAATCTGGCCCTTATGAAAAGGTAATAAGAAATCCATTACCGAGAATGATAACAGAGGTTAAAAATTCTTTAAAGAAATGTAAGAACTTTGCCTCCGATTTGCTAAAATTTAAATTACATGTTGTATTGCTTGCCCAAAATTCACAAGCCTGGAAAAATAATGCGACCTATTGTTTTATCGGTTGGATCCATATATTTGATATCCAAATAGTTACCAAAGAATTTGAGAATTTACCATTAAATATTTTCGCAGTGTAAAATTTTTTAGAATTAATTAACAAAACAAAGGATCTAGTTCTCAACGAAGGTGAAATCTTAATTTCTTTTGATGTCAGTTCTTTATTTCAAAGTGTGCCAATACCATAAACTTTGCAATATTTCCAAGAATTATTTAGGATAAATGACTTTGAGGACGAAATTATTCATGAATACTTAATGTTATCTAAACTTTGTACGGAACAGAATATTTTTAATATAACAATAAATTTTATGTTCAGAAAGAAGGAACAACTATGAGTAATTGCTTATCAGCTTTCATAGCCAATTTATTCATGAATAAATTTGAAACTGAAGCCAGTCAAGAATTTGAGTATTTCCCAAGGGTATGGTATAGCAAGCTCTTCCAAAAGTCTCTGCTGGTTTACAGAATCAAAAGCCTTTTCGAATGAGTACAAGAGGCTTATTATATTCTATACATTTTTCAATGAGGATTTTAACTGTAAGCAAATGGTCGTTTGTTCCATACCCTGAGTGGAAACCAGCCTGTTCTTTTGAATGGAAAAATTCGGATTTATTTGCTAGACGTTTGGTAAGTATTTTCGTAAATAACTTGTATACATAATCTTTGAACAAAAATTATAGCGTCTGATGGTGGTATACTAGGAAAAAGATTTTGTACATCAAACGATATAAATCTGGAGTTACTTGATATAATTAACGGATGAATTTTTGCTATCAATTCATTACTATTATAACATAACAGTTTTATTCCTAGTTATTATGGATCTCCATCAAGTAACGGCTAAGTCAATGCCGTATAGGTAGATTTCTAGTTTAGCTTTAGTCAATCGTCGATCCTGATGAAGCTAACACGGTTAGCGAAACGCGCGTCGAGTGCAAAAATAAAGTGTTTGGTATAGTGGTGATATATACTGAGTAAAGTTAATAGTCGCCGCTAAAAATAACATTCTTCTGTAGTACGAGGCTGGTTTGAAAAGTCCGTGCAAAAATAAAAACTACTTATGTGTTTGGGGTAAACCTTTTTTATTTTTCGACATAGTCTCCTTTTAGGCTTATACACTTCGTCCAACGATGTTCTAGTTTGTTGATCCCTTCCGAATAATAGGATTTGTCCAAGTCTGCAATATATCCATTAGTGTCTGCAATCACCTCCTCGTTTGAATAAAATCTTTGTCCCGCCAGCCATTTCTTCAAATTGGGGAACAAATAGTAGTCCGAGGGAGCCAAGTCTGGAGAATAGGGGGGATGTGAAACGAGTTGGAATCCTATTTCCATTAATTTTGCGACCACAACTGCTGAGGTGTGTGCTGGTGCGTTGTCGTGATGGAAAAGGACTTTCTTGTGGGCCAATCGCGGGCGTTTTTCTTGCAGCTCGGTCCATAACGATGAATAATATTCACCTGTAATAGTTTTAACCCTTTTCCAGATAGTCGATGAGGATTATCCCTTGCGAATCCCAAAAGACAGTCGCCATTGTTTAGATTGTTGTTTGGTCTCAGGAGTATAGTAATGTATCCATGTTTCATCCACAGTGACGAAACGACGCTAAAAGTCCTCCGGATTCTTCTGGAACAGCTGCAAACCATACTTGCAACACTTCACACGATTCTGTTTTTAGTCAAGCGTGAGCAATCGCGGCACCCATCTTGCGGATAGCTTTCTCATGTCCAAATGTTTATGCAAAATATTATGTACCCGTTCAGTCGAGATGCCCACAGTACTAGCAATCTCACGCACCTTAACTCTTCTGTCATCCATCACCATATCATGGAGTTGATCAATGATTTCTGGAGTCGTAACCTCCACAGGCCGTCCAGAACGTTCAGCGTCACTTGTGCCCATATAGCCAGTCCGAAAATTTTGAAACCACTTACAAACTGTTCTAATCGAAGGTGCAGAGTCACCATAATGTTTATCAAGCTTCTCTTTAGTCTCCTGAGGCGTTTTGCCTTTCATAAAGTAATGTTTAATCACCACACGAAATTCTTTTTCGTCCATTTCTTGAAAATC
The DNA here is from genome assembly GCA_019049505.1 of Pachyrhynchus sulphureomaculatus. NCBI lineage: Eukaryota > Metazoa > Arthropoda > Insecta > Coleoptera > Curculionidae > Pachyrhynchus > Pachyrhynchus sulphureomaculatus. The sequence continues at coordinate 134,076,592 of CM032448.1, read as the reverse complement.
ACTCGACTTCCTTGATTCACACGAATGCCAAACACAAAGAAATAGACCAATATGGCTGAAACTTGGTGTGCGTTCATTCAAGAGATGCTACTAACTAAACATGACCTCGATACGTGCCGGTGGTGCCATCTCTTGGACTTTGCACGGACTTTTCAAACCAGCCTCGTATAAAATTAGTTGTAATGATTGCGACAAAAAGTATGTTGGGCAAACTAAAAGGTCAATTAAAACACGATTTAAAGAAAGTTTAGCCCATTTAAAATACAGTAGAACAGAGAAGTCTAGCATTGCCGAACATGCCCTTGAAGCTGATCATACTGTAACATTAGATAACCTAAGACTAATTAAAGATATATCTGATAGAAAATTATTGAACGCATACGAATGTAGGGAAATTATAGAATATATAGTCCCCTCTACTGGTTACTTGACCAAAACGACGGCTTCGCCTGTGTAGTTAGTTCCGCTTGAGAGTAAGGTAAATTTTTAGTTTAGTTTTAGTCAGTCATCGACTCTGATGAAGCTAACATGGTTAGCGAAACGCGCGTCTAGTGCAAAAATAAAGTGTTTGATATAGTGGCGATAAATACTGAGTAAAGTTAATAGTCGCCGCTAAAAATAACATTCTTCTGTAGTATACATGTCCACGAAGGCAAACTTTCTACCGGGGCACGTTTACAAGAAAATAAAATCGTATAAATTCTGGTGTGTACGCCTATGGGAAAATCCGAAAATAAAGCGTTACAATCAGACGAAGTGCTAGACACCTATCATTAATGAATTGATTTGGCCTAGACTTTCAAGCAGGCTTACTAATATATACTACGGTTAACATTTTTCTATTGTTATCCACTCATGCTATTTATATAATAGTTATTTTTTTTCCTTTTGGTAATTTTTTCCTAATTTAGTTTTTTTTTAATTTGCGGTCTTATTTTAATTATTTTTAGGAATATGCCGCTAATGTCTTGAAGCGTAAAACGGTGCAAATTTTCTTTATTTAGATTTTATTGTTTTTAATCGACAACCGCAAACTTCTGGTTCTCCATCAATTCGAACGTTCTGTGCTAATGGTTCGCTTCCGGTCTTGGGCTTTCTGTCACACACCTGTTCAATAACTGTAGACCCTTTTCCGTACACTAATAATGTTTTTCTACTCAGTATACGCTGTCAACGACGACGATCTGGCTAATAACAAGGATTCATTTTTTGAACAACTAAATGAGGAAATACGCAAAATTGGAACATCAAGAGAGATATTACTTTTGGGTGATCTAAATGGAAGAATAGGAAGGAAAGAACACGATAAAGTGGTAGGAAAATATGGCGAAGAAGTTACTAACGACAACGGAAGAAGAATTATAGAGATATGTGAACAAAACAACCTTACAATATTAAAGGGACACTACCAGCATAGGGATATTCATAAATATCCGTGGAGACAAACAACAAGAGATTTAAAAAGTATTATCGACTATATGATAATAGGACAGAGATCTAGATTAAACTTTCTAGATGTAAGAGTCCAAAGAGGGGCTTCATGTGGCAGCGACCACTACCTTGTGAAAGGAAAGATAACCTCACGAACAACACGGGAAAGCAAACTGGAAGATACAAGTACACAGCACACAACAAGTGAAACAACAATAAGATATAATACAGACAGCTTACAAAATGAAAGCATCAGAAATCTATACAAGAGTAGACTGGACCAAAAGATACAACGGACGGGATTTGTTAATATAGAAGAAGAATATAAGTATATAAAGGAATGCCTACACGCAGCCGCACTGGAAGCATTAGGGTATCAAGAGAAAAGGGGAAAACAGCAAAAACCATATTGGTGGGATGAAGAAATTAAATACGAAATTGAAGAAAAACGGAAAAGCCATCACAAATACTTAAGTTCAAAGAGCACAAACGACAAAGTAAAATACAAAGAATCCCAAGCTAGAGTACGCAAAATGATTAGTGACAAAAAGAACAACTAATGGGAAAAGACATGCTCAAGACTCAACACTTACATAGGAGGAAGAAAAAGCACAGAAAGCTGGAGACTTCTTACAAATATGAGAACAGAACGGAAAAGAGAAATCTTCTCACCAATAACACCAGAAAAATGGAACCAATATTTTACAAACATGCTAACAGAAGATAGACCAGAGTTCAAAAGTACCCAACATGGAAACCCAAATATAGTTATACGAGGATCCCCAATAAGGATAACAACATCAGAAGTTAAACAACTATGTAAAACACTAAAAAATGGTAGAGCTCCAGGACCAGGAAACATCCCAGGAGAGATAGTAAAATACGGAACTGAAAAGCTATTTAGCGCTTTGAGGAACTTATTCCAAAGATGCATTAACACATCAGAAGTACCTGAGGAATGGAAAATATCATACATATCAACAATTCATAAGAAAGGAGACAAAAATAATTGCGATAACTATAGGGGAATAACGGTTACAGGATCTATTAGCAGAATATACGGAAAAATACTTAAAAATAGAATAGAAACGGAATACGCGGACGTAGAAGCTGAAGAACAGGCAGGCTTTAGAGCAGGAAGATCCACAATAGACCATCTCTTCTCACTGACACAAATCCTAGAAAAGAAAACCGCATTTGATCAGGAAGTCCATGTCCTGTTTGTTGATTTAAAAAAGGCCTACGACAGCGTGCTCCTAATGAGATTGTGGGAAACACTACAACAGAGTAATGTAAGCACCGAAATAATTAAAGCAGTAAAATCCTTATACCAAGATGCAAGAAGTAGTGTGAAAACCAAATATGGTATAACAACAGGGTTCCAGGTCACAAAGGGTCTCAGACAGGACTGCTGTATATCCCCAACGCTATTTAAAATCTATTTGGAGAGTGCACTGAAGAACTGGAAAAGGAAATGCAGCAGGATGGGATTACCACTGGATGACAATACTACATTGTACACGCTGTCATTCGCAGACGACCAGGTCGTAGTCGCTCAGGACATCGATGATATGGAATACATGACACGAAAACTTATGGAGGAATATAAAAAAATGGGGCCTAGAAGTCAATATTAAAAAGACCGAGTACATGTGCGTCGGAGGACAACAGCAGGACTTGAAACTGGCCACAGGACACACCATCAAACACTGTGCCAGTTATAAGTATTTGGGAACAAGAATATCTAGGGACGGAACACTGGAAGAAGCAATATTCGAGAGGAATATCCAAGGAAGAAAAGCGATTGCAATGCTTAATAATATACTATGGGACAAAAACATAACCATTAAAAATAAGAAGAGAATTTACAACTCAATAGTGAAAAGTATAATAACTTACAGCTCCCAGGTGTGGCCATTGAAGGAAAGAACAGAAAAAATACTAAAAGCTACAGAAATGGATTCCTGGAGACGAGCAGCCGGAAAATCCAGAAAAGACCGCATACCAAATGACACGATAAGACGAGCTTTAGAAATAAAGCACGATATAGTGGACGAAATCAGAACCCAACAGTTGGTATGGTACGGACATGTACAGAGAATGTCACAAGACCGACTACCTAAAAGATTTTAAATTGGAACCCTCATGGAAAAAGAAAGCGAGGAAGACCACGCCAAAGCTGGAGAGCAGGAATCAACAAGGAAGTACTAGAGAGAGATCTGGAGGAGGAGGGATGGAGAAACAGGGAGGAGTGGCAATTAGGCATCGGAAGACGTTATAAAACCGATTGATATATATATATATATATATAATATATATATATATATATATATATATATATATATATATATATATATATATATACCACCACTACACCAAACACTTTATTTTTGCACTCGACGCGTGTTTCACTTCATCAGGAGCGATGATTGACTAAAGCTAAACTACAAATCTACCCTATTTATACTTAGCCTAACCCTTGAATTACTCAGGCGGAACTAATGGCATAGGCCAGGCCATCAGTTCCGGTCAAGTAACCAGTAGAGGGGACTATAAGGAATAGGCCCTCTGTCTTTATTTAAACTACTTAATTTGCATACTTTCGTATGCGTTCAACAATCTCCTATCAGATACATTTTTTATTAATCTTAAATTATCTAATGTTACAATATGATCAGCTTCAAGGGCATGTTCGGCAATGCTAGACTTTTCTGTTCTACTGTATTTTAAGTGTGCTAAATGTTCTTTAAATCGTGTTTTAATTGACGTTTTAGTTTGCCCAACATACTTTTTGTCACAATCATTACAACTAATTTCATAAATTCCACTTTTCTCACAATTAGGAATCTTATCTTTGGGATTTCCTAAGATATTCCTTAGATTGTCTGATGACTTATAGAGTAAGGTGAGGCTTACCTTATTAAATACCTTATTGAGTCTCTTGCTATATTTCTGATTATATGGTATGGAGACATACTTGGTGTTATTTTCTTCGCGTGTAAAAAAGGTGGAATTCTGAATATTAAACCTAAACTTATGTCTATTTATTAGCTTATTTACTAAGTCATCGTCATAACCATTAACTCTAGTTATATTTCTAATACGATTCCTTTCTTTATTAAAGTTTACTCTATTCAGAGGGACAGTGACCAAACGATGAACTAAAAAATGTAATGAGGCTAATTTGTGTTGTATGCAATGAAATGAATCATTAGGAATATATCTATCTGTTACTGTGTCCTTCCTATAGATATCAAATTCTAATCTATTATTATTTTCAGTAATTAAAATATCGAGAAAAGGCAATTGTCCTTTGTTCTCAACTTCGTAAGTGAATTTAATGGAATCATACCGACTATTTAATTTAGAAACAAAATGATCAATATTTGCTTTCTTTGTATCAAAAATCGCGAAAATATCATCCACATACTTATACCATACCCTTGGAAAATATTCGAATTCTTGACTGGCTTTGGTTTCAAACTTATTCATGAATAAATTGGCTATGAAAGGTGATAAGCAATTACCCATAGCTGTTCCTTCTTTCTGAACATAAAATTGACTGTTATATTGGAAATAATTTTGTTCCATACAAAGTTTAGATAATGTTAAGTATTCACGAATAATTTGGTCTTTCATTCTAAGTAGTTCTTCGAGATATTGTAAAGTTTGTGGTATTGGCACACTTGGGAACAAAGAGCTGACATCAAAAGAAATTAAGACTTTACCTTCATTAAGAACTAGATTTTTTGTTTTATTAATTCTTCATTGCGAAAGTATTTAATGGTAAATTCTCAAGTTCTTTTGATAACAATTTGGATATTAAATATGTGGGTGATCCGACTGATGAAACAATGAGTCGCATTGCTTTTCCAGGTTCGTGAATTTTTGAAAAAATCGCGAAAAATCGCTTTCCGCCCCTCTATCTTGTCGAATTTCGACTTCGACAACTACCGACCAGTCGAACACGCGGACTTTTGCAAAGGATTCTTAACAACAGATCTTTTAATTGAAAAGGCGAACGAGTACAATATTAACGTTCACCTAGCTTTCGTCGATTATAAGGAAGCTTTTCACTTCCTGGAATACTGGGCAATTATGCAGTCCTTAGGTCATGCCAGAATAGTCTTAAGATATACCGAACTTCTCAAATTCATAAACGAAAATGCGACATTAAATGCGACATTAACCTGTAAAATCAAAAAACAGAACCCATAAAGATCAAGAAAGGTGTTAGGCAGGGCGACACAATGTCACCAAAATTATATACCTTGGTCTTGCAGGATGTATTTAAGGGTCTTGAATGGGAGGAGAAAGGAATTAAAATCGATGGCACACCTCTACATCACTTGCGATTTTCAGATGAGGTGGTACCAATTGGAGAAGATTTAGGAGAACTAAAAACCATGATAGAACAACTAAATTAAGCTTTACCAAAAGTAGGACTCTTGCCAAACAACTACGGGCCAGTCAGTGTCTATCGGCATCTTTTAAAATATCTGGAAGGATTTAAAATTGTTAGTCATCATCAGTATAGCTTTCGTCAGCAATGATCAACAAGAGATCTTATAACTTACGTTACACATATTTAGAACAGAAGCCGCTGTCACGGCAAATTCGAGTAATTTGGAAATTTTTACCCCAAGAAAAGCCGAAAAATCTCGTCGAAAGTATGTCCCGGAGATACCAGGCATTGGCGCTGATGGGGACTGGACGAACTTTAGCATTTTAAGGGCATTCCTTTACTGTCGAATGATGTGAAATTTTTTTTAACTAAATACATTTTGTAATAAATAATTTGCGACATATTCTTACTTGACCGATTGTTCTGTATTCTTTTGTCATTAATTGTCATCCTAAAATAGCAATTAATTAAGATATCGGGTTGTACCTATTTGATTAACATATCCTTGAGTAGGAGGAAGTAAAATGTAATATGTATGTTAGAATTGCGTGTTTCGATGCGAAATATTGGTTAAATCAGTTTACCAATGTTTTTATATGAGCAACAGTAAAAAGTTATCAACAATAGTATCATAAACACGTTTTACGAGCTGTAAATACACTATTTTTATATTAAATATAGCGATCACAGGAATATAGTTAAAAAATTAGTTCGTCCTTTATTTCTTTTTATCTCGTTTAATTACAATCTGTCAAGTAAGAACGTATCCGCGATAATTCATTTTTGGTAAATGCGATTCTAGCGATTCAACAAAAAATGGGTAGAGTGAACCTTGATCTACGACGTATTTTAGTAAAAGTATTAGTTGATTCCGAACTTTCGTCGCACTCACGTAAAATCCAAAATGAGTCAATTGCGTGTCGATTTGAGGCAGTCTTTCTTTATTCCCATCCAAAAAGGCCTAAAATGACACATTTCGCGGCAGCTAAATATATTAAAAAGTCGGTGTCGTTTGTGAAGAAGTGGGTAAATCATTTTATTTTTTATTTATTTATTGTAGGGTTTCTATGGTTTTTTCCGTATCCCACATTTCGTTCGCCATTTCTTTTTGTCTTGCCACTCTTGTTCTACGCCTTTTCTCCACGTTATTGTCGGTCTTCCTTTTTTCCTTCGATTTTTAGGTGTATATTTCAATGCTTTTTTTGGCCAACTTTCTTCCTGCATTCGCATTACGTGTCGGTATCACAGTAGTTTTTTTGTTTTTACCTGGTCCATCGTGGAATATAATTTTTTGTTCTTCGTCTTATTTCTTCGTTCCTAATGTGCTCCAGTCGTGATATCCTGAATGCTCTTCGTAAATAGTTCATTTCTGCCGTTTCTATTTTGTTTCTATCTGGTTGTGTTACTTGTCAGCATTCAAATCCATATATCAAAATTGGTTCTACTACTGTTTTGTAGACTGTCATTTTTGTAATTAATTTTATATTCTTAGACCATAGTACCCCACTGGTACTATTTTGTATATCCTTCTTCGTTGTTGCTTCTTCCGAAATTATGCTTCCTAGATATTTATATTGTTTGCATTTTCTAATATATTGAACTTCTAATTCAGGGTCTTCGTGTTCTTCTCCAATTTTCAGGTACTCTGTTTTATCCATGTTCATGCCTAATTCCCCTTTTTGGATATTCGATCTTCAATTCTCTCATCATCTACTTCTTCATTAGCAATAAGCACTTGATCGTTGGCAAATAACAAGGTTGTTAGATATTCTCCTTCGATCTCTATTCCCCTTCTTGCGACTGTCCTTCTCCAATTGCCCAGTTGTTTTTGTATATACGAGGCTGGTTTGAAGAGTCCGTGCAAAGTCCGAGAGATGGCACCACCGGCGCGTATCGAGGTCATGTTTAGTTAATAGCATCTCTTGAATGAACGCACACCAAGTTTCAGCCATATTGGTCTATTTCTTTGTGTTTGGGCATTCGTGTGAATCAAGGAAGTCGAGTGATTTTCAAGAAATGGACGAAAAAGAATTTCGTGTGGTGATTAAACATTACTTTATGAAGTGCAAAACGCCTCAGGAGACTAAAGAGAAGCTTGATAAACATTATGGTGACTCTGCACCTTCGACTAGAACAGTTTATAAGTGGTTTCAAAATTTTCGGACTGGCCATATGGGCACAAGTGACGCTGAACGTTCTGGACGGCCTGTGGAGGTTACGACTCCAGAAATCATTGATCAAATCCATGATATGGTGATGGATGACAGAAGAGTTAAGGTGCGTGAGATTGCTAGTGCTGTGGGCATCTCGACTGAACGGGTACATAATATTTTGCATAAACATTTGGACATGAGAAAGCTATCCGCAAGATGGGTGCCGCGATTGCTCACGCTTGACCAAAAACGGAATCGTGTGAAGTGTTGCAAGAATGGTTTGCAGCTGTTCCAGAAGAATGCGGAGGACTTTAAGCGTCGTTTCGTCAGTGTGGATGAAACATGGATACATTACTATACTCCTGAGACCAAACAACAATCTAAACAATGGGTTACCAAGGGAGAATCTGCACCAAAAAAGGCGAAGACCGTTCCTTCGGTCGGAAAGGTTATGGCGACTGTCTTTTGGGATTCGCAAGGGATAATCCTCATCGACTATCTGGAAAAGGGTAAAACTATTACAGGTGAATATTATTCATCGTTATTGGACCGTTTGAAAACCGAGCTGCAATAAAAACGCCCGCGATTGGCCCACAGGAAAGTCCTTTTCCATCACGACAACGCAGCAGCACACACCTCAGCAGTTGTGGTCGCAAAATTAATGGAAATAGGATTCCAACTCGTTTCACATCCCCCCTATTCTCCAGACTTGGCTCCCTCGGACTACTATTTGTTCCCCAATTTGAAGAAATGGCTGGCGGGACAATGATTTTATTCAAACGAGGAGGTGATTGCAGACACTAATGGATATTTTGCAGACTTGGACAAATCCTATTATTCGGAAGGGATCAACAAACTAGAACATCGTTGGACGAAGTGTATAAGCCTAAAAGGAGACTATGTCGAAAAATAAAAAAGGTTTACCCCAAACACATTAGTAGTTTTTATTTTTGCACGGACTTTTCAAACCAGCCTCGTATCTACCTCTTTAAAAAAATCATTTTAACGCAACGTTTCCCAACCTTTCAGTATTTGCGACCCAATTTTCAAACATAATTTTCATCGCGCCTCCCCCCCCTCTCATACAATAACAAGGCATGCAATAATAATGTATTTTTAGTATTATGATGCTAAAGCTATGACCTTAATTAGAAACCTTACAAACTACCAAGAATAAGTAAATTTATTCATATTTGGCAACACATATCTCCTGCGTTGACAAAACTAGAATTGATGCCTCTCTATTGCTCTCTGTCACGTTCACCATATCGGTAGCGGCTTCGCGAGAAGTTCCGAATTGTCTCGAACATTCGGAAAGTCTGCCCACCTGGTTCAATTACAGCCCGTCTCAGTCGAGTTGATCCTTCTAGTACTATCGTATTTATCGTGAATGTGTATGTTGTAATTTACTTGATAATTGAAATTCAAGGTATTGAGTAATAACTGTAGTAAATTTATACAGAATCATGGATAAATTTTTAAGCGGGCGTAAGCGAGCATTAGACGATAGGGAAGCATCAACAAGTGCACAGACGAGCGTGGTTCCGAAAATAAAATCAAGAAAATATTCTCAAGAATACTTAAATTTAGTTACGAGTGGATTAGGGATGCATTTCAAAATACTCCTGAAGGGTTCTCAACTTCCGAAGAAGAAATCTTCATAGACTTCACGGCAAGTGGTGAAATCAAAAGCCAATTTAATAATAAATCACGCGCGGTGGCTGCTTTGAAAACAAAATATAGATCTCAACTAAATATAGAAAAAGAACTGAGTGTCTATTTCTAATATTAAACCATCCTTCGAAAATCTTTGCTCTGCAAAACAGGCCGATAATTATTAAACTTATTTTTAATTTAGTATTGATATCTTAATTATTAGGTAAATACATTGTGCAGTACTAATACAATCCTGTTTATAGATGTATCATATCAGTGTAAATGTGTATTTTATTTTTTATTATGTCAGAATGTATTTTGTTTCGCTTTCCTTTCAATAAATTATATTAAATGTTTTTAATGAATGTTTTTAATAATAATTTCTTTTCGATACGGTTGCGCCCCCCCAATAGTGTAATCACGCCCCTCTAGTGGGGCGCGCCTCACCGGTTGAGAAACGCTGTTTTAATGGGACAAAAAAGTTGATGATTTGCCAAACGTGGCTCGGTAGGCAAAGTCACTCCGAAAGTCGAAAAACGAATAGTGTCTTGGTTTTCACTGCACCCGAAATTGACGCGGCGTTAAGAAGCGGTAAAATTAAGAAAAACGGGTTTGAGTGTGTCCCATGAGACCATTCGACAACGTCTTCGTGCCCATGATGTCAAATTCCGAAGCACGTTGAAGAAACCTTCGCACGTCGCGAAGAGTGGCCCTCATAATCGCGGGACGCCAACCCTGTTGAAAACGTTTGGTCTCTTGTAAAGAAAAAGCTCAGAGAAAAGAATCTGAGGACCTTGACTCAGTTGTCTCGCGAGATTCGAGAAAATTGCAGATTGTGCAGAAAATCTCGTCGACAGCGTGCCTGAAAGATGCCACGCGATTATCGATGTAGGAGGCGAATGGACAACTTACTACGGTAATTGTGCCATTGTTAGCACACCAAAGAATAGATTGATGGCAAACAATGTTCTCGAAACATATATTTTCAAGAATACGAGAGGTCACGTTCTTACTTAATAGACTGTACGAGTTCAAAATACCAACTGGACTATCACATTGGAAGTTCAAGATCAACTTGATACACCCATTGAAGGTAAAAAATAAAAATAAAAGACCAATATATCACTATTTTTCATGGAAATCAATCAACTTTTATGAATAAACAAGTAATAAGATTAATTAAAAACATTGAACTTTTATCACCTATTAAAAATAGTTATTATGTTTTTAGATTTCAATGGAGTTAGCTCGGGATGCACATCGCACACACGTCGTTAATTATTGTTTTGATATTTTTTTTACGTCTTAACTGCATCGTTTCGCAGTAAAATCTCGCGTAAGCTTTAACGATTCTGAGATGTTTAATTAAGTGTGTTTTCTGTCTGTACCGGTAGTACGTTTGACTGGCTAACTCCAGTTCCATAATTTTGCTTTAAACAAAGCTAACTCGAAGTACAAAAATTGGATATATTTATTGTTGAAAAAGTATGGAACCGTGTTGGTTTATCTTTAAAGTCGCCTTAAAAATAATGAGATCTGATTGTACTAGGGCGCATTTGAAAGGTGGCATTCCAGAGAATAAGTGGAAAATAAAATTGTCATATTTATGGATTTAGTCCAAAGTTTAAAAACGCCTGAAACTTGTCAAAAAATCAGTATACCATTATTTTTCTATATATAGCAAGCGGCTACACGTTTGGATCATTTACTTTACATCCGTTCCAGTCAATAGTGGTCGAAAAGTTCGATCATTTCAAACTTCATGGACAACAGATTACAGTTTTGTACAGCAAAACGATCGGGCCATTTGTGTCCTATGTCGGGAAAGCGTAGTTTTCCGGACATCTAGTGTTCAACGACATTTTCAGATAAAACATGAATCGTCATTTAAAGATAACGCTGATAAAAGGGAGGCAATACAAAGAGCAAGTAAAGAATACGAGAAACAGTCAACATTCCTTAGCAAAGTTTTCCAAGGAAAAAATCAGGTAACTGAATGCAGTTTCAAAATTGCACAATCGTTGGCACAAAAGGGTAGGCCGTTCACTGACGCAGAATTTATGAAGCAAGCGTTTTTGAGTACAGGCGAGATTTTATTCGACGACTTGCCCAATAAGGATACAATATTGGCCAGGATTAGGGATATACCGGCATCAGCGCGGACCATCGAGAGACGAATTACCGAAATGACACAAAATGTCCAAAAACAGCAGAGAGACGCTATCAAACGGAGTTTTGTATTTAGTGTAGCATTGGATGAAAGTGTCGATATTAATGACATTGCCCGTTTGGCAATCGTTGCGCGATAGTTCGATGATGGCAGTGTGTATGAAGAGCTGATTTGTCTGCTCCCATTGCAGGGAACTAAAAGAGGAGAGGATATATTTTCAGAATTTGTTAAACATTTTGAAAAGCGGAACATTGATTTAAATAAAATTTTTTTGTGTAACGACAGATGGCGCTCCTGCTATGATTGGGAGACATAAAGGATTCGTTTCCCTTCTTATTGAACGCATGAGCCGATCAGTTTTGAATTTTCATTGCATAATTCACTAAGAGAGCTTGTGCGCTAAAACCTCCGCTGGAAGTTTAAAATCCGTGATGGATAGGGTGGTTAAAATAGTTAATTACATTGTCGGTCGTTCTTCACTGATCCATAGACAATTTAAGGCGTTTCTGCAGGAATTAGAAAGTGCATATTCAGATATACCATTGCACAATAATGTGCGCTGGCTCAGCCGTGGTAAAGTGCTCTCTAGATTTGTGCAATGTCTGGGCGAAATTAAATCGTTCTTGTTGGAAAAAAATCAAGTGGATGCTTAACCTGAACTAGAAGATAAGAACTGGATCTGTATGTTAATGTTTCTTACTGATATTACAAACCATCTCAGTGAACTCAACTTAAAGTTACAAGGTTCAGGCAAAACAGTTCTGGATTTATACGAATCCTGGAAATCATTCAAATTAAAAATAGATTTATTTATCAGCGATATTACTACAAACACATATAAATATTTTCCAAATTTAAAAACTTATATATCCAGTGTCGACGATGGTGCACTAATAGACGAAATTCTTAAATATATGACTAATTTAAAAGAGGAGTTTATCGAGAGGGGTCAGGATTTTGATAAACATGGTCCTATGTTCGCTTTTTTAATCAAATCAGATTTAATGGATTTTTCCAGCAGTTGCTTTGACATATCTCTTTTCTCATGGATGGACATTAATGATTTTGATCTTCAATACATTGAATTTAAAAGCTCCGAGTTATGGAACACGAAATTTATAGAATTAAGAAGGGTATTAGAAGGTGACTGCCAGAACCATTCAAACGAGATACTCAGTTGTTGGATGAGTTTACCAGAGAAATTTATTTGTCTTAAGAAAGTAGCGTTTGCCATGCTTACAGCTTTCGGATCATCCTATATCTGTGAACAACTTTTTTTCCCATATGAGAGTGATTTTAAATCCGTACCGAAGCAGGCTGACAACAGACAACTCGGAAGCATGTGTGACACTGAAAATAACCAGACATGAACCGGATATAAGAAAACTCTCTAAAGAACTTCAAGCACAGGGTTCACACTAGGTCCTAGGACTAGTATAATAAAATTATTTGTTAAATGTTAAAATTTTTTTGTAATTAAACCTTCTAAAAGCAATATTTTAAGTTAATTTAAGTTAATTTTTGTTAATTTTAGTTGTAGTAAGTACCTATGTCGGCACGCGAAATGTTGTATGGATGAAAACTGGCACCCCTTAGTTAAAAGGTTGCCGACCGCTATTCTAAAATATCTAGAAGGATTCGATATTATTAGCGACTATTAATACGGCTTTCGTAAACATAGGACAACAGGAGATCTTCTAACTTATGTAACACATGTTTGGAACAACGTAATTGAACACTTTGAAGAATCTCTAGCAGGTGCACTTGATATATTCAAGGGATTCGACCATGTTAGGCATTCTTTAAGCACTCTGTTTTTTGTAGGAAGACGTTGTAGAATTAAAGCAGCCAGTTCAATGTTTTAGGAACGAAATATCTTATCTCCTTGGCTTGGATGTCATCAGTATCTGCAGCTTCTTTTTTCTTTAGGGACTTGCTAGCCACAAGTTAGGAATTTTTAGATCGATCTAGTTTTTCTGCTCTCCTGGGCCTCTTCTAATGTGACTATCTGTCCCATTGCCCGTAGTCTTCCTATTCAGTGGCAACTGATGCGCTATCTGGTTTGCTGTAGCATTGGTGTGTTTTCTAAATTAGTGCCTGCGGTCAGTTTCCGAATGAAGGACGAGGCTTTCTAATTCTGATCGCCACTTCTCCTTTCTTGCTTCAGCCAGTCCTGTGTTTCGCGTTCTTTATAAGTGACAGTCGATGGATTTTTTTTCTAATACCTTCGCTATCAGCGCCAGTGTGCCCCAAGGATCCATACTATCTCCTATTCTCTTTTTCATTTACATTAACGATCTGCTAGAAAGGACCAGGAATCTAATCTACAACTTTGGTGGTCGTTTTTTCCTAAAAAGTTAACGTTCCCGAACCCGACATAGTTATGTTGGGGCATTTACAATAGTGAATACTTGTCGTTTCTGAGTAAATGACCTAAGCAGGATGTTTTTCGTACTTTTATGATTGTCAAGAGTTTCCTGCCTCGGCCTATCGTTCGTAGAACTTTCTCATTAGTGATCTTGGCTGTCCATGGGATTTTTATTATTCTTGGATAGAGCCACATTTCAAGATCTAGCTTCTTACTAGTGTATTGCTTCGATGTCCATGTCTCGACTCCATACATAAGTTAGGACCAAATGTAGCATTCCAGGAAAAGTAATCTTAGAGCAAGAGATAAGTTTCTATTGCAGAACATCGTCCGGAATTTTACAAATGATTCTCTTGCAACTCCTATTTTAGTTTTAAGTTCAGTGTCTTGGTCAATATTGGATGTGATATAGGTGACTAAAATTTGTACTTTTCTACTCGTTACATCTGTTTTCCTTCGAGGAATAATTGGCAATTGTTCGTTTGATGTTTAGACACTTTCTCTATTCACGTTGTCAACTAATGTTTGCAGGTCTTCTAATATTTTTGCTAAGATCACGATATCGTCGGCAAAGCGAATGGTGTTTATTACTTCACCCCCTATCCTGATTCCTTTAGTTCGTTTCCATAATGCTTTCTTGACGATGGTTTGGGAATATAAGTTAAACAATACAGGTGACAGTATGCAGTCTTACCTGATTCCTCGCTGAATCGGTATTTCATCTGTTACTAATTTATTTACTTGTACTAACAGCAATCTGATTCCAATAGATGTTTTTATTATTTCTATGTCTTTCTGGTCAGGTTGGATATTCTTTAATTCTTCTATCAGATTGATGTGCCGTATTTTATCAAACGCTGATTGTAACCATTCTTTGGGGACTCTTCCGTCGTTATATATCTTGTTGAGTAGTTTGTGAAGAATCTTATGTTCCTTTCATCTAATAGCTTTAGCAATTCCATTAATATTTCATCAGGGGCTGGTGCCTTTTTATTTTTGCTGTTCTTGAGTGCATCTTAAACTTTGGTTTCCAACATTTCATGACAATCTCCTGTTGTTGCAGATTATACGTTATCGCTTCTATTGTTGTTGAATAATTGAAGAATATACTCTTCCCAGCACTTCTTTATGTTTTCTTTTTCTCTTATTATGTTGTTCTGTCTGTCTATTGTTACGCAAGGTGTTCTTTTTCTTGTGCTACATGGAACCTCTTTGAACTTCCTATGTAGATTGTTCGTATCATGTTTAATGTTTAGTTTTTCAATGTCCTCTTGCATCTATTTTTCTCTGGCTTTGTTGATTTCATATTTTGTCTTCACATTAAGAGCTCTATATTTTTCTTTATATTTATTCTTATAACTTGTTTTTTCATCAATCATTTCCAGTATTTCTGGTGTCATCTAATCCTTCCTTTTTCCTGTTTCATGCCTTCCAAGTACTTCGTTTCCAGCTTGCAATAAGGCGTTTTTCATAGTGCTCCAACTAATGTTCTTTTTTAACCTGTTGTTGACTTCGTTGTGAAATAATTCTTTCTAGTGTTCCTCCTTTAATTTGTCCAAATTTATTTTTGGCCTTCTAGGGTGTCTTGTATGTTTTCTGAGTCTAAACTTCACGTTTGCTAATTAAAGATTAAGATTGGTGGAGTGACAGTCACCAAGTAGAATTTAACGCCACAAAAACCCAAGCGGCAGTTTTTTTGAAGAAGTTAACGTTGCTGAACCCGAAATAGTTATGTCGGTACACTTCATTTGTCTAACATCGTCAGTCAATTTGGTGGGCGTTAATTTGGAAACAATGGAAAAAAAACTGGCAAAGAATAGAGAAGTTCATCTAGCCTTCATAGACATAAGAAAGGCCTATGACTCAGTACCAAGACAAAGATTATGGAACGCAATGAAAGAAATAGGCATTGACAAAGAACTAATATACGCAGTAAAAGTTCTACGAAAACAACACAGTGAATATAAAAATAGGACATAAAATAGGGAAGAGACTCCAAATATCGAAAGCCCTATTACAAGGATGCTCTACATCCCCAACACTATTCAAAATATACCTCGAACAAACCTTAAAAAAATGGAAGCAAAAATGTAGTGGAATGGGAGTCCCAATACGAGGAGATTACTTATATACTCTAAGTTTCGCAGACGATCAAGTAATCATTGCGCAAGATGAGGAAGACCTCAGTTATATGGTAAGAAAACTGAAAGAAGAATACACTAAAGCAGGATTAGCAATAAACTTTGATAAAACGGGATATTTAACAACAAAGGAGGGAAACGTGGAGAATTTAGAAGTCGATAACGAAACAATAATCAAAGGAACCGATAGATTTAAATATTTAGGAACCATCATTTCAAAAAACGCAACAAGAGAAGAAGAGATTAAAGCTAGATTAGGACAAACGCGAACATGCATAAGACAATTAAATTCGATCCTGTGGGACAAACACATTACAAAAAGAAACAAAACACGCATATACAAATCAATAATACAAAGCATAATGACATACGGGTCAAAAACATGGACGATCAACAAAAGAAATAAATCTAAAATTAACGCGGTAGAGATGGAGTATTGGAGAAGATGTTGTAGAGTGACACGTATGGAGAGAATAACAAATGAAGAAATAAGAAGCAGAATAAACATCAAAGAGAACGCAGTAAACACCATTGAAGAAAAACGATTAAAATGGTATGGACACATAAGACGGAGCGAAGATAATAGGTGGGTAAAGAAAAATAACGGAGTGGAGCCCTATAGGGAGAAGAAAAAGAGGAAGACCCAGACGATCGTGGAAAGACGATGCGGACGAGGCTATGGAGGGCAGGGGTCTAACAGATGGAGACTGGGAAGATAGAAACGGATGGAATCAAAGGCTGAGAGAAGGAAGACAGCCTCATCTGTAGAAAATCCTTGATATATATATATATATATATATATATATATATATATATATATATATATATATATATATATATATATATAATTTGGAAGCAAATATGTCTGAGCATGAACATAGCAAAGATATCTGAGTGCAAGCCAATCCTGTATATTTTCTCTTTAATACAAAAGTTTGATGTATCTACCTTCAAATTAAACAAAACCATAAAAAAAGAGAAATCTAAAAGAAAGAAACAGTAGCACAATACAAGTAAATTAATTTGTACTCAATACGAGGCCGTTCGAAACCTCGGTATAATAATGAATAACTGCAACCTCTAACACAATTTTTTATTTATTTTTCATCATACTCTTCTCCGTGGGCTATACACGTAATCCAGTCTCTTTACAACGAACGTTCCGGTAGTACTTTTTGCTGAGCTCTACAAAATACGCGTCTGTACAGGTATTAGTACCGTCACGAAGGAGTTGGAAGATGAAGACAATTACGGATGCGATTGTGCGTCTTGGAATTTTAACAGCAGCCCCGCGTACTAACATAACGTATTCTCCTAATCACACTGTAACATACCTCATTGTATAATATATACTAATTATGTAATAAATTAAAGAAATCGTTTTGGTTACTAAGCGCCACAAGCTTCGTATAGATAATTTTGCCAATTTTAATTAACTTTCGTAATACTCTTTGCGGATATGACCACACCCTCATATCCCTACATACTATACATATATATATATATATATATATATATATATATATGTATATATATATATATATATATATATATATATATATATGTATATATATATATATATATATATATATATATATATATATATATATATACATATGTATATATATATATATATATATATATATATATATATATATATATATATATATATACGAGGCTGGTTTGAAAAGTCCGTGCAAAGTCCGAGAGATGGCACCACCGGCGCGTATCGAGGTCATGTTTAGTTAGTAGCATCTCTTGAATGAACGCACACCAAGTTTCAGCCATATTGGTCTATTTCTTTGTGTTTGGCATTCGTGTGAATCAAGGAAGTCGAGTGATTTTCAAGAAATGGACGAAAAAGAATTTCGTGTGGTGATTAAACATTATTTTATGAAAGGCAAAACGCCTCAGGAGACTAAAGAGAAGCTTGATAAACATTATAGTGACTCTGCACCTTCGATTAGAACAGTTTATAAGTGGTTTCAAAATTTTCGGACTGGCCATATGGGCACAAGTGACGCTAAACGTTCTGGACGGCCTGTGGAGGTTACCACTCCAGAAATCATTGATCAAATCCATGATATGGTGACGGATGACAGAAGAGTTAAGGTGCGTGAGATTGCTGGTGCTGTGGGCATCTCGACTGAACGGGTACATAATATTTTGCATAAACATTTGGACATGAGAAAGCTATCCGCAAGATGGGTGCCGCGATTGCTCACGCTTGACCAAAAACGGAATCGTGTGAAGTGTTGCAAGGATGGTTTGCAGCTGTTCCAGAAGAATCCGGAGGATTTTAAGCGTCGTTTCGTCACTGTGGATGAAACATGGATACATTACTATACTCCTGAGACCAAACAACAATCTAAACAATGGGTTACCAAGGGGGAATCTGCACCAAAAAAGGCGAAGACCGTTCCTTCGGCCGGAAAGGTTATGGCGACTGTCTTTTGGGATTCGCAAGGGTTAATCCTCATCGACTATCTGGAAAAGGGTAAAACTATTACAGGTGAATATTATTCATCGTTATTGGACCGTTTGAAAACCGAGCTGCAAGAAAAACGCCCGCGATTGGCCCACAAGAAAGTCCTTTTCCATCACGACAACGCACCAGCACACACCTCAGCAGTTGTGGTCGCAAAATTAATGGAAATAGGATTCCAACTCATTTCACATCCCCCCTATTCTCCAGACTTGGCTCCCTCGGACTTACTATTTGTTCCCCAATTTGAAGAAATAGCTGGCGGGACAAAGATTTTATTCAAACGAGGAGGTGATTGCAGACACTAATGGATATTTTGCAAACTTGGACAAATCCTATTATTCGGAAGGGATCAACAAACTAGAACATCGTTAGACGAAGTGTATAAGCCTAAAAGGAGACTATGTCAAAAAATAAAAAAGGTTTACTCCCAAACACATAAGTAGTTTTTATTTTTGCACGGACTTTTCAAATCAGCCTCGTATATATATATATATATATATATGAGGCATATTCGAAAAGTAAGGACCGTTTGGTCATAAAAAAAATATATTCGTCATAAAAATTTTGATGGTTTTTAGTTTCCTACAAACCTACTTCACTTTTCCACATAATCGCGGTTCATTTCTAAGCACTTTTCCTAGCTCTGCATCAGCTTCTTTAATCCCTCTGCATAGAAGTTTTACGCCTGGGAATTGAACCAGTTGACAACAGCGGTCTTGAGTTCCTCGTTGCCTTTAAACCGTCGGCCATCAAGCCACTGTTTCAAGTGCGATCATCGATCAGATCGCAGATTTTTGAGACTTGTTAAACGATTTCATTAGTCTGAATACTCCGCTCTTCATTATGTACATTTGTGCGGCCATTTTTGAAGTCTCGACACTATTGTCTAACATTTACTTTACGCATTAGTGTAGGTCCATAAACTAGGCACAACTCCCGATAAATTTGAGCAGTTGATGATCCTTTTGCACAAAACAAAAATCGAATCACAGCACGCACGTCGTAACCTGCGTGAGCAACGATTTTCGAGGACATTGTTGTGTGCGACAGGCAAACGACTACTGAATCAAAACGATAACTTCAGTGGCTTCGGAAACAATCAATGGATGGCGCAAACGGCTCTTACTTCTCGAATAAGCCGCTCGAAGCTAACTCAGAGTTAGTTTCAAGCGGCAGCAGCAGCAAGATCACAGTATCGAGTAGCAGCAGCAGCAAGAACACTTGAAAATGCCAAAGGAGATTTTGGCAAAACGTCGTGCAAATTCATTGTTAGTCGAACGGATTGAAAATCGGAATTTTAACGTATTACATTCCACCATCCGTGAAAACCTCTATTGCAACATATATATATATATATATATATATATATATATATATATATATATATATATATATATATATATATATATGCGGGTAGATTGCAAAATCTTGTAAAACATAAGGTAAATAACATTTCTTTGCAAAAACAAAAACTTAGTTCCCAACACAATTTTTTACATTTGGTTTAGCAAGGTTCCAATTTTTTTATTCTCTCTCCCAAAAATTGTTTCAGACTGGGTATAGTACTCGTTTACAGCGCAAATACCCTCTTCAAAATTTTTCCCCAAGCCAATTTTTGAGATTAGGAAACAAAAAAAGTCACCCGGGACTAAGTCTGGGGAATAAGGTGAGTGGGGAACTATTTCGAAGCACAGCTTCTGCACTCCCGGTGGTGAAGGAGCACCTTTTTGCGCGCCAATCTTGCTAAATCATGATGATACCCTGTGAGTTCCAAAACACAGTTGCCACCACTTTTTCCGCCGTTAAAACTGGTTTCGCTTTTTTCTTTGCACTTTCACCTTCCCCAACCCATTGTTTTCACTGACATTCTGTCTTCGGCGTTTAATGGTGGATTCACGTTCCGTTTACAGTCTCAAAATGACACCAAAAAGTCTTTGGTTTACGACGCGACTTTTCCACACACGATTTTGAAATGTCTTTCGTGGTGTACCCACTTATATGCGACGCTTGCTGTCTCAACCACGAATTTTATCGGTCATTTCTTCAGAAGAAATCTCAGTCGGGCGTCCTGAACCTGCAGTGTTCGTAAGGCCACGTTTAAATTAATTTATCCGGTAATAAAACGTCTGGACTGCTGATGCAATCGTCAGGAACTTTCTTTAGTTCAGTTTCTATCACGATCACTGACGATAGTTGTCAACAAACAACTGCTCGTTGCATCTGTCTGAACATTTGGACACAACCGATACAACCTGCCATTTCATAGAAATTTACCCTACTTATTAATCTACTCTCGTATATATATATATATATATATATATATATATATATATATATATATATATATATACATATATATATATATATATATATATATACATATATATATATATATATATATATATATATATATATATACATATATATATATATATATATATATATACATATATATATATATATATATATATATATATATATATATATATATATATATATATATATATATATATATACATATATACATATATACATATATATATATATATATATATATATATATATATATATATATATATATATATATATATATATATATATATATATATATATATATATATATATCCTCCTCCTCAGTTCCATCACTCTAGCAAGAGTTTAGTGATGTTATGTTTCGATTGCAAGGATTCTGCCTCTCCATGAGTCACGGTCTTGAGCGGCATGAATGGCTTCGTGCATGGAATGTCCTATGAGCGGCCTCACCTGGTCTGCCCATCGATTAGGAGATCTACCTCTTGGGCGCTTCCCGTTTATTTTTCCCTCCACCATAAGTTTTCCTAGATCGTTTCTTCTAGAGATATGCCCAAAGTATCGCAAGTACGATTGGTTTATTTTGGTGGATAAGCGATTCATTATTCTTAGTTGGTTTAGAATGGAGACATTTGTTCGGTGCTGTGTCCAGGGTATCCTCAACATTCTTTTGTACACCCATGTTTCGAAGGCGTCAATTTTTCTTCGTGGTACAAGTTTCTGAGGCGTAGGTAGCTATGGGAAATATTAGTGCATTAATAAGTTTTAATTTGTTATTTTGAGATATTGCTGAGTCTTTTATTTCTTTATCGCAACCACCTTTGTTTGCAATTAATGATCCGAGATATACAAATTCCTCAACTAACTTCAAATCCCGCTATTTCCCTGATGTTCATTGGGGTTCGATCTATGACCATAATTTTAGTTTTATTCCTGTTAAGTAGTAAGCCGTATTCCTCGCTTACTGTGTTTAATCTATTCATTATATATTCCAATTCGATGTCGCTAGATGCTATAATGAGCGTATCATCAGCATATCTCAAGTTATTCACTTTCCGGCCTTCCACAGAGATACCGCCATCCCAGTCCTCCAGAACTCGTCTCATAATATATTCAGAGTATGCGTTAAAAAGCAACGGAGATAAGATACGTCCCTGTCTAACACCAGCTTCCATTTTGAATGAGTCTGATAGAGTTTGATCGATTTTTACTCTGGCATTCCTATTTTCATATAATGATCTTATAAGCTGGATCAGGTGTAAGGGAACTCCCATACTCACAAGTATCGGCCACAACTTGTGCCATTTTACATAATCAAAAGCTTTGGTGTAGTCTACGAAGCATAAATAAGCTTTGATGTTAAATTCATAGGTCTTTTCTATGAACTGACGTACATTAAGAATGTTTTCCCTTGTGCTTTTTCCTGGAATAAAACCTGTCTGCTCCTCAGATATTTCTGGTAGTATAAATGATTTTAGCCGGTTGTTGATTATCTGCAGCATTACTTTACTAGCGTGGCTTATTATATATATATATATATATATATATATATATATATATATATATATATATATATATATATATATATGCACAGTGGCGAACAAAAGTCTGGAAACATTTTCTTAAACAAAAATATAAAATACTATCCTTTAGGAATAAAAAAAACTAGTCTTGTGTTGCTGACAACTTCCTTATTATTGACTATAAAAACTCTGTCTAACTTTTCTGGTAGATAAGGTTTTTAAGAAACGCGTTTTGTCCTTATCGAAAGCATTGAAATAATTTTATCATTCTGCTTTAAGAGTCCCTTATTGTTGATACGAAGTAATTTAGTAGCATTGTTTAAGAGTGCGGGTTTTGCCAAAATGCCAAAGTGCAAATATTACAGTTCAAATCTGAAACATAAAATTATTTCTTTGTATCAAAGTGGAAAGAAGCAAAATGAAATAGCAAAATCTTTAAACATGCATAGGGGCACTGTCAGCAAAATTGTTTAAGAAGTTTTCGAGAAGGGGCAACTGTTGATCCGGCATTTAAAAGTGGTAGACTTCGAAAAACAAGTAAGAGAGTAGACAAAATTATAATTCGAAAAGCGAAAAATGATCCCAAGAAAACTGCTGTTGATATTAATAAAGAACTAAGGTAGGAATATCAGGGTGTATTGGTGTCAGACATGAGTATTAGGCGTCGTCTGTTATCTGAAAATCTTCATGGTAGGCGTGTTGTTAAAAAGCCACTAATTACAAAGCGTCGCAGAAAAGAGCGATTGAAATTTGCTAAGGAATATAAAAACTGGACTTAAAATCAGTGGTCTCTAGTAATCTTTAGTGACGACAGTAGGTTCAATTCTCTTTGGAAGTGATTCTACTGGTTATGTAAGAAGACCAGTCGGTCTAAGATATGACCCAAAAGTATCTTGTACTTACTGTCAAACATGGTGTGGAAATATCATGGTATGGAGTTGTTTTTCGACAGTCTGGTACGGGGCCATTGGCGAAGATAAATGGCAGAATGGATACTCAAATGTATCTTAAGATATTGGAAAATAATTTGATTCCTTGTCATGGATTTTTCAACAAGACAATGACCCAAAACACACATCTCGCTTGGCAAAGAATTGGTTTTCTGAACAAAGAATTCGGGTGATGCGCTGGCCTTCACAATCACATGATTTGAACCCGATAGAGAATCTTTGGCACTATCTGAATAAACAAATTAGGAAAAGAAATATAAAAAACCGGGACGAACTTTGGATCGCATTAAAACAAGAATGGGAAAAAATGCCACCCGATTTTTGTGCTAGGCTTATTGACTCTTTTGGGAAGAAGATGTCAAGCAGTGATTGACGCAAAAGGATATCCCACTAAATATTAAATATTTTTCGACATCTTAGTCGTCTTAGTGGAATTTTTATTAAATAACAAAAATGTTTCCATACTTTTGTTTGTGCATAATTTTCGTTACGTTAAAAACTAAGTACATTTCTAATAAACAATAACTGTTTTAGTCTTCAAAATGTTTGTTAGTATGTACACGATTAATAAGTAAATATTGTAATTGTAAACCGTTTAAATGTTAAGACTAGAGATGGGAATTTAAATGTTTTCATATTTTTGTTCGCCACTGTATATATGTATGTATATATATATATATATATATATATATATATATAATATATATATATATATATATATATATAAAATTATCAAACTTTATTGGGGATGCGGTCTAAATGAAGGTGGAAATTAAACTCTTGGTGTTCACTGTCAAGCTTTTGATAATGTTTATTATCTTCTTCAAAGACACGTTTCTGGAAGCAATGGTGTGTGTTAGAAAACTCATTTTTCAGTACAAAATGCATATTAACTATGCCATATAATTACATTATGAAAAATTAAGCTAAAAAACTTAACTAATTAAAAACTACTTACAACACATGAGTCCTAAACTAAAGAACATTGCATTTTCATCGGAATCGCCGGAAAAAAAAATCAGCAAATTCATATGGATAATTATTGATTTACATTTTCATACGATGCACGTCGTAACAAAAATGACAGGAAAAGTACAAACTAAAGGTAGGTTATGTTCGTGGTGACGTCACTGAGGGTCAAGGAATTTTTATTTGTGTGTGTTGTGTGTTTGATTCCACATTTTTCATTTTTAATGACCAGTTTTATGAACAGATATTTGGCACTCCCAAGGGAGCCAGTATCTCTCCTATCATTGCTAATTTTGTTATGGATGACTTGGTGTCACAGAGTCTTTCAATACTCTCGTTCCATCCACCTTTTATAAAAAGATACGCCGATGATCTGATATTAGCTATACCAGAAGACAAAATAGAAGAGACCTTGTTCATATTTAACCTCGCTGACCAGTCTTTGCAGTTCACGATAGAGAGGGAGTTGAATAACTCAATCCCTTTCCTTGACATGGAACTGATCAGGCGGCAAGAAAATGAAGTTATTACTAAATGGTATACCAAACCGATCAGTAGTGGACACTACTTAAATTTCTATTCAGACCATCCCATGAAGATGAAACTTGGTTTAGTTAGTGCTCTGGCTACTCGAGTCTCTAGATTGACACATTTCTCTCTCCGTAATGATGCCCTTTTACAATTGAAGTCCCTTTTAGAAGAAAATTCCTATCCCAAATCGATTCTTCAACGCCTCCTATTCCAGAACAATGTTTTAAATTATTCAATAGCAGACATCCAGAATCAGTTCCGAACTCATGATTTCGAACAGAGGGTTTTTCCTGACCCGTCACATACTCTATTTAGAACTCTTCCCATATTAGTGGCCTAACTCCTAAACTGATTAATATCTTCAAAGGCCAAAATATCAAATTTTCCACACGCATTTGTAACACCACCAAACCTTTATTTTCTAAACTTAAATACCCAGTTCCCCTGCTTCAAAAATCCGGTATAGTTTATAAGATTTCTTGCCTAGACTGCAACATGGCATACATCGGACAAACTTCCAGGTCCTTGAAAGGCAGAATTACTTCACATAAGAGTGACTGTCGTCGCAATATCCAATCTTGTGCCCTTTCAAATCATTTTACCAATCAGGGTCACAGAATCAACTTCGAATCCCCTCTCATAATTTACTATGAAAATAATTACCACAAGAGAAGGTTTCCTAGAAATGGTAGCGATTCATAATTTTCCAAATTCGATGAATGTAAGATCAGATGTCGAGGACCTTAGCAGTGTTTATTCCTATCTTCTACACTTGTCCAACACTTAAGACAATTGTTCATACACCTTGTCCCCCCCTCCCCCGATCTCCCT
Organism: Pachyrhynchus sulphureomaculatus; assembly: GCA_019049505.1. Classification (NCBI taxonomy): domain Eukaryota; kingdom Metazoa; phylum Arthropoda; class Insecta; order Coleoptera; family Curculionidae; genus Pachyrhynchus; species Pachyrhynchus sulphureomaculatus. Next base: position 134,050,666 of record CM032448.1, on the reverse strand, counting down.
ATGTCTATTGCTGTGTCTCATCCGTCACATTTTGTTCCCGTTTTTGATCTCTCACAACAACCCCCTCCCTTTCTGGGTTTTCCAATGGCTTGGTTTTATCTATACCTTCCTTAGCGGAGCCTACGTTAAATTCGTACCAGGTGTATCACTCCCACATTAGATGTATTATTTTTTCCTTCCAGGTGATTCCTAAACCATTAGTTTATTCTGCCCCTCTCCCAAAATGGTTCGCCCCTTACGACTGTATGAAGTGATGTCCCCTCGTATTAGTTTAGGACTCATGTGTTTGTAAGTAGTTTTTAATTAGTTAAGTTTTTTAGCTTAATTTTTCATAATGTAATTATATGGCATAGTTAATATGCATTTTGTACTGAAAATGAGTTTTCTAACACACACACCATTGCTTCCAGAAAAACGTGTCTTTGAAGAAGATAATAAGCATTATCGAAAGCTTGACAGTGAACACCAAGACTTTAATTTTTACCTTCATTTAGACCGCATCCCCAATAAAGTTTTGAAAATTTTATATTCTACAAATCGTCAAGATTTATCTCCTGTGTTATATATATATATATATATATATATATATATATATATATATATATATAATATATAAAATTAACATCCTTATTTAAAACAGTAATCCGCATAGGAACAATAAAACCTAAAAAAAAGTTAATTATTTATTTCTTGAGGTGGTACGGTCGGTTTTAAAGATATTCGTTTAAGCTTAATATTGTAGTAAGTAGGTCATGTGTATACTTTTTCCTAATACAGAAACTACCAGTTTTTTTATTTCGTGATTTAATGCTCATATTTTACAGCAGATAATAATTTTTTATGCGATAGCTTATACAGGACGATCAGAGGAAAATAATGACATAAGAATAAAAGTAAAAAGTAAAAATAAGAAACCTCTACAGTCAAAATTGAATTTAAAACCTCTGGCTCTTTGGAGCTCGTAATTTACCAATTTTTCTACATACACACCATTTCTTTAATATTACTAACATACATGCTGAGATTCGCTGACGATGATATCATCATAGTAGAAAAGCCAAAAGCCTTACAACATATGTTAAGGGAATTGGAAAATACATCAAATAAAATGGGCTTGAAAATGAATCTGAAAACGACCAAAATATGTGTAACGAAGATCCACTCAAAACAATTAACAATTGTTACGCGATATTATACAGGACGATCAGAGGAAAATAATAACGTAAGAATAAAAGGAAGAATAAGAAGCCTCTATAGTCCAAACTGAATTTTAAACCTCTGGCTCTTTGGAGCTCGTAATTTACCATTTTTTCTACATACACACCATTCTTTTAATATAACTAACATACATGTTGAGATTCGCTGACAATGATAGTAGAAAAGCCAAAAAGCCTTGCAACATATGTTAAGGGAATTGAAAAAGACATCAAATAAAATGGGCTTGAAAATGAATCTGAAAGAGACCAAAATATGTGTAACGAAGATCCACTCATAACAATTAACAATTGTCATGCGATAGTTTATACAGGACGATCAGAGGAAAATAATAACAAAAGAATAAAATGAAGAATATGAAGCCTCTACAGTCAAAACTGAATTTAAAACCTCTGGCTCTTTGGGGCTCGTAATTTACCATTTTTTCTACAAACACACCAGTCTTTTAATATTACTAACATACATGTTGAGATTCGCTGACGATGATATCATCATAGTAGAAAAGCCAAAAAGCCTTCCTATACATGTTAAGGGGATTGGAATAAAATGGGCTTGAAAATGAATCTAAAAAAAACCAAAATTATGTGTAACGAAGATCCACTCATAAAAATTAACAACTGTCACATCGAAAATGTCGAAAAATACATTTACTTGGGCCACCAAATATAACTAGAAAGAGAAAAACAAGTGAGTTAAATACAGTCAGTTCAAAAAGTCTACATGCACCACTTGCTTTCTATACCATTTTCTATTATGTTTAACTAATTAATTGGAACTATGAGAAAACATGTTTAAATTAATATTTGAAATTTAACCAACGAGGATTAGTATTAAAAATAACTACGGAACATTTTATTTAGAAGTTATATCATTGTTACAAAAATGTAGACAAAATTAATGTCAAAAAAGTCTCCATACACTTAACAATTACCAATAATAGTTCGACGGAGTTTAACGGAAAATAACAACTTCGTTTAAACTAATATTTAGTGGACACTTTCTCTTAAATTGTTCCTCAAAATGTTCAGATAAACATGTTGATCCATGGTACCATTAACTGCTTTCGACATCGAGTATCCTCCCAATCAGTGACAGAGAGGCGCCTAGGCCGCGCAAGATTTGGCACTACAAATCTGCTAAATGGGAAGATCTTATGGAATACTTTCGAACTTTCCCTTGGACGGACATTTGTTTTCGATCCGATAACCCATCTGACTGCGCCAGGGAGGTCTCCGATGTTATTTTGGCTGGTATGGAAGCTTACATCCCTTTTTCGAAGAAATGCTCCTCCAACGGCAAGCCTTGGTTCGATCGAAAATGCAAAGAAGCTGTTGCTTCTAAACATATTGCCTATCGACAATGGCGTGAAAATCCTAACACCGTAAATCGTAACATCTTTGTTCATGCCCGGAACAGATGCAAGGGAATTATCGACGAAACCAAGGAGGCACACAATCAACGAATTAGAAACAAACTTCTCGCTTGTCCCAACAATTCCAGGTCCTTTTGGGCAGTCGCTAAGGCAGTTAGTCAAAATTTTACCAAATCCACCATACCACCACTCACACGGCTAGATAATTCCATTGCAACCACACCTGTTGAGAGAGCGAACTTGTTGGCTGAACTCTTTGCTTCACATTCTACTGTCGATTTCCAAGGAAAAAACACCACCTACTATTCCCATATTGCAGTCAAGGATGCCCGCTGTTGTCTTCAGACAGCGCATCATAAAGCGTATTTTAATGAAGCTAGACACCAAGAAGGCTTCTGGCGCTGACGGAATACCTGCCATAGTTCTCAAAAACTGTGCAAGGGAACTAACACCAGTTTTCTGTAGACTTTTTAACCTATCCTACAGAAAGGGAATATTTCCGTCCTGCTGGAAATGTACCACGGTTCAGCCGATACCTAAAAAAGGTAAGAAGACTTTGCCAAATAACTACCGACCAATCGCACTGCTTTCAATAATATCGAAAGTCATGGAAAAGGTTATCAATGAGCATCTTCTAAAATATCTTGAACGATTCAATATTATTACCGATCACCAATATGGTTTTCGTAAACATAGATCAACAGGAGATCTTCTGACTTATGTAACACATGTTTGGAACAACGCAATTGAACATTTTGGAGAATCTCGAGCGGTTGCTCTTGACATATCCAAGGCATTCGACCGTGTTTGGCACGATGGACTGTTGGCTAAGTTACGCTCTTACGGTATGTCTGAAAGGTTCTGTTTGTGGCTCTCATGTTTCCTCAGAGAGCGTTCTTTACGAGTGGCGGTCGACGGATTTCTTTCTAACACCCTCACTATCAACGCCGGTGTGCCCCAGGGCTCCATACTGTCTCCTACTCTCTTTCTCATTTACATTAACGATCTGCTGGAAAAGACCGGGAATCCAGTCTATAGCTTTGCAGATGACAGTACGCTTGTCTCTTCATTCACCTTGAACGCTCGGACATCGGCTGCTCAGGCGAGTATCCGCAGACAGCAGGAGATCGTTCAACTTAACAAAGACCTGGAAGAAATTCTATCTTGGGGTGACAGTAACCAAGTGGAATTTAATGCTACAAAAACCCAAGCGGCAGTTTTTTCTAAAAAAGTTAACGTTGCTGAACCCGACATAGTTATGTCGGGGCACTCCATTCCCCTGGCATCATCGCTCAATTTGTTGGGTGTTAGTTTGGGAGCAAATATGTCTTGGCATGAACATGTTGCAGGCATAGCAAGGAGAGCTTCTCAAAAGTTGGGAATATTATTTAGAACCAGAAAGCTTTACACCCCACAGCAACTGTTAATTCTTTACAAAGCCCAAATTCGACCAACTATGGAATACTGCTCCCACGTTTGGGGCTCCGCTCCCAAACATACACTGCATTTGTTGGATTCTGTTGAGAGAAGAGCGGTCCGTCTGATTGGGGACCCGGAATTGACCGGCGGCCTTGATTCGCTGGAACATCGAAGAACGGTTGGCGACTTGAGTCTGTTCTACAAGTATTTTCATGGAAAGTGTTCGAAGGATGTAGCCCGCTTAATTCCTCCCAAAGCGGTGCATGTTAGAAATACACGTCGCGCTGGTGCTTCGCATCCGTATGAGGTTCAGCTTGTTACTCCGCGTACAACGCTTTTCAAGCAATCTTTTATATGGAGAACGTCATCCCTTTGGAATAATTTGCCCAGCGCTGTGTTTCCCACCGAGTACAATTTACAGCGATTCAAGAACAACGTGAATCGCTTTTTCCGCACTCGTGCCGCTCCTGGAGCGCTTTAGGGACTTCCCTGCAGCACGTGTGCTAGACCCATAAAAAAAAAAATAAATAAAATAAAATGTAAATTTCCAACTCCTCCAGCGGACATGTATCCCCAAAGCAGAACACTGCCCACTTGTCCCACCGTAGATCAAATATTTTTAATATCGACTGCGATATTCTTCTTTCTCTAAACTTTAGTTTTGCTATCAGACCCAAAAAGGTTAATTTTAGTTTCATCACTAAAGATTACGGATTCCTAAAATTCAGGAGATTTAGTAACGTATTCCCTAGCAAAAGCAAACCGCTTTTTGCAATTAGCTTCCGAAATTAACGGCTTCTTCCTGACTGCACACCCCTTATAGCCTGCCCTGTGTAAACAATTTCTCACTGTTTGTGAACAAACATTTTTCGAAAATAGTTCCCGTACTTCTTCTTTTAATTTTGGTGCACTTTTCTTGGGATCTATAATTCACAGGCCAAGGATGAAAAAACTTTTTTAATAATTTTACCTGATTCCTATGTTTTTTTGTGTGCTGAGTCCGAAAATAATAATAAAAAAGTCGTATCATCCACCAATTTTTCACATTTTGAGATTCAAATTGTGAAAAGTTTATTTTTTTTTGCCATACCATATAATCCGAAATATAGCAAGGGACTCAATAAGGTATTTAATAAGGTAGGCCTCACCTTAGTGTATAAGTCATCAGACAATCTGAGGAAGATAAGATTCCTAATTGTGAGAAAAGTGGAATTTATGAAATTAGTTGTAATGATTGTGACAAAAAGTATGTCGGGCAAACTAAAAGGTCAATTAGAACACGATTTAAAGAACATTTAGCACACTTAAAATACAACAGAACAGAAAAGTCTAGCATTGCCGAACATGCTCTTGAAGCTGATCATACTGTAACATTAGATAATCTAAGATTAATAAAAAATGTATCTGATAGGAGATTGTTGAACGCATACGAAAGTATGGAAATCATAAAATGTAAAAGTAGTTTAAACAAAGACAGAGGGCCTATTCCTTATAGTCCCCTCTACTGGTTACTTGACGGAACTGATAGCCTTGCCTATGTCATTAGTTCCGCTTGAGTAATTCAAGGGTTAGGCTAAGTATAAATAGGGTAGATTTGGTAGTTTAGCTTTAGTCAATCATCGCTCCTGATGAAGCTAACATGGTTAGCGAAACGCGCGTCGAGTGCAAAAATAAAGTGTTTGGTGTAGTGGTGATATATACTGAGTAGTATCATTGTGCCAAAGATTCCACATTCCCATCTTATTCGAATGTTATTAGGTTAGCAATAAAATCAGAATTTTATAAGGTTGGCAGTAAAATCAAATGTTATTAGGTTGGCAGTTCCGATAAATGTCACAGCTGTTTTGTTTTCTTTCAGTTAATATAACCTTGCATTGCAGTGTTTAACCCATGTGCTTTAATTCACACTCAAAATATGGCTAATCGTGGTTGTAAAAACTCTCCCAAAACTTATATATGTGGTGAGTTTGTAGTTAAAAAACATCAAAGAAACATTATTGACTTTGTAAAAAAAGTATACTTTGCATATTTTGGTGTAGAAATCGGTAATCAAGAAAAATGTTGAGCTCCTCACAAAGTATGTTATGTTTGTGTCGAGGATCTTAGGAAATTGTATAAGAAAGAAACGAAAGCTTTTAGATTTACAATACCCATGGTATCAAGAGAACAAGAAAATCATTCAAATGATTGTTACTTTTGCAGCGTTGATGTTTCTGGATATAACTACAAAAATAAGAAAGTAATTGTCTATCCTAACTTTACTTAAGCTAATCGACCGGTAGAACATGGACCGGGACTTCCTGTCCCTGAGCCACCTCAGTCTATTGATGACGTTTTACAGTCCAGTCTCGAATTTAATGAAAGTCGACCAGATAATGATGAGTTTCAATGTTCTTTAGAAAATTTGAAACCACAGTTGTTTACACAAACTGAGTTAAATGATTTAATGAGAGATTTGGGTTTGACTGAGGAAAAAGCAGAATTGCTTGGTTCTAGGCTGAAAGAAAAACGTTTATTGAAATCTGGAACGTCTATTTTCCATTACAGAACAAGAGATCAACAGTTTGCTCTGTTTTTCAAGCAGGAAGAGGATTTGGTTTTGAAATTTAATCGATGTCATATTGTGAGAGAACTGTGGGTGATACAAAAAAACTGATACGAGATATGGTTTCAGTACCTAAAAATGCATAATACTTAGATGTACCGGTTTAAAAAGTTTTTACAATTATTTTTTTGTTGGCCTGTGATTTATTTTTCTCACAACAATGGCCTCTTCAGATGAAGTCACCGGACCGGAGCGTGGTCGAATTTTATAGGAACTCGTTGATTTATACTGGTTTATAATGTACAGAACAGTAGCATGCGACTTTTTAACAATTTTTCCTATATTTCTGTGCGATTTTCCATCTTTCCCCAAATCAATTATGATCTTTCGAACTTGAAATGTAATTTCATAATTTTTCTCGCTCATTTTTAATACTACCTTGAAAACTCACTGCAAAATTACTAGCAACAAGTGACAGATTATAAAGTATGGCCGAAAATTATTAATTTGTTTTCAGTTTAGTGAGCAATAGATAGCTTGATAAAATGCGGCTAATTATAAGTTGTTTTTTTCAATGCAGTTCCAATTAATTAGTTAAACATAACAGAAAAATAGTATAGAAAGCAGCTGGTGTATGGAGACTTTTTAAACTGACTGTATATAGAAGACAAACAATAAAAAAAAGCTGTTAAACATAAGGCATATTTCTGAAGGACAGGAAGATCAAGGACCAACAACAGGGATGAAACAATCACCATTCAAAAGTGGAACTATGCAAGACATATTCGAGTACCAAGATGTAATGATTCTAGATGGAACCACACGATCCTTTATGAGGATGCCCACCAACACGTTAGAGAAATGACTTGAAACTGCCGGCGGTGATGAACTGGAGGAGAGAAGCACAATATAGAAACAAATGGGGCGCAATGAGGGAGACCTACGTTCATAAATTGACGATCGATATGGGCCTTTGAGATTGAAAGAGAGATTGAGATCACTAAAACCGAGTAGAACGAAAAAATAAAAACACATTGTTGTGTTGTGTTCTTTGTCTCCAGTCTTTTACATATACTTACGGACATCTACACATTTACATATACGAGGCTGGTTTGAAAAGTCCGTGCAAAGTCCGAGAGGTGGCACCACCGGCGCGTATCGAGGTCATGTTTAGTTAGTAGCATTTCTTAAATGAACGCACACCAAGTTTCAGCCATATTGGTCTATTTCTTTGTGTTTGGCATTCGTGTGAATCAAGGAAGTCGAGTGATTTTCAAGAAATGGACGAAAAAGAATCTCGTGTGGTGATTAAACATTACTTGATGAAAGGCAAAACGCCTCAGGAGACTAAAGAGAAGCTTGATAAACATTATGGTGACTCTGCACCTTCGATTAGAACAGTTTATAAGTGGTTTCAAAATTTTCGGACTGGCCATATGGGCACAAGTGACGCTGAACGTTCTGGACGGCCTGTGGAGGTTACGACTCCAGAAATCATTGATCAAATCCATGATATGGTGATGGATGACAGAAGAGTTAAGGTGCGTGAGATTGCTAGTGCTGTGGGCATCTCGACTGAATGGGTACATAATATTTTGCATAAACATTTGGACATGAGAAAGCTATCCGCAAGATGGGTGCCGCGATTGCTCACGCTTGACCAAAAACGGAATCGTGTGAAGTGTTGCAAGGATGGTTTGCAGCTGTTCCAGAAGAATCCGGAGGACTTTAAGCGTCGTTTCGTCACTGTGGATGAAACATGGATACATTACTATACTCCTGAGACCAAACAACAATCTAAACAATGGGTTACCAAGGGGGAATCTGCACCAAAAAAGGCGAAGACCGTTCCTTCGGCCGGAAAGGTTATGGCGACTGTCTTTTGGGATTCGCAAGGGATAATCCTCATCGACTATCTGGAAAAGGGTAAAACTATTACAGGTGAATATTATTCATCGTTATTGGACCGTTTGAAACGAGCTGCAAGAAAAACGCCCGCGATTGGCCCACAAGAAAGTCCTTTTCCATCACGACAACGCACCAGCACACACCTCAGCAGTTGTGGTCGCAAAATTAATGGAAATAGGATTCCAACTCGTTTCACATCCCCCCTATTCTCCAGACTTGGCTCCCTCGGACTACTATTTGTGCCCAATTTGAAGAAATGGCTGGCGGGACAAAGATTTTATACAAACGAGGAGGTGATTGCAGACACTAATGAATATTTTGCAGACTTGGACAAATCCTATTATTCGGAAGGGATCAACGAACTAGAACATCGTTGGACGAAGTGTATAAGCCTAAAAGGAGACTATGTCGAAAAATAAAAAAGGTTTACCCCAAACACATAAGTAGTTTTTATTTTTGCACGGACTTTTCAAACCAGCCTCGTACATACATTTCTTTTAATATATTTGTTTGGTATGTAAAAAATGCTAAGTTCAATGCACCCTCAATTTGAGATTTCTAGGACATGTGGTTAGTGATATTCTATGGACCAGAGTTATGATCACTTAAACTTTAGTACCTTAGACATCATCATCATCACCAGCTTATACTGTCCACTGCTGGACAAAAGCCTCCCTCAACCTTTTTCTGTTCTGGGCTACTTGTACCCAATTTGCAGCCACTTTCTTCAAATTATTAGTCTTGGGGGCGTACTTCTACTTCGATAGGCTTTGGATCTTGGTCACCACTCCATAATTTTTTTGTCCATCATCCATCCTTAAACCTAGCAACATGTCTAGCCCAGTTCTATTTAAGATGTAGAATGAATTTGATTGCGTCTTGTACCCCCGTTATTTTCCTGATAATGTGATTTAGGATGTGATTTCTAAGAGTAACGCCTAACATTGATCTCTCTTTTTTTCTTTCCATGACACATATTTTTTTCTTCGTCAATGTGAGAGTATCAACTCAGAATGTCAGAACGGGTAGTACGTAACTGTCAAAAACTTTTCTTTTTAAGTACATGCCGTCCAGGAGAGACCTATTCTCCGCTGAATTTCATATGTTTGGTTGTCTCCTCCTATGCTGACTTCATGTCCTAGGTACCATATTTATATCGGTGTACTCGATCTCCACGTTATTCAGTTTTATAGTGTCGTTTAATACAAAATTTGTCATAAACTGAGTCTTGGATAGATTGATTTTTAAACCAACCCTTCCTGAAGCTTCTTGAAGTATATGCAGCATAGTTTGCGCTTCTTGCATATTGTCTGTTGTTAAGACAATGTCGTCGGCAAAACAAAGGTGATTTAACTTTTCGTTCTCAATGTTAAGCTCCATTTTTTACCAGTTTGTTGATTGTAGCATACTTTATAGAAGTGTTACAAAAAGCTTGAGAGAGAGCGTATTACTCTGGCGCACTCCTCTTTCAAATTGAAATTTGCTCAAGGATTCGTTAGTTCAGGTTAGTATTTTAACATTAGCGATGGTATTTTCATATACGTATTTAATTACACTGTAGTATCGATAATTAATATGACATTTAGCAAGCGCTTCCAAGAGTGTCTGCTGGTTTACAGAATCAAAAGTCCACGAATATCAGCATCAGTGGCTTATTATATTCTATACATTTTTCTATGAGGGACTTTTCCTGCAAGCAGATTGTCGTTTGTTCCATACCCTGTGCGGAAACCTGCCTGTTCTTTTGAAAGAAAGAAGTACCTTAGAAGAATAGAATTATTGGAAATGTGAACTCTAAGAAAAGTGCTGAAAATATTCAGGGAAAACAGCAATAGTACAACAATGTTGGATCCTTCTGTAATACTAGAAATTTTAATCCTATGCGTAGATCCCTGAGATCCAAAGCTCCGCTTGTTTTTATCTAAACGCGATCCAATATTAACAGTGAACTTAAAGAAGGACTCCTGGAAACGATGAGTTATAGTTTGGTTGAAATGATTCACCGGTTATTAAAAGTTAAATCTAATGAAGTAAAATCATCATGTTTAGTTTTAGCTAATAGCGAAGAAAGCAAATAACGTTATGTTTATAAGAAATATTTTCTAAATTTTTACTTTAATAACCACATATAACCTGCAACGAAAATTAACAAATATAATTGACATCGGTACGCATTTCCAATAAGTTTTACTAGTAGATTACGTGCGAACATTCAGGTTATAAGAGACTATTGAAATTTTGTCCAGTATTTTCTACTTGTCCTTATCGCATTCATTGCAGTTTCCAATAGATCATCAATTTGGCGGCAAACAATATCATGAATGACTTAGTTTTCGATATTGTCTTCGTTGCATAGACGGCTGTTGACTTTTCGGTGCGATCCTGTTGGGACAAGAAGACGAATGTTTGTTGGTGAAGATTTGCTTTTGGAGATGGAGAAGATTAAATGGCCGTTGATGGAGAGATCCTACTAAAACCAAGGTTAGCAAGGGAGACGAATAGAAGTGTATGGATCGTTTTGGCGTAACTTTTTGCACTTGGTTGAGTCGAAAGTAGTAAACGTGCAGGTCGGTTGTGCGGATAAGATGAAATTGTCGTCTGCACAGTCACTCCGATTTTTCCAGTGAGTATTCTCATTATTTACTACTTACTTTTACCTTGATACAGCCCTGCCTAAAGCTAACAGCTTTCGCGTGCATTTCCCAGTTATTTCTGCTAATATTTCGCTTAAATTTGACAGCTTCGTCCTCTATTTATTTCATAAAGCTGAAGTTATTAATACTTGTCGCTATGTTTACACAAATCAGCTGTTAACGCTTAGCATTAATGATAATAAAATCGTCTACTGCCGACCCAGTTTTTTCGAGTTTTCCGGGCCGTTTTTAGAAAATAATATTGTACTAATAGAGAACGTACGAGGATGAGTTGATAAGTCTGGCAAATTTCTACGAATTGGTGGGAAATTTGGTTAAGTGGCATATCTGTTGGTAAGCGTGATTCTTGTTACAGTTGTATATGTAACATGCACGTGTAAGTGACCGGTGTTACACTAGTACTATGCGCTGTTCGAAACAATTTTTTTTCTAAAACTAATTTATTAGTATTAAGCTCACTGGAGATTATGTTGACCAATATATGTTTGTTTTTGCAAAAAAAGTTTTATTTATCTGGTTTTTTTTTCAAGAATTTTCAATCCAGTCTTGCAGTTTTTCTTGAAATTATTGGTTAAAAACAGATTATGGTTGTGTAGGGGTATACAATGTAAAAGAATTCGTGTAAAATTATGGCCTAACATCTTATGAATTGAAAGTTTCCGGCTTGTCCAATAAGAGGCAGTATTTCCGTCAAAATTCAGTACTTTTCCCAAAAGATTGCTGTGCAAGAGACATGGGGAGCTAACTCTGATGCTGACCTAGCACTTAATTTGTTTCTGGTAGCAATCGAAAGTGACAGAATATTTACAGTGGATAAATCGGAGTATCGTATCGTAATAAAATTCCTTTATTTAAACAAAAACCAAAGATCAAACAGATATAATTTATGGAGATGCAGCCTGTACTTTTATAACTATGAAAACCTGTACTGTTGAGTCCAAACGTGGGGGAAGGAACATTTTCGACGAGGAACGCTCTGGAGGAGGTAGTCGATTACATTCACCAAATCGTGTGGAGGATCGTCGACAAAGTTTAAGAGAAAAAACCGGTCAAGTGCAAGTTGAACTTGCACAATTAGTGTTCCGTGCGTTGATTGTTTTTAGAATAAAAATTTTTGTTAGGGTGGTTTAAAATGATCAGGGACTGCACAAAACACACCCCAAATGAGTTTTCAACAAAGTTTGTTTCCAATTTTTACAAATAAATTATTAAAGGTAATGCACTCGTGATAATTTTCGTTCAATCTATACCCCGTGGAGAATATTCCAGAATTTTTTCAAAATTTTTTGATCAGTACTTTTCGAGATAAGGTAGGGGACAGCGATTTTTCGCGATTTTTTAAAAGTAATACGAAGAAAAGTGTGCGCAAGTATTACATTATATATATATATATATATATTTTTTACTCATGTTTTCACAAGCTTTCATTTGACACCACACTCGATGACCTAGTAAAAATTTTTTTTTTCACTTCCGATTTCACCCCTCAAAACGAACCCCTTAAGTCAAAATGTGTGTTACGGTGGTATAAAATGATCAGTGACTTCACAAAACACACCCCAAATGAGTTTTCAACAAAGTTTGTTTCCAATCTTTACTGAAATCTGATGACCTTGAAATTTTTTTTTTTTTTTTAAATACCAGATAAATTATTAAAGGTAATGCACTCATGATAATTTTCGTTCAATCTACTCCCCGTGGAGAATATTCCAGGATTTTTTCAAAATTTTTTGGTAAGTACTTTTCGAGATAAGGCGCGGGACAGCGATTTTTCGCGATTTTTTGAAAATAATACAAAGAAAAGTGCGCGCAAGTATTACATTATATATATATTTTTTACTCGTGTTTTCACAACCTTTCATTTGACACCACACTCGATGACCTAGTAAAAAAATTTTTTTTTCACTTCCGATTTCACCCCACAAAATTAACCCCTTAAGTCAAAATTTAACTTTCAAAACTAGATGGCTCTGATGAGGCCATCAATTCCTATATTATTACCAAATTTCAAGTTTCTATGACAAATAGTTTCGGAGAAAATCGGGTGTGACAGACAGACAGACAGACAGACACCGAAGTGATCTTATAAGTGTTCCGTATGGAACAATAAAAACGGAGACTATTGACATACAATAATTTATATGAGAAACTAAATATAAGATGAGCGCGTTTGCTCACAGTTGGTCAATAACAAGTGTTGTTAAACATCGTACGATGGTGTCTTGAGCATTTTAAAAGGAATGACAATCATTTTCATCGTTTTTTCATTATTGTCACCCTAACCTGAGTCCACTAGTGTACTACGGAGATAGAACAACAGTGGAAGTGGTGGATTGCGCAAGACGAACGAACTCTCAAGACAACAAAAACAATTCCAGCTTGACTTTCTTTAACATATTCTTGATTCAAAATTACTGGACATGCTAGGTAAGTCTGTCTTGTTCGTGTTACTATATAATTAGATGAAAAGTTCCTTTTCCTTCAAGCACCATCTACAATCTGGATGGTCCTTGCCCCTCAATACGAGTTAGGTGTTCATTTAGATGGCACTGTCCTCCAAGGGTCCTCGTTATCGTTCTCAGACCTTTCCAGCTTAATTTCAGGAGAAACTTGGTAACTTAAGGTTCGTTCCTCATATGAGACTTTTGCACTATCTCGTTTCTGAAGCCTCGTTTTAATTTTTCACGAACTAATCGTACAGCAGCCTTATTATCGCTGCACCACCTATATTTATTTATTTATTTTATTTAATAACCTACAGAATAATCCAATTACAGGATAAGAATACAAATAGATAAGTATCTATCAAATTAACACAGTTAAACATGACCTACGTAAAGATGTTATACTGCAACAGAAAATATCAACTATATGTTTGAAAATTTCATAGATCATGCACATAACGTAAAGCGGCAAGTACATCAACAAGTTTGTTCTTGGAACAGGCATATAGAAAAGGGAATGGCTTAGGCGAGCGTGTTGAGAGGGCACACGGAACCTAATACTTGAGAGGGTGCACGGGCATTCGATTCTGTTGTTCAAGATTTTATATAAAAACAAGAACTACGCCGAGAAAGGCTAACAATACTGACTCTTCTCAATAGAACATCATTGGGGAAACCCAATGGTGGATAAAGACCATCTAATTTAAACCAGAGGAACTTCACAAATCGTCTTTGGATTTTTTCAATGTGGTTACTGTGGATGTTATGTGTTGGGTACCAGATAACTGAACCATATTCCAGTTTAGAACATACCAAAGCATTGAATAAAGTGATAAGGGTTTTAAAGTTCTAGAATTCCTCATGATGAAACCCATGCACTTATAAGAAGAAACAATGGTCTTATTTATATGGACCACAAAACTAAGTTCAGCATCAAACGTTATACCAAGACCTTTGAAACGGTAACATTTTTCAAGACCATTATGGTTTAAATTATATAAAAAATTTACTGCTAATTTCTTTCGAGTGAATGACATAGAAAAACATTTCTTTGTGTTCAAATATAAGTTATTACGAATACACCAACGATTTAAAGTATCTAGGTCATCCAGAAGAGTTACACAATCAAGGAGAGAGTCTATGCGTCGGTATATTTTAAGATCCTCAACATAAAGCAAAGAGGACGAGGTAAGGCCACTAGTGATGTCATTTATAAATATGTTAAATAATAACGATCCTAGGATAGACCCTTGGGGAACACCAGAGGAAACATTAATAATGAGCGACTCAAAACCACGATAATTTATTATCAGTTGATGACCAATTAAATAAGATTTCAGCAGGTTTAATAAATTACCATTAACTCTACAGTTTGAGAGTTTTTCAAGCAGAATACCATGGTCAAGCCGGTCAAAAGCCTTTGAGAAGTATGTATAAACTACGTCTACTTGCCCTTCATTGTCCATACTTTGTGAAATAAATTGAGTAATTGTAACTAAATTGGTAATGGTTGAACGCCCTGGAAAGAATCCATGTTGGCTTTCAGTTATGAAAAGTTTAACATGATTCAATATAATGTTATGTAGTCTGTAATTTTCAATGAGGCTCTTATCACCCTTTTTGAATACGGGAAATATTTTAGACTTCTTCCAGATTTGTGGAAAGGACGATGATTTTAAACACAGATTGAAAAGAAACGTGAGAGGCTTGGACAACACAGCTGCACAATCTCGAATAAAAAAAGCTGGTAGACTATTGGTTCCAGCGGTCGATTTAGGTTCAAGTTTCTTTAAGGCACTGATCACGTCCCTTTCCCCTACGGTGTTAACAATTAGAGATGAGAGAGAGATGTGAGTAGTTATCAGGAGGGTTGTTCTGAAACATAAAGGAATCAAGATATGCCGATGGAAGAACAAAAAAATATACTGTAAGAGGGTGGCTCGTAAAAGAGTTTAGGCCCCGTGGGGCTCGCTAGAGCACTCTTTTTAGCTAGTATATCGCCCATCTCATGGACACCTTTGTGACCACGTACTCAGACGAAAACCATATTGTTACTACTGTTATTTTGGGTTATTACGAGTACAACGTTGAATGAATGGGATCTTAAATATCAGTATGAAGGTGTTTGCTGCCTCAGACCTTTCGTCCCAAAGAAATAAGGTCATTTTTACGTAAGAATTTGTATAATCTCAATAAAATTGCAGAATTTTTAGTGGCTTCATGCCACCGGAACACTATTTATAGATTTATCAATTATGGTACGTAAAGTAATAAATTTAACTACAAAGATATTGTTAATTTCAAAATCTAATAACTTCAGTTTTTAATGCATTAATTAACTACTATGTTGCATTATTATGGTGATAAGAGGCTTATTTACGTCTCAGATCTCATAAATTATCCTTCTCAGTTACTGCCAATAAATTTTACTTTCTTTTTTTATGCGATGCAGTTTTTTTCTTTTTATTCTCCATGTATAAATAAAAATATGCTATATTACGAGGGTGTTTTCTCAAGTTAAAGTCTGTCAAGTAAGAACGGGTTCGCGATAATTCATTTTTGGCAGATGTGATTCTAGCGATTCAACAAAACAATCTAATTACTTATATAAGTCAAATTAAACTGAATAAATTTGAATATCTGAGCGCACCACAATATTCATTTAATATACACAGCTAGAATACCCGTTCAATACTATTTACTATAAATATTTATTTAATTTAGAAAATAAATCGTAAAAGTTAGAACCGGCACACCCACATCCTCATAAAAAATGCGCATTCTTTTTTGGCAGTTGATTCTAGCGATTTAACAAAAAATCAGTTTTAAATGGCACACCCTGTATATTATTAGTTTTTTCTGATAGGTTTTACAAAACCCTCCAACTTAAGTATGTCATATACCTATTTCTAATAGTAAATATATTTATTTTAAATTTTTCAATTTTTATCCTTGTTTTTAATACATTTACGTTATTGTGAAAACAGTTAATAATAATTTTAATATAGTTTAACTTATCTAATGATTAATTCTTCTTCTTCTTCTTCTAATAGCCCTTCACAGTCCACTCCTGGACATAGGCCTCCTCCATACACTTCCATAGTCTTTTGTCTTGTGCTATCTGATGCCATTTATTCCCTACACTGTTTTTGATGTCATTTAGCCAGCGTAATTGAGGTCTGCCAACACTACGCTTATGAAGGCCAGGTCTTCACTGTACAATACGCCTTGTCCATCTTGAATCGTCCTGTCGTGCAACATGGCCCACCCAGTTCCACTTCAATTGAGCAATGCGTTCTATAACATCTTCAACTTTTGTTCTATTCCTAATATTCTCATTTGCGATACGATCCCTGAGACTTATTCCTAACATCAATCGTTCAATAGCCCTTTGTGTTGTCGTGAGTTTGTTGGCTGATCTAATGGTGAGCGTCATGGTTTCCATCCCGTATGTCATTACTGGTAATATGCAGGTGTTAAACACTTTTCTTTTTAAATTTATCGGAATTTTCTCATTTCTTAAAATATGTGTCAGTTTACCTATGGCTGCCCATGTTAACCGAACACGTCTACTTATCTCGGCAGTTTGATTTTCTTTGCCTAATTTGATATTGTGACCTAGGTATATATATTCCTCGACATTTTCAATACACTTGAATGATTAATTATCATGACGTAATAAATGTTCAAAAATATGCCCGTCTACTTGAATACATATGTGTAGTCGTTTTACTATATTTTCCTTCATTTTCCTTAGCATAAAGGGCGTTATTGTCCTGCACGTATCCCGTATCTTATTTTCCATATCTACTGATATTGTAGGGGGATTCACATAAACACGATCTTTAATGTAGCCCCACAAAAAGAAGGCTAAAGGTGTTAAGTCACATGATCGAGGGGGCCACTGCAAAAAGTAGCTTCATCAGAAAACATTATTTTAGATAAAAGAAAGGCCTCTATTCCTCCATTCATGGTGGTACAAAAGTTTACTCGTCGTTCAAAATCACGGTCTTGAAGTTTTTGGTGTAGTTCCATATGAAAGGGATGATACTTGTATTTTCTCGTGGTGTGATTAGCCCTAGATTGGGATGTGTCAGATAAGTCAGCTAGTTGACGGCTGCTGATCTGGGGATTATCTTCAACATGAAGTAAAAACTCCATTTCTTTTTCCTCATTGGTAGCATTCTGATTTACTACTTTCCGTTTCGTATACTCAACGCTACCACTACCATCAAACCGTTCCATTAAGTTAGTTGGGAATGTGGAATCTTTGGCACAATGATACTACTCTACCATTCCATTAAGCACTGAAAAGATTTTCTAGATGCTGTTACGGTACTTCTCTACGTAAAGTCTTACTGCCAAAAGACAATTTTCCGTCTCGCCTAGTACATAAACCATATCAATTAATTCATTTTCAGGAAAATCCATAACTATTACCTTTATACGTCACTAACTACAACAAATTAAACTATTTTTAGTTGCTTAATAAACATGTCAAAATTTGACAATGCCTACATTTTTCTTTTGTCTTGGCAACTATGTTATAGCGTAAGAGTGTATTAAAAACAAGGGCAAAAATTGAAAACTTCAAAATAAATCGAAATCTACTAGAAATAGGTATATAACATACTTAATGAAAGTTGGAGGGTTTTGTAAAATCTATCAGAAAAAAATAATAATATACAGTGGTGCCATTTAAAAAATTTCAGATTTTTCAATTTAAAATAGTCGAAATATATATATAATATAATATATATATATATATATATATATATATATATATATATATATATATATATATATATATAATATATAATATATAGATATATATATATATATATATATATATATATATATATATATATATATATATATATATATATATATATATATATATATATATAATATATAATATATAATATAGATATATATATATATATATATATATATATATATATATATATATATATATATATATATATATATATATATATATATATATATATATATACCCTCAAAGAAGGTAAAAAGCCAGTCGTTTTCTGGAAAGTTGACAACGTGCGTTTTTCGAGACTTCAAAGGTATATGGGTTATTAAATATAAGGGAAAACAATTACAATTATTGGGGAAATTTACTAGAGGATGATCTAGAATATGAAGGAGGTCATTAGAGGAAAAGGACTTTATGGAAAACCAAAACTTTGCAGGCTGATGGAAGTTACAGCATCCACTCTGATTTACTACATGGGATGAAAAGTTCCTAGACTTTCCGAGAGATGGCAGCACCAACAAGAAAATCATATGATTGTCAGTTAATCTCAACTTTCAAAAGATTCGTGTAAAATTTTCCTGACATAGTTTGCGAATTGCAGCTTTTTGGTAATGATACTTTTGAACGATGAAACAGAAAGAGTTTCGTGTGTGAATTAAACATTGGTTTTTAATGGAGAAAATACAGCCAGAATTCAAGAATGTCTTGAGAACTGTTTGCTCCGTCGAAAGCAACTCTACGTCGCTAGTTTAGTGTACTTTAATGCGGTTGTACAAGCACCGATGGTGCTCCAAGTTTCGGACGTCCGAATGAAGCATTCACCCAAAAAACATAAAAAAAAATTCACCATATTGTTCTGAATGACCGCAAAGTGAAAGTGAAAGCGATAGCTCACATCGTGAAAGTATCAAAAAAGAAAGCCGCATTTAGCGAAGGAAAAAGGATGGTTTCACTAAGATAATGCACCAGCTTGTAAGTCCATAAAACCAATGGTGAAATTGGACAAATTGGGCTCTGAATCGCTTCCTCATCCGCCGTGTTCACCAGATCTGGCCCCTAGCGATTATTCATCATCACCATCATCATTAACTTATTCCATTCATAGTCGGATGTCCGATTTAAAGCCCACGTTTCAGTACCATATGTTAACCCTGGCTTTTATTGTATTTGGAATATCCAGTTAAAATGTACAGGGTGAGTCAACTATAGAGTAAAGTTCATTATCTCATTTGTTTAGGGAATAACGAAAATATGTTGAATACAATATTTTTAGGGAATGTTAAAGTGCACAGTTTAAAATTATTTTTGAGTAGTAAAAAAGTGTGGACGATATAACATATGTTTTTTTTTAAATGGAATATCCTATTTTCTAATTCATTTTTAAATTCTGCGTAAAATTTTATAACTTTTTTATTAATAATGTTATATACCTAAACCCAGTAGTTTTCCTAATATTTCATTTTTTTTTTTTAAATACTAGTTTTCATTTTTGTAAAAAAAATTGCCCGTAGCGCCATTATTTCTGAAGGTGGAATACTCATAATTAGTACTAGCATCCTATAGAGATGAAAACAAGATATATGTAAAGAAATTTGAGTTAGATGCTACAGGGTGTTCAGGTTAGTTCATATATAATATATATATATATATATATATATATATATATATATATATATATATATATATACTGGGTGTGTGAATTTGTATCCAAACGACATAAATAATTCAATAGTCTTAAATTAAAAAGGAAACAATTCGAAATTTTTACTAGCAAATTCGGAAACTAAAATGGATATGATTTTTTTCTTTCTCTCAGTGTCGATTACAACTATAATGTAACAGATTGATTCTTCATTAGGACATTGGAAAAGCTATTCAATTATATTTTAGCATGATACACGTTTGCCAAGAAAACCGCAATGAACATAAATATTAGTGTTAAATCAAATAGCAAGAGATCTAAAAGAATAATACCTTTAAAATGTTAAAAACGAAGTGCCCATATTAAGAAATTTACACTAGTAACATTACAGTGCATATTATTTTTAAGGCAAAAATACAGGCACACTCGCAAAGATCATGTTTTATTTACATCGTAACACGTGTCCGGTAATATCTTTTCAGTTATCTTGTTATATATATATATATATATATATATATATATATATATATATATATATATATATATATATATATATATATATATTACACCTCTCGGTTTTAAAACTGAAGCAGAGGAACCGTAGAAAATCCAGTAAAAATTAGGGTTCTGAATAATTTTCGGTAACAAAATGGTAAACCAAAACTAACCTGAACACCCTGTAGCATCTAACTCAAATTTCTTTACAAATATCTTTTTTTCGTCTCTATAGGATGCTAGTACTAATTATGAGTATTCCACCTTCAGAAATAATGGCGCTACGGGCAATTTTTTTTTTACAAAAATGAAAACTAGCATTTAAAAAAAAAAATTGAAATATTAGGAAAACTACTGGGTTTAGGTATATGACATTATTAATAAAAAAGTTATAAAATTTTACGCAGAATTTAAAAATAAATTAGAAAATAGGATATTCCATTTAAAAAAAAAACATATGTTATATCGTCCACACTTTTTTGAAGTACCCTGTACTCAAAAATAATTTTAAACTGTGCACTTTAACATTCCCTAAAAATATTGTATTCAACATATTTTCGTTATTCCCTAAACAAATGAGATAATGAACTTTACTCTATAGTTGACTCACCCTGTACATTCAAACTCGATATCCCAAATACAATAAAAGCCAGGGTTAACATATGGTACTGAAACGTGGGCTTTAAATCCGACATCCGACTATGGATGGAATAAGTTAATGATGATGGTGATGATGAATAATCGCTGGGGGCCAGATCTGGTGAACACGGCGGATGAGGAAGCGATTCAGAGCCCAATTTGTCCAATTTCACCATTGGTTTTATGGACTTACAAGCTGGTGCATTATCTTAGTGAAACCACCCTTTTTCCTCCGCTAAATGCGGCTTTCTTTTTTGATACTTTCACGATGTGAGCTATCGCTCTCACTTTCACTTTGCGGTTATTCAGAACGATATGGTGGATTTTTTTTGTGTTGTTGGGGTGAATGGCTCATTTAGACGTCCGAAACTTGGTGTATCATCGGTCCTTGTACGACCGCATTTAAGTTCACTAAACAAGCGATGCAGAGTTGCGTTTGATGAAGCAAATATGCCATGACAGTTCTCCAGCCATTCTAGCATTCTGGCTGTATTTTTCCCATTAAAAACTAGTGTTTAATCAACACACGAAACTTCCTGTTTCATCGTTTTGCAAAAATCAAAAGTAGCGTGTTACCAAAAAGCTGCAATTCGCAAACTATGTCAGGCAAATTTTACACGAATCTTTTGGGAGTTGACACTAACTGACAATCATATGATTTTCTTGTTGGTGCTACCATCTCTGGGAAAGTCTCGGGACTTTTCATCCCATGTAGTAAATCAGAGTGGATACTGTAACTTCCATCAGCCTGCAAAGTTTTGGTTTTCCATAAAGTCCTTTTTCTCCAATGACCTCTTTCATATTCTGGATCATCCTCTAGTAAATTTTCTCAATAATTGTGATTGTTTCCCCTTATATTTAATATTCCATATACCTTTGAAGTCTCAAAAACGCACGTTGTTAACTATCCAGAAAACGACTGACTTTTTACCGTCTTTGAGGGTATAGAGCCTCTATAAGCCCACTGTATCGACTTTTGCTTCGAGGGACGACACTAATGGAACACCCGAGTGTCGTAGGCTGTGGCCAAATGCTCTGCTATTAGCAGTTTTGACTAATTTCTAACATAAGTCAAATTAAACTGAATAAATTCGAATATCTGACACAATATTCATTTAACATACCCGTTCATTATTATTTACAATAAATATTTATTTAATTTAATAATAATAAATAAATCGGAAAAGTTAGTAACGGCACACCCACATACTCGTAAAAAATACGGATCAGAGTGATGATATTTTTATTTACTCTTACTTTAACATCAATTTAGTATTGAGAAAGTCAATTGAATTTAATTTATTGAGTCAATGTTTGCAACTACGCTAATTTTGCATCAAACTTAATAGAATTTTTAATTGTTATTATTGTTGTTATTGAAAAAAAATTGTTATAGTTATTTACTTTCCTTTCCAGCACGTCGTTAAGTCAATATATTTTTGTAAAGTCACTGTAATCACATACTATTTCAATTATGATTGCAAGTGAAGACGAAATAACATAATTTATTAGATTCGTCGATTCTAAGAACCCTGAAAATACTGAAAACACGATACATTAGATGTCACCCCTCTAGTACCCTCCTCCATCCGTTTAACTCCTTATATGTTTTAAATACTACAGCTTACAGTATGCTCATGTTCAGAACCAAAAATGAGTAAAATTTCGCACCATGCTACTAAAATGAACAAATTTTATCTACCTAGGAGTAAATAGGGGGCTATTTACTCTTTTCTCTTATGTGACATCGCTCAAAAACTGTAGGTTCTATCCCTGTTTCAAATATTATATGTGTTCCAAATTTGTAACTTATATTCATTTCGTTCGGAAGGTACAGTGTCGACACACCGATAGAAGTGATCTAAGGATGCTGTAACGTGAAGAAGCAAAAATCTCGGCCTTTAACAATGGCAGTAATAAGTCAACAGCAACATTTTGGTTTTAAAAATCAAAAATCTGATGAGGTTACTAATAAAAAATAGATTATACGATCAGAAAGTTCTCTGATTAATCAGAGCAAATGTGCCCTAACAGTTCTCAAACCATTCTTGCATTCTGGCTGTATTTTTCCCAATAAAAACCAATGTTTAATCAACGCACGAAACTCTTTCTGTTTCATCGTTTTGCAAAAATCAAAAGTAGCCTTACACGAATCTTTTGGGAGTTGACACTAACTGACAATCATATAATTTTCTTGTTGGTGCTGCCATGTCTCGGAAAGACTAGGGACTTTTCATCCCATGTAGTAAATCAGAGTGGATGCTGTAACTTCTATCAGCCTGCAAAGTTTTGGTTTTCTATAAAGTCCTTTTCCTCTAATGACCTCCTTCATATTCTGGATCATCCTCCAGTAAATTTCCCCAATTATTGTGATTGTTTCCCCTTATTTTTAATAATCCATATACCTTTGAAGTCTCAAAAAACGCACGTTGTCAACTTTTCAGAAAACGACTGACTTTTTACCTTCCTTGAGGGTATAGAGCCTCTATGAGCCCATTGTATCGACTTCTGCTTCGAGGGACGGCACTAATGGGACACCCAAGTGTCGTAGGCTGTGGCCAAATGTTCCGCTATTAGCAGTTTTGGCTAATTTCTAATATAAGTCAAATTAAACTGAATAAATTTGAATATCTGACACAATATTCATTTAATATACCCGTTCATTATTATTTACAATAAATATTTATTTAATTTAGAAAATAAATCGTAAAAGTTAGTAACGGCACACCCACATACTCGTAAAAAATACGCATTAGAGTGATGATATTTTTATTTACTCTTACTTTAACATCAATTTAGTATTGAGAAAGTGAATTGAATTTAATTTATTGAGTCAATGATTGCAACTACGCTAATTTTGCATCAAACTTAATAGAATTTTTAATTGTTATTATTGTTGTTATTGAAAAAAAGTTTTTATAGTTATTTACTTTTCTTTCCGGCACGCCGTTAAGTTAATATATTTTTGTATGGTCACATACTATTTCAATTATGATTGAAAGTGAAAACGAAATAGCATAGTTTATCAGATTCGTCGATTCTAAGGACCCTGAAAACGACCTATAACATAATACATTAGATGCCACCCCTCTACCACCCTATTCCATCCGTTTAACTTAACTTATATGTTTTAAATGCTTCAACTTACAGTATGCTCATGGTCAGAACCAAAAATGAGTAAAATTTCGCACCATGCTTCTGAAATGAACAAATTTTATCTACCTAGGGGTAAATAGAGGGGCTATTTACTCCTTTTCCTTATGCGACATCGCTCAAAAACTATGGGTTCTATCTCTGTTTCAAATGTTATGTATATTCCAAATATGTAACTTATATTCATCACCGATAGAAGTCATCTATGGATGCTTAAACGTAAAGAAGCAGAAATCTCGGCCTCTGACAATGGCAGTAATAAGTCATCAGCAACATTTTGGTTTTAAAAACCAAAAATATGATGAGGTTACTAATAGAAAATAGATTATACGATCAGAAAGTTCTCTGATTAATCAGATCAGGCTGAAAAGTTTTTGGTTCGACACATAGATGTCGCCCTTTTCAAAAAATCCATATGATTTTTACGAAGTACCAACCTTCACACGATACGTGTCAAAATTTCATGACATTTCGACCATTAGTTTACCAGTTACAGTGGTGACACCATAAAGATATCAAAAGAACGTCTTAGTCATATTTTACATGAATATTTGGGCATGAGAAAGCTCTGTTCGAAATGGGTACCGCGTTTGCTCGCAATGAACCAAAAACAACAACGTGTTATGATTCTGAGTGCTGTTTAGACCTGTTTAAGCGCAATAAAAAGGATTTTTTCATGCGATATGTGACAATGGATGAAAGATGGATCCACCACTACACATCAGAGTTAAATCGACAGTCAGCTGAGTGGACAGCAGCCGGTCAAAGCCGTCCGAAGCGACCAAAGACATAACAGTCGGCTGGGAAGCTTTTGGCCTCTGTATTCTGGGATGCGCACGGAATAATTTTGATCGGTTATGCTGAGAAGGGAAAAACCACCAATAGGGAATATTATATAGAGTTATTTGTGCGTTTGAAGGCAGAAATTGCAAAGAAATGGCCCCAAATGAACAAGAAAAAAGTTCTCTTTCATCAAGATAATGTATCATGTCACAAGTCAATAGTTACGATGGCAAAATTGCATGAATTGAAGTTTGAATTGCTTCCTCCTTCACCGTATTTTCCAGATTTGGCCCCCAGCGACTATTATCTATTCGCAGACCTCAAAAAAATACTCGCGGGAAAGAGAGAATGAAAACGTTGTCGCCGAATCTGAGGCATATTTTGATGGCAAAGACAAATCCTTCTACACGAAAGGTATAGAAATGTTAGAAAGGCGTTAGACTGATTGTATGGCTTTTGAAGGAGACTATGTTGATGAATAAAATTGAATTGTGAAAAAAAAAATGTGTTTCATGTAGCTAGACCAAAAACTTTTCGCCCTACGTGTTACTTGTATATAAGAGAGAATGGATGGATTTAGAGGGTGACCTAAAACAAAATGAATAATGACATCATTTAATTTATTCCTTTTTTGCGTTGGCAAAAAAAAACTATTTTAACTGTAATAATTTGTAAATAAACCGATAAGGAATATGAAGGGTTTAGAAGGGGGTAAGAAGGTCAATATCGGCTATATTATGTAATATACCACTTTCCGTGTATCACGTAGAAGAGAGAAATGAATTGTCGTGAAGAGAGCCACCCCCAAGTGGTTTTCCTCATCTTTATATATCAAACTATGGAGTTTTTGATGAAATTCTGATTTAAATAATTCCCAGTACTATAATATTAATGACAAAAAAAAATTCGGTTTGGTCACACAAAAAATTTAGGAAACATGAAAGACTCAAATCCACTCACCCTCTAGCAGCAGTGATGTCAGTTTTTAAGATCGTGGGAAGGGATCAGAGATTCAAATTGCGTTTTCCAGGGAAAAAAGAGGGCTACAACAATTATAATAAGACGAAGCGGCTCATTGAAGGCTAAGGCCGCCTTTTTCCGATGAATTAATTTTTTTCCAATTAATTGCTTCCGGTCAGTTCTGAATTAAATAGAAACTAAACTCTACTGGGGTATAATATAAAAAAATTAAACGTGACTCAAATTCACTCACCCTCTAGCAGCAGTGATGTCAGTTTTTAAGAGCGTGGGAAGGGATCAGAGATTCAAATTGCGTTTTCCAGGGAAAAAAGAGGACTACAACAATTATAATAAGACGAAGCGGCTCATTGAAGGCTAAGGCCGCCTTTTTCCGAATGAATTAATTTTTTTCCAATTAATTGCTTCCGGTCAGTTCTGAATTAAATAGAAACTAAACTCTACTGGGATATAATATAAAAAAATAAAACGTGACGTTTGTCAAGATGGTTTGCTGCACGATCAATTTCTTTTGGACGCTGTAGAAATGTCAGTTCCCAGTATTCAATCTTCGAAGCATTTCGTTTCCTAAATTTGTTTAAAAGTTTATACCTAACAATCATTTTATTCTTTAAAATCTCCAGTTGCAAGGAAAGTATAGTGACGAATTTTGATTAATTTTCGCTGCGATATCTTAATTTTCTTTAATTACATAAACCATATAATTCTAACGCCGCGCCGTTTTAAGTTTTAAATAATATATTCAAATATTATGTAATGTAATGTAAGTATTTCCTTGTTTTAATTATCTCTACTTTATATAGAAAAGAATTCTTATTCAAACATCATTATTCTTGTAATCACACCTTAAAAAAAATTAATTAACCTTCTTTTCTTCATTTCCATGATGGTATCTCGCAACAACTTACTGCGATATCCAGGTACATTTTTCAAAGCAAATCTACGTAGCTTTCATATTTCTTTCAAAGTATTTACATTTTAATTCTAAAGAAAATTCCCACAATTTCTCTAAACATTTTTAAATTAAAAATTTTGAATTTTATATTAATTATTCAAAATTTCGATGATATATCATTAAAGTTAAGGTAAAAATTGTATATAACTCGAAGTTATTAGATGTGTTTGTGTTTAAACACCATAAATACTTGTTTCTATTACCAATGATACAAAAAAGACTAAAGTGCATGTTAATACCACTTTTTCAGGTTAAAAACCTAACCTTTCTTAGAAAAATTTTTGAAATTCAGCTCAAAATGATCTAAATACTCTAAGAAATAAATCAGATCTGAGCGCGTACAGACAGAATGACATTTTTTTGGCACGAAAATGTTAAATTGAGAGGGATAACAGTAGTTTGTGAATTTTATTACAATTTGGTAGAGATATGAACCGAAATTTTCAAAAATGCTATCGTGTCATTGGAAATAAAATAAACGAATTGAATTTGGTAGACTTTTTATATATTCAACCTCCAATATTTAAAAAGGACACCTTTTAAAAAAAATCTGTTAAAAAATCACCTTAAAAGACTACCTTAAAAAAACCACTAAAGCTTAAAAAAAAGAAATCCGTACTACTTACAGTTCTCTGCCCATGTGAGTATTTGCTGGGTTTTGACGTGAAACTCATCGTCCTCCTCCGTAACAGTAAACCCAGTTTTGTAAGGTTGGTCACCTTGCATCCCGTGTTCCTCCTCGATTTTCGCCAGATAATGTGCCGGTACTGGTGGCAAAATTTTCCCCGTTATGTTGGGAGGCTGGCTAAACCCCATCCTTTTTAAAATTTCCTCCTTTATTATTTCTAGATTTCTAAGTTTGATCTCTTCCCTCCTCTTACAGCTACTGCACCCCGTCGGGGGCGACGAAGGAATCGAGGGATAGTCTTCCGAAAGAGAGTCTTCAATTTCTTGATAGTTTTTCTTCGCTATTTGGTTGTAACCTGATAATTTTTGAGAGTCTAGCGTGTAGGGAAGGAGAGAAAAAATTAGGAAAAATTTGAGGAGTTTTGAGCTATTGTTATTATAAGTCCTAATGATGTTTAGTTGGTGTGTATGGGGGTTGAAGTATTGGGAGCTCGTTGACGTCGACGATTTAAGAAGGAACATGTTGGTAGGGGTGATCCTTGCAAAGTTTTACTGTATTTTAACGGGGGACTCGTCGAAAAACAAATAAGTTCTTTGTAAAGTTCGGGTTAATTCATAAATTCCTTACACTTAAGTGAAGTTTTCGAAGTCATACATCGTCACTAAAATATCACATAAAAAATAAACTCAAAAATTTCTTCAACAGAATAAATCACGTCGCGTTTCAATTAAAAAAAATCAGTCTTTTAGTTCTCAAAAAAAAAGAAAAAAAATTGTATCACTCGGGGAAAAAATTCGAAAAAAAAATTATTCGAAATTTGTGTTTTCGAAAAATCGCGCGCTAAGACACCGGTCTGGATTGAATGTGATGTTGTGTTAACGATTTGAAAGTGTATTAGCAAGCGTACTGAAAAATACACGCTAAAGTGTCCCTATATATGTGTGTAAACCGCTCGCATGCGATTGGTCTAGATGTATCGCGGTGATATAGACGCAAGCGGTGCGGTTTCGTCGGCTTTTTTTTCGCGCTTTCTT
Organism: Pachyrhynchus sulphureomaculatus; assembly: GCA_019049505.1. Classification (NCBI taxonomy): domain Eukaryota; kingdom Metazoa; phylum Arthropoda; class Insecta; order Coleoptera; family Curculionidae; genus Pachyrhynchus; species Pachyrhynchus sulphureomaculatus. The sequence goes on along the minus strand of CM032448.1, from coordinate 134,022,028 downwards.
GTAATCGCAGGTGTAGGTGGGTTAGTACGGGGGTTGATATTATAAGGGTCGGTTCGGAATTATTTTTTTTTCGGTTGTTAAGCGCGGTTATGATTGATGGAATAAGATCCTTTGTGTGCATGACTTATTATTATTATGTTCTGGGTTATTACAAATCGTGCTCAATATTTAAGCAAATATCAGTTGAGGAAGTTCGCGATTCCTTTTTTAAGAGGGCGAAAATTTGTTCGGCGTTGCTGGTTGTCCATTATCTCGGAATCTACACATGTTTCCCCTTCTGACTGGAGATCTGCCTTATGAATAGAATCATCCGTCATTCTATGAGGGTGCTTTTTACGTTCGTTGACTACCTGGGTATGAAGGAAAACCAGCAGAGCTTTAATCAATATATGTCTTTACGTAACTAGCCTCTATACCAGGGGTGCTCAAACTTGAACTGCTGGCGATCTACCTCAATATTGTTAGACTACGATCGATCGACTCTGAGAGGCTGCAAGTAAGTGTGATGTAGGATTGTCGTCTAGGTAGGGTGTATCGTGGGATAGATATTAGTTTTCCGCACAATATGCATTGTTTTAGTCAAGGTAAGTGTAGGTCTGCTCTAAAATGTCAATGAAAAAACTCATAATTATTCAAAATTGCGAGTTTATTGGTTTTTACAAAACAAACGAGTTCTAGTGTCTAAACTTAACTAAAGAGTGACTTTGGATGTTGAAGCGTAGCACTGCATGTCCTCAGCATACTTTTCATAAGTTGGTACGTAATTACCGAGTGCTAATCGCAAGCATGATGACATATGTTCGTCAGTTAGTCGATTGCGATATTTTGACTTAATTATCTTCATTTCAGAAAATGCAGACTCGCACAAGTAAGTTGACCCAAACATTGCCGTCAGTTGAAGGGCGATTTGCCTTAGATTCGGATATTTATCTTCAGATATAAAACACCAGAATTTTGTATCAGATGCTGTGGCTTTGAGATGTATATCTGATATAATCTGCACTAACTCATTTTCAACAGAACATGAGTCCATGTTAAACTGACTTGCTATTTCAGTAGCTAATTCCTCAATGTTTTTACACGAAAAAGGATAACTCATAAACGATGCAATATTTGCCAATTTACTGAAATCATAAAAACGTATTTCGAATTGACCCAAAATATTTGATAATTCAACTGAGGAATCCTTGCTTTCAAAGACGGAAAATTTTTCAGATCCTTTCTTTTCAGTTGATCTATCATAAGTTGCAATTTACTTTTGAATGCGTTTATTGCGCTAATCATCTCAATAATAGTTTTTCCTTTACCTTGAAGCTCCAAATAAATGGTGTTTAAATGCATTGTGATGTCTGTCAAAAATGCCAAATCAGTCAGCCATTTTCCGTTTTTCAGCATCTGAGTGTCATCACCTCTTTCGTCCAGAAAAGCTGTTATTTCGGGCAATAATTCTTGAAACCTTTCTAGGAATTTTCCGCGACTCAACCACCTGACGTCCGTGTGAAGAACTAAATCGGTGTGTTCAGCTGACTCACTATCTTCCAACTGCAATTTAAAGAGCCGTCGTTGCAAGCTACGTGCACGGATAGAATTCACAATTTTTATTGCAATGCCCATAATCTCCTCCATGTTTAGAACTTTTGAACACAAAACTTGTTGATGTATAATGCAATGGAAGGAGAAAAATGAAGGAAATCTTCATTAGCTCGATACAATGCCACAAAACCGTTTTTGTTTCCAGTCATTGCTGGTGCTCCATCGGTTGTAATGCACACTAGTTTATATATTGGCAGTTTGTAGTTTGTCACAAAATTGAAGAAAACGTCATATATATCTTCGCCACGGGTCTTTCCTTTTAGAGGAATCATTGTCAAAAACTTTTCATTAGCCAACATGTCATTGAATACCATTCGAATAAAAATCCACAGCTGGGCAGTGTCTATCATATCGGTGGATTCGTCGAATTGTAAAGAAAAGTATGTACATTCCATGATATCATGTTTTAGTTTATCTGCCATGTCCTGACTCATGACTTCAACACGCCTTGTGACAGTCGGACGAGATAACTGAAGTTCTCTAATAGCAGACATAATCTCTGTTTTATTTTTAAAATCTCCAAATAAAGTCTCACCCGCTTCAATAAATGCTTCCTTCACAACCAATTCATCATCAAATGGTTTCTATTTTAAATGACGCGATCGTTGCAGCTTTTGATTGTTTGGCTGGTCTTGTGAACATGGTTTGTTCTTTTTTCAAACAAGTTATCAAATCACGTACTTTTCGTTTTCTTAATTCACTCTGTGACGGAAAATCCTTTTCATAGTTTTTATGAACCATTTTATGATGCCTCTCTAAGTTCCCACGCTTAAGTATTGCAACTGACGCACGGCAAATGAGACAAATGCACTTATCCTTTACCATACAAAAGAAAATTTCTTCCTCCCAATCGTTATTAAAATGATAAGTTTTACTTTTCTTCGCCGCACTCATTTTAATTTTATTAATAAACTTTGTACCGATGTATCGCCTTCAAGTTACAACTCAGACTGACTCCTGTTCCTGCAGGCGCAACATTTATATCGGCGCGAACGAAGTCTCGAATGTTGCCGTCAACCACGCCGCCCGAAGTTTCTAGAAAAATCGGCGGGAATCAAAAACGCGGCTTTTCTTTGACAAGTACCGCACGTTCCTTTGATAAAGCCGCCTTTTGCCGCTAGCAGGGGGTTATTACGATAAAAGAAAGTGATGAGGGGGTTATTCTGGCCTAATTGTGGATCGAATAAATTATAGTAGTTTATTCATTACATTTTGTTTTAGTTACCTAAAACAAAATCTGTGAATAGTTCTATATCGGAATTTTTTTCTCGAGATCGACTCAAAAAGCACTCGATCGACCGTTTGAGCACCCCTGCTCTACACTAATACATTTAGTCTCTCTCTCTTTCTATCACTGGCCGATTTCCCTGATATAGCATTTTTTTTATGATTCATCTACCCGCCTGAATAGGGATTTTATTACCCTTTTAGATGGATATTGGCGAAGATGTCATAATATCTCTCAACGTTGTCCAAATGTCGAAACATACATTTGTACAATGTGGTCATTTTTAGACGCCCGGGCCCGATTTATGCAAAATTGTTGGGTATTTACCACGTAGGCAGAAAAGTTTTTGGTCTGACACATAGATGTCGCCCTTTTCAAAACATCCATATTATTTTTAGGAAGTACCAACCTTCAAACGATACGTATCAAAATTTCATGACATTTTGACGATTTGTTTAGAAGTTACAGTGGTTTTAATAACGCTACTTTTGATGTTTTCAAAACAACGGAAAAAAATCGAATTTCGTGTGTTGATTAAACGCTGTTTTTTGATGGGAAAAAATACTGTTCAAACAAAGCAATGGCTTGATAAGTATTATGGGGATTCTATATATATATATATATATATATATATATATATATATATATATATATATATACATATATATATATATATATATATATATATATATATATATATATATATATATATATATATATATATATATATATATCTCAATCGGTTTTATAACGTCTTCCGTCTTCCGATGCCTAATTTCCACTCCTCCCGGTTTCTCCGTCCCTCCTCCTCCAGATCTCTCTCTAGTACTTCCTTGTTGATTCCTGCTCTTCAGCTTTGGCGTGGTCTTCCTCGCTTTTTTTTCCATGAAGGTTCCAATTTAAAATCTTTTTAGGTAGTCGGTCTTGTGACATTCTCTGTACATGTCCATACCATACCAACTGTTGGGTTCTGATTTCGTGCACTATATCGTGCTTTATTTCTAAAGTTCGTCTTATCGTGTCATTTGGTATCCGGTCTTTTCTAGATTTTCTGGCTGCTCGTCTCCAGAAATCCATTTCTGTAACTTTTAGTATTTTTTCTGTTCTTTCCTTCAATGGCCACACCTGGAGCTGTAAGTTATTATACTTTTCACTATTGAGTTGTAAAATCTCTTCTTATTTTCAATTGTTATGTTTTCGTCCCATAGTATACTATTAAGCATTGCAATCGCTTTTGTTCCTTGGATATTCCTCTCGAATATTGCTTCTTCCATTGTTCCGTCCCTAGATATTCTCGTTCCCAAATACTTATAACTGGCACAGTGTTTGATGGTGTGTCCTGTGGCCAGTTTCAAGTCCTCCTGTTGTCCTCCGACGCACATGTACTCGGCCTTTTTAATATTGACTTCTAGGCCCCATTTTTTCATATTCCTCCATAAGTTTTCGTGTCATGTATCCCATATCATCGATGTCCTGAGCGACTACTACCTGGTTGTCTGCGAATGACAGCGTGTACAATGTAGTATCGTCATCCAATGGTAATCCCATACTGCTGCATTTCCTTTTCCAGTTCTTCAGTGCACTCTCCAAATAGATTTTAAATAGCGTTGGGGATATACAGACCCTTTGTGACCTGGAACCCTGTTGTTATACCATATTTGGTTTTCACACTACTTTTTGCGTCTTGGTATAAGGATTTTACGGCTTTAATTATTTCGGTGCTTACATTACTCTGTTGTAGTGTTTCCCACAATCTTATTAGGGGCACGCTGTCGTAGGTCTTTTTTAAATCAACTAACAAGACATGGACTTCCTGATCAAATGCGGTTTTCTTTTCGAGGATTTGTGTCAGTGAGAAGAGATGGTCTATTGTGGATCTTCTTGCTCTAAAGCCTGCCTGTTCTTCAGCTTCTACGTCCGCGTATTCCGTTTCTATTCTATTTTTAAGTGTTTTTTTCCGTATATTCTGCTAATAGATCCTGTAACCGTTATTCCCACATAATTATCGCAATTATTTTTGTCTCCATTCTTATGAATTGTTGATATGTATGATATTGTCCATTCCTCAGGTACTTTTGATGTGTTAATGCATCTTTGGAATAAGTTCCTTAAAGCGCTAAATAGCTTTTCAGTTCCGTATTTTACTATCTCTCCTGGTGAAAGTAAAGTCCCGTATTTAAAGTGAATGTGCTGTGGAATTTTAGATACGAAAATTGGTAGTTATTTTTAAGCGAATTTTTCACAGGCGACAAGACATTGGTGTTTTCATGAAATTCTTATACGAAGGAAAAGCAGACGCAATGGGTTTGTAAGCGCTTTTCAACTCCAAAGAAATAGAAAATCAGTCATTTTATAGGAAACTTAATGTCTACCGTATCTGCGAGGGAGTATTGCCTTTTAAATATATGGAAACAGAGCCGACAATTAATGGAAACGTTTACGAAAGGACGATATAATACCTGAAGTAAACGTCCAACCAGAATCAAAACTCTGCTGTGGCACTTCAAGTGCAGGACCAACAAGGCTCGTACAGTTTAAGCCATTACTGAAACCTGTGGATCTACCGAGTTAAAGGCAGAAAGAAATGGTGTATTTAATCGGCCACATGTCTCATCAAATCAGTGGCAGTAAATTACCATCTAATTGTCAAGTTTTACTCAGTTTATTTTATAATATACGGCAAGTAAAACTAAACTCCCTGAGAAGCTGCACGGCTTACAATATAAGAATTTTTAATTTTTTGGGAGAAAGCTGAGATACCAACCAGACACCTGAAAGATTGTGTTGTAAAATTAGGAAAACTGTCCAAAGAGTGGAGAAAAATCTGTGGTATCTCAATTCGGAGCTAGTCGCATTTTCATTTTTTGATGAAACTTTAGAAACAAATATCAAAAAACAAGCATGGCTGCAAAATGTCTAAAATTAATTTCCGTTGAAGAAAAAAGTTACGGTGATAGAGATGTAAAAGCAAGGTTCAATCTCGAATAAGCGGATGATTTATTGGACAAAAAAATGATTATTTTGTTTCTCATCAAACTCTAAATTTTTCCAAGAGATTTAAAATTGATACAAACTTTTTAAATACTGATCCCGATAAATGGTGTGACAATTCACACTATTTAAAAGGTAACAAAATAGTAAACAGTTTTAAGGTTGTCAATGACACAGCTGAAAGAGGTGTAAAATTAATTCAAAACTTCAATTTCTGTTTGAAGAAAAATGAAGAACAACGGCATTTTCTGTTACAAGTTGTATCTGAATGCAGGAAAATTTTTCCTGACTCTTCAAAGGCCACCTTATCTAAGCCATTACCATCTTGATCTGATATTAAATTGTAAATGTAAATAATAATAATAACTTCCTTCCTTTATATTGCTTCCTTTTTAGTGTTCCGTACGGAACACTTATAAGATCACTTCGGTGTCTGCCTGTCTGTCTGTCCGTCTGTCACACCCGATTTTCTCCGAAACTATTTGTCATAGAAAGTTGAAAGTTGGTAATAATATAGGAATTGATGGCCTCATTAGAGCCATGTAGTTTTGAAAGTTAAATTTTGATTAAGGGGTTAGTTTTGGGGGGTGAAATCGGAAGTGAAAAAAAAAAAAATTTTACTAGGTCATCGAGTGTGATGTCAAATGAAAGCTTGTGAAAACGCGAGTAAAATATATATATATATATATATATATATATATATATATATATATATATATATATATATATATATATATATATATGTATATATATATATATATATATATATATATATATATATATATATATATATATATATATATGTAATACTTGCGCACACTTTTCTTCGTATTATTTTTAAAAAATCGCGAAAAATCGCTGTCCCCCTACCTTATCTCGAAAAGTACTTATCAAAAAATTTTGAAAAAATTCTGGAATATTCCCCACGGGGTATAGATTGAACGAAAATTATCACGAGTGCATTACCTGTAATAATTTATCTGGTATATAAAAAAAAACAGAAATTTCCAGTCAAGATTGGAAATAAACTTTGTTGAAAACTCATTTGGGGTGTGCTTTGTGAAGTCACTGATCATTTTATACTTCCGTTACAACATTTTTTATTTTAAAAGCAATCAACGTACGGAACACTAATTGTGCAAGTTCAACTTGCACTTGACCGGTTTTTTTATAACTAAAGTCTAAATAGTAAAATGAATTTGAACATTATTTCTTCTCATTTTTATACTTTTTTGCTTTTCTTTTCTCCTAAATCCTCAATTTTCAATTTGGATTTTGCTCTATTTACTTTTGAAAACAGTTTTTACTAAACCCTTTTTTATTTTCATATTGAAAAAATAAATAAAGCAAAATGTAGAGAGCCGATGTAATTGAATCTTGCAATGTTTTTGGAGATTTTCATAAAAAATTAATTTTCATAAAAAATCAATTTTCATAAAAAGACAAAACTTCAACCTTGATGAGGCACGGGTTCAGGTTATCCAATTTAGCTGAAACTTTACCAATCTCATTTCTTAGTCAACTGGCAACTTTTAGGAGGGTGTCTTCAAAAAAATGTGAACATTGATTTTTTTGTGACCACCCATTACCATATACAGTTTTACATTATTAAAATATATATTTTTTTTCAATTTAATAGTTTTCTGGCAACTTTAAGTGTGTTTTATGAAAAAACCTCACGGTAGATGTCTTTTTAGTGTTCCGTACGGAACACTTATAAGATCACTTCGGTGTCTGTCCGTCTGTCCGTCTGTCACACCCGATTTTCTCCGAAACTATTTGTCATAGAAAGTTGAAATTTGGTAATAATATAGGAATTGATGGCCTCATCAGAGCCATGTAGTTTTGAAAGTTAAATTTTGACTTAAGGGGTTAGTTTTGGGGGGTGAAATCGGAAGTGAAAAAAAAATTTTTTTACTAGGTAATCGAGTGTGGTGTCAAATAAGAGCTTATGAAAACACGAGTAATATATATATATATATATATATATATATATATATATATATATATATATATAATGTAATACTTTTCTTTGTATTATTTTTAAAAAATCGCGAAAAAATCGCTGTCCACCCGCCTTATCTCGAAAAGTCCTTATCAAAAAATTTTGAAAAAATTCTGGAATATTCTCCACGGGGTGTAGATTGAACGAAAATTATCACGAGTACATTACCTTTAATAATTTATCTGGTATATAAAAAAAACAAAAATTTCAAGGTCATCAGATTTCAGTAAAGATTGGAAACAAACTTTGTTGAAAACTCATTTGGCGTGTGTTTTGTGAAGTCACTGATCATTTTATACCTCTGTAACAAAAATTTTTTATTTGAAAAGCAATCAACGTACGAAACACTAATTGCGCAAGTTCAATTTGCACTTGACCGGTTATTTTATGATTTTTTTGTATTTAGTATTAAAAAATACTTACGTGTAGTAGCGAAATATAAAATTTTAAACAACAAATAATTTTACTACATAGACCGCTGTCCCGACACTTTTCACCTCATAATATATATATATATATATATATATATATATATATATATATACCCCGTGGGGGGGCGGGATAGAATATCTCCCCCGGTATGTTCTGCCTGTCGTAGGAGGCGACTTAAAGAACACTCTAGATGGTAGATGCCCAGATCCCACCAGCATCGCCCGGTGTGATACCATCGCATCGGCTTAAGCTGCGTGAAGTTGCTTAACGTTTCGTGGCTGTGCCGATGTCCCGGTCTGTGGGACCAAATAGCATGATGAGGCACCTGGATACAAAAAATTCCGGAGGTAAAATACCCCCCCGTTCGGGTCTCCGGGTGGGGGCTGGTTCAGGGGCGTCGTCATGCAGAGAAACAGAATTTCAAAATGGATTTTTGCAACATACGAGGTTTAAATTCGAACATAAATTCAGTGCACCAACACCTGCAATCAAATAAACCTCATGTACTCGCTCTCTGTGAAACTAAGGTCAGTTCATCGATCAGCACAGTAAACTATCTTTATCCTGGGTACGATTTCTATTCCCGATTTAGGCGTAACTTTGGAATCTGTCTTTATGTCAGAAGCGACCTCTCTTGCCAACGAGAAGAGGCTCTGGAGCCCCCAAACTTTGATGTTATGTGGTTAAAAGTAACGACTCAACCAACCACAAGGTTCGTCTGTATCCTCTATCGACCACCAAGTGATACAAACTTTAGAACACTTTTCGCTTCTCTTGCAGACACCATAGATCATTTACAAATTAACTACCCAAATGCCGAAATTGCCATTCTGGGCGACTTTAATGTCCACAACATCAACTGGCTTAAATATTCAAATACTACCGACGAACAAGGTCGTGAAGCCGAATCATTTTCAATCAGTTGTGGCTTGACTCAGCTTATTGATGAACCAACACGGATCCCTGATCGAGACGGAGAGTTCGCCAGTCTTCTTGATCTGTTTTTAACCACCAATCCGGAGATTTACACGGTCAGCGTAAATCCGCCGTTAGGTTCTTCCGACCATAAACTACTTTCGACATCGAGTATTATACCAATTAGTGACAGAGAGGCGCCCAAACCGCGCAAGATTTGGCACTACAAATCTACTAAATGGGAAGATCTCATGGAATATTTTCGAACTTTCCCTTGGTTGTTTTGGATCCGACGACCCATCTGACTGCGCCAGGGAGGTTTCCGATGTTATTTTGGCCGGTATGGATGCTTACATCCCTTTTTCGAAGAAATGCCCTTCCAACGGCAAGCCTTGGTTTGACCTAAAATGCAAAGAAGCTGTTGCTTCTAAACATCTTGCATACCGACAGTGGCGTGAAGATCCTAACACCATAAATCGTAACATCTTTGTTCGTGCCAGGACCAGATGCAAAGAAATTATCGACGAAACCAAGAAGGTACACAATCAACGGATTAGAAACAAACTTCTCGCTTGTCCCGGCAATTCTAGGTCCTTTTGGTCAGTCGCTAAGGCAGTTAGTCAAAATTTCACCAAATCCACCATACCACCACTCACACGGCCAGATAATTCTATTGCAACGACACCTGTTGAGAAAGCGAACTTGTTGGCTGAACTCTTTGCTTCACATTCTACTGTCGATTTCCAAGGAAAAACACCACCTACTATTCCCATAGTGCAGTCAAGGATGCCCGATATTGTCTTCAGACAGCGTATCATAAAACGTATTTTGATGAAGCTAGACACCAAAAAGGCTTCAGGCGCTGACGTAATACCTGCCATAGTTCTCAAGAACTGTGCGAGGGAACTAACACCAGTTTTCTGTAGACTTTTCAACCTATCCTACAGAAAGGGAATATTTCCTTTCTGCTGGAAATGTGCCACAGTTCAGCCGATACCTAAAAAAGGCAAGAAGACCTTGCCAAATAACTACCGACCAATCGCACTACTCTCAATAATATCGAAAGTCATGGAAAAGGCTATCAATCAGCATCTTCTAAAATATCTTGAAGGATTCAACATTATTAGTGATCACCAATATGGCTTTCGTAAAAATAGATCAACAGGAGATCTTCTGACTTATGTAACACATGTTTGGAACAACGCAATTGAACACTTTGGAGAATCTCGAGCGGTTGCTCTTGACATATCCAAGGCATTTGACCGTGTTTGGCACGATGGGCTGTTGGCTAAGCTACGTTCTTATGGTATGTCTGAAAAGTTCTGTTTGTGGCTCTCATGTTTCCTCAGAGAGCGTTCTTTACGAGTGGCAGTTGACGGATTTCTTTCTAACACCTTCACTATCAACGCCGGTGTGCCCCAAGGTTCCATACTGTCTCCTACTCTCTTCCTCATTTATATTAACGATCTGCTGGAAAAGACCGAGAATCCAATCTACAGCTTTGCAGATGACAGTACACTTGTCTCTTCATTCACTTTGAACGCTCGGACATCGACTGCTCAGACGAATATCCGCAGACAGCAGGAAGTCATTCAACTTAACAAAGACCTGGAAGAAATTCTATCTTGGGGTGACAGTAACCAAGTGGAATTTAACGCTACAAAAACCCAGGCAGCAGTTTTTTCTAAAAAAGTTAACGTTGCAGAACCCGACATAGTTATGTCGGGGCACTCCATCCCTCTAACATCGTCACTCAATCTGTTAGGCGTTAATTTGGGAGCAAATATGTCCTGGCATGAACATGTTGCAGGCATAGCAAGAAGAGCGTCTCAAAAGTTGGGAATATTGTTTCGAACCAGAAAGCTTTACACTCCACAACAACTGTTAATTCTTTACAAAGCTCAAATTCGACCAACTATGGAATACTGCTCCCATGTTTGGAGCTCCGCTCCCAAACATACACTGCATTTGTTGGATTCTATCCAGAGAAGAGCTGTTCGTCTGATTGGACACCCGGAACTGACCGACGGCCTTGATTCGCTGGAACATCGAAGAACGGTTGGCGACTTGAGCCTATTCTACAAGTACTTTCATAGAAAGTGTTCGAAAGATGTGGCCCGTATAATTCCTCCCAGAGTGGTGCATATTAGAAGTACACGTCGCGCTAGTGCTTCACATCCGTATGAGGTTCAGCTTGTTACTCCTCGTACAACGCTTTTCAAGCAGTCTTTTATATGGAGAACATCATACCTTTGGAATGGTTTACCCAGGACTGTGTTTCCCATCGAGTACAATCTACAGCGATTCAAGAACAACGTGAATCGCTTTCTCCGCACACGTGTCGCTCCTGTAGCGCTTTAGGGACTTCCCTGTAGCACGTGTGCTAGACCCATAAAAAAAAAAAAAAAAAAAAATATATATATATATATATATATATATATATATATATATATATATATATATATATATATATATATATATATATATATATATATGAGGCTATGAGCGCAACAGTGGCCTAACCCACATTTTCCTTATTATTCTATTGAAATTAATGTTTAAGTAGTCCAAAATTACAACAATAGCAATTATTTATGACAGAAAAACAAAATTGTTGATTATCAGAACTTATTACTGAGAAAAATTTGCAAAAAATATTACAAAATAACCGGTCAAGTGCAAGTTGAACTTGCGCAATTAGTGTTCCGTACGTTGATTGCTTTCAAAATAAAAAAATTTTGTTACAGAGGTATAAAATGATCAGTGACTTCACAAAATACACCCCAAATGAGTTTTCAACAAAGTTTGTTTTCAATCTTTACTGAAATCTGATGACCTTGAAATTTTTGTTTTTTTTATATACCATATAAATTATTAAAGGTAATGCACACGTGATAATTTTCGTTCAATCTACACCCCGTGGAGAATATTCCAGAATGTTTTCGAAATTTTTTGACAAGTACTTTTCGAGATAAGGCCCGGGACAGCGATTTTTCGCGAATTTTTAAAAATAATACAAAGAAAAGTGCGCGCAAGTATAATATTATATATATATTTTTTTACTCGTGTTTTCACAAGCTTTCATTTGACACCACACTCGATGACCTAGTAAAAAAATTTTTTTTTCACTTCCGACTTCACCCCCCAAAACTAACCCCGTAAGTCAAAATTTAATTCTCAAAACTACATGGCTCTGATGAGGCCATCAATTCCTATATTATTACCAAATTTCACCTTTCTATGTCAAATAGTTTCGGAGAAAATGGGGTGTGACAGACAGACAGACAGACAGACAGACAGACAGACAGACAGACAGACAGACAGACAGACAGACAGACAGACAGACAGACACCGAAGTGATCTTATAAGTGTTCCGTACGGAACACTAAAAAGAAGTTGCATTTATCTCCAATAGGGATGCTTGGGGGTTAGGCCACTATTGCGCTCATAGCCTTATATATATATATATATGTATATATATATATATATATATATATATATATATATATATATATATATATACATATATATATATATATATATATATATATATATATATATATATATATATATATATATATATATATATATATATATATATATTTATATATATATATATAAAAACCTGATTTTTAGTGTTCCGTACGGAACACTTATAAGATCACTTCGGTGTCTGTCCGTCTGTCACACCTGATTTTCTCCGGAACTATTTGTCATAGAAAATTGAAATTTGGTAATAATATAGGAATTGATGGCCTCATCAGAGCCATGTAGTTTTGAAAGTTAAATTTTGACTTAAGGGTTTAGTTTTGGTGGGTGAAATCGGAAGTAAAAAGAAAATTTTTTTACTAGGTAATCGAGTGTGGTGTCTAATGAAAGCTTGTGAAAACACGAGTAAAATATATATATATATATATATATATATATATATATATAATGTAATACTTGCGCGCACTTTTCTTTGTATTATTTTTAAAAAAATCGCGAAAAATCGTTGTACACCCGCCTTATCTCGAAAAGTACTTATCAAAAAATTTTGAAAAAAATTCTGGAATATTCTCCACGGGGTGTAGATTGAACGAAAATTAACACGAGTGCATTACCTGTAATAATTTATCTGGTATATAAAAAAACAGAAATTTCAAGGTCATCAATTTTCAGTAAAGATCGGAAATAAACTTTGTTGAAAACTCATTGGGGGTGTGTTTTGTGAAGTCACCAATCATTTTATACTTCCGTTACAACATTTTTTATTTTAAAAGCAATTAAAGTACGGAACACTAATTGCGCAAGTTCAACTTGCACTTGACCGGTTATTTATAACTAAACTTACTGTGGCATCGTCTGGCATAGCAGCCACACTTTTGGAAGGTGGGCGAACCGCCCATTCCACATTCAAACTTCTACTGAAAATATGTAGTGATGACGTCTCGAGCATTTGTAATATTTCAAAACAAAGTAACGCCGGAAAATTAATGAAAGATTGCAGTTTGATTATTTGGGACCAGGCTTCTATGTCTCATAAAGCCTCATTTGAGGCATTAGACAGGACAATGCGAGATTTGCGCAACAGTAACTGCCCAATGGGTGGCTGCACTGTTTTGTTCTCTGGAGATTTCCGTCAAATTTTGCCTGCCTAGGGGGACGAGAGCAGATGAAGTCAATGCATCGCTCAAAAGATCGTATCTCTGGCCACATATAACGAAATGTGAACTTAAAATCAACACGAGAATTTTATCTTCTAGCGAAGATAATAGGCAATTTTCTAACGACTTGCTCCAAATAGGTAATGGTGAATTTCAAGCTGGAAATGTCGGTATCACTCTTAATAATCTTTGTGTTTTGGTGCAAAATGTGGAAGCATTGATTGAAAAGGTATATCCCGATATTAGTAACATATCCACTAAGACACTAAATTGGTTTCAAGAAAGGGCTATACTATCACCCACTAATGAGCAAGTTGACAAAATAAATGATTTTATTGTTTCAAAATTTGAAGCATCATCACAAACCTACTACTCAGTTGACACAGTCGTGGATAGAGAGAAGGCAGTACATTATCCTGACTGAATTTTTGAATTCTTTGACGCCTCCCGGAATTCCGCCGCACAAATTAATATTAAAAGTAGGTTCTCCTATTATATTACTAAGAAATTTAAATCCACCAAAACTATGCAACGGTACAAGACTCAAAGTAGTCAATTTAAAAAAATTTTTGATCCAATGTACCATATTAACTGGCAACGGAACTGGTGAAACTGTTTTTATACCAAGAATTCCTATGATACCCTCAGAATGTATATATATATATATATATATATATATATATATATATATATATATATACATATATATATATATATATATATATATATATATATATATATATATATATATATATATATATGTATATGTATATGTATATATATATATATATATATATATATATATATATATATATATATATATATATATATATATATATATATATGTATATATATATATATATATATATATATATATATATATATATATATATATATATATATATATATATACGAGGCATGTTTTTTAAGTAAGTACCGTTTTGGAATTAAAAAAAGACGTGCAAAGATATCGCTATAATTTTATTTTTACATGAAAGCCTGTACCTTAATCTACTTTTCTACATAATTTCCGTGAATATTGAGGCACTTGTCATAACGTGGCACCAGTTTTTGAATACCCTCCTCATAAAATTCTGCCGCCTGACTTGTTAACCACTGTATCACAAATGTTTTGACTTCGTTATCGTCTTGAAGACGCTGACCACCCAGGTGCTTCTTCAAGTGCAGGAACAAATGGTAGTCGCTGGGCGCCAGATCAGGGCTGTATGGAGGATGATCTAGAGTTTCCCATTTAAAAGATTTGATGAGATCTTTGGTCCGATTAGCCACATGTGGACGGGCATTGTCATGCAGCAAAACGATACCCTTACTCAACTTGCCACGTCTTTTGTTCTGGATTGCACGACGCAGATTGTTCAATGTCTCACAATAAGACGCTGCATTGATTGTCTCATTACGAGGCAGAAACTCCACTAGCAATACTCCTTTTCTGTCCCAAAAAACTGTGCACATGATTTTGCGGGCAGAAATTGTTTGCTTAAACTTCACTTTTTTGGGTGATGATGAATGTCGCCATTCCATGGATTGTTGTTTCGATTCTGGTGTGACGTAGGCCACCCATGTTTCGTCACCAGTAACAATTTGGTCTAAAAAATGTTCACCTTCATTGTGGTACCGCTCAGGGAAAGTCAATGCACTGCCTAAACGTTGGGTTTTGTGCAAATCCGTCAACATTTTTGGAACCCAACGTGAACACAATTTCCGGTAATTCAAGTTCTCGGTCACAATGCGATACAAAACACTACGAGAATATTGAGGAAAGCAGTCGCACAATGATGAAATTGTAAAGCGTCTGTTTTCTCTCACCTTTTCGTCCACTTTCTGCACCAAATCTTCATTAACGACCGAAGGACGCCCACTCCGTTCTTCATCATGCACATTTGTGCGGCCATCTTTAAATGCTCTCACCCATTTCCTTACCATTCCATCACTCATAATGTTTTGTCCGTAAACTTCACAGATCTCACGATGAATATCGATCGGTTTTACGCCTTTAGCACTAAGAAATCGTATAACAGCCCGTACTTCACAATCGGCGGGACTCACGATTGTCGGAGGCATCTTAAACACTCAGTAAACAACGTATACAATGAAGAATCTGACTGTAATGGCGTCAGTGCGTAGACATGAGATGTAGGTTACCAGCGCGCATGCGCGGAACGCCGACCGTATCGCTGCGGCGGCGGAATCGCAAAACGGTACTTACTTAAAAAACATGCCTCGTATATATATATATATATATATATATATATATATATATATATATACATATATATATATATATATATATATATATATATATATATATATATATATATATATATATATATATATCACTTAAAAGAAAGAGATTTTTTTTGTATACCTGTGAATTAAATGCTCGTAAGGATAAATTAATTTACCAATTTGAACAAAAATTTTAACAAGCTTCATTGTAATTAGAAAAAAAATTTAAATAATGAAAAAAACTAAATTAAACAAGTTAGAAGTTATAGAATATGAGTTAGAGTTGATTATGCTACGACGACGACGCCTTGTTGATATTCGTAACCGATCAAAAATAATTTCGAATACGATCCTGTCCAAATAACCACAAAGCATACGAAATTAATTTTTTTTATCTGGATTAATTTAAAACAAATTAACTCATTGTGCAACGAAGATTTTTGAGAAAACGCTATCCGTTTTTGCATCGTCAGGTGGTAGGTAATAAGGGGTACTAAAAATAATCTTTCTTAGAATATATTCGTAGTTAAAATTTAATAATTATATACCCACGCCTTACGTTATTTAAGTAACAAAATATATTTAAATAAAAAAAAAACGGAAAAATGCAAGTCGGACTTGCGCATTTAGTGTTCCGTACGTTGATTCCTTTTAAAATAAAAAATTTTTTGCTACGGATCAATGACTTCACAAAACATATGCCAAATGAGTTTTCAACAAAGTTTGTTTCCGATCTTTATTGAAAACTGATGACCTTGATTTTTTTTTAATATACCAGATAATAGTTATGCATCTGTGATAATTTTCGTTCAATCTACAGCCTGTGGAGAATATTCCAGAATTTTTCCAAAATTTTTCGATCAGTACTTTTCGAGATAAGGGGGAGACAGCGATTTCTTGCAATTTTTTAAAAATAATACAAAGAAAAGTGTGCGCAAATTTTACATTATATACATTTTTGCAACTTTTTTAACATCCCACTCGATGACCTGGTAAAAAAAAAAATTTCACTTCCGATTTTACTCACCAAAACTAACCCCTTAAGTCAAAATTTAACTTTCAAAACTATACGGCTCTAATGAGGCGATCAATTCCTATGTTAGTGCCCAATTTCAACTTTCTACGTTAAATAGTTTCGGAGAAAATCGGGTGTGACAGACAGACGGACAGACTCAGAAGTGATCTTATAAGTGTTCCGTACGGAACACCAAAAATTGGTAGTGGAAGTGATTTACCCATACTTTCCTTGCACCACATAGTTCTATAACAACTACCTAACCTAACTGTAAAAGGCCCATTAATTCAAATATTCCTTGTTGATATTTTAAAAATTCTGAGAATTCTCTCTACGTGGCATTTTTGCTAATACTGAAAATATTAATAAAAATAAATCAATTTTCCGATTTTTTAACCTTCCCTACCGTGATAATGCTTACATATTCGACAAATTAAAAATAATTAAGAAAAATTATAATTTGAAGCTTCCTCGACTCACACCAACAACCTAAAACCCACTTCTCTATTTCATTTACACACTACATGTTTAACCAGTTGAGAATAATGAAAAAAACCCGCTCTCTTACTTCATTAATTTCATACATGTTCGATAATGAAAAATAATACAATTTTTCAGATTCTTTGACTCCGAAAACCTTGAAAAGGACATATGCCACGATATATTCAAGGCAACCCCTCTCACTAACCTCTTATATGTTCGGTTAATTAAAAATTGTTAAAAATAACACAATTATCAGATTTCTTGACTTCAAAATACGTGAACTACTTGCACTTATAGCAAAAACGACTAAAATAACAATACCACGCTACAGATACAAGGTAACCCCTCTCCTCCCCCCCCCTATCGTAATAATCCTTACATATTAGACAAATTCGAAATAATCAAGAAAAATTATAATTTCTTCAACTCCAAAAACCTTGAAAGGAACGTAAAATGCGAAAAATAAGGCGTACTATCTAAAACCCAGCTTTCTATTTAGTTCATACACTACATGTTTGACCAATTGAGAATAATGAAAAAAAAACCGCTCTTCTATTTCATTAACTTCATACATGTTCGATCAATTGAAAATAATGAAAAATTGTGAAATCTGACAATTCCCTCTACATGGCATTTTTGCTAAAACTGAAAATATTTAAAAAATTATTCCATTTTCTGATTTTTTATCAAAAAACGACTAAAATAACAATACATATTCGACAAATTGAGACTAATTAAGAAAAATTATAATTTGAAGCTTCCTCGATTCCAAAAAC
Source organism: Pachyrhynchus sulphureomaculatus (assembly GCA_019049505.1). Lineage (NCBI taxonomy): Eukaryota > Metazoa > Arthropoda > Insecta > Coleoptera > Curculionidae > Pachyrhynchus > Pachyrhynchus sulphureomaculatus. The sequence continues at coordinate 134,003,697 of CM032448.1, read as the reverse complement.
CCTGAAAAGGACATATAATGCGATAAATAAGACACACTACCTAAAACCCACTTCTTTATTTCGTTCACACACTACATATTTGACCAACTGAGAATAATGAAAAAAAAAACCCGCCCTTCTACTTCATTAACTTCATACATGTTCAATTAATTGAAAATAATGAAAAGTAACACACAAGACAACCCCTGACACCCCCTCACCCACCTCACTAACCCCTTATATGTTCGAATAATAAAAATTGTTAAAAAATGACATAATTTTCAGATTCCTTGGCTTCAAAAATCATGAAATCTGACAATTCCCTCTACATGGCATTTTTGCTACAACTGAAAATATTTAAAAAATAATTCAATTTTCCGATTTTTTAACTCAAACAACTACATTACGATATATATACAAGGCAACCCCTCTACTACCCTCCCCTACCGTGATACTCCTTACATATTTGGCAAATTGAAAATAATTAAGAAAAATTACAACTTGAAGCTTCCTCGACTCCAAGAACCTTAAACAAGACATATAATGCGATAAATAAGATGCACTAATTAAAACCCACTTCTCTATTTCGTTCACACACTACTTTTTTGACCAATTAAGAGTAAAAAAAAAAATTAACTTCATACATGTTCGATCAACTGAAAATAATGAAAAATTCATATTCTTTGACTCCAAAAACTCTGAAAAGAACATATATATACCACGATATATTCAAGACAACCCCTGTAACCCCCTCATCCACCTCACTAACTCCTTATATGTTTGACTCACTAAAAATTGTTAAAACTAACACAATTTTCAGATTTCTTGACTCCAAAAATTGTGAAGCACTTATACTTAGATTTTAAATTTGATAATATATAAATGAAAGTAATGAAAAAATGACACGATATTCAGAGTTTTTGTTCCAAAAACCCCGAAAAGGGCATGTAATATGACATATTTGAAACCACCGTTTTAACATCTTCCCTCACCACTTTAGATCATTATATTTTTAACTACAACTAATTCCGTTGAAAATTTTTTCATTATGTCGACCAAAAAACAAGCAAGATGTTCATGGTGATTCAGAATATAAACAAACATGTTCGACCCCACCACTTTCGCCCCATTCTCTTTTAGCGGTATTGCTCAAAAACTGTAGAAGCCGTCCCTACTTCAAGTATTATATGTGTACCGATTTTAAAATCAATAGGTTTTTTTTTGTTCGGCTATTCACAGATCAAGAGACACGCAAACCGATAGACTGACGGAATTAGAGGACTACGTGTTTCGTGATCTAGAGTGGGGAGGAAATATAAATATCGAAATGTGATTTTTTCATGAATACAATACCACCCTCTAGCAAGAGAAGTAAAAAGTGCCAAAAATTCCATTTAGCTTCTGCTTTCAGCGCGTTCTCAACATATTACTAAAAAAAATTGTGATAGAAGGCGTGTAAAATGAAATTCCTTTTGTACTTTTTTTCCTTTCTTCCCGGATACTTTTTCATCGTGTTTGGCATTCATCCTTTGAACAAAACATTATAATATAATAATAATAATTGTATTCAGTTTATTGTGATTGGGCAATATCCTAAAAAATCAAATATTGTTTTAGATTTCCTGCCACAGGTGAATCGCATAGATCTTTGTCATTCTGTTTCCGCATATCTCCATCTGCCCTGCGCAAGATCATTCCACAAGTTTTGAAAGCTATAAAAGAAAAATTGTTGTACAAGTTTCTGCCTGAACATGAGCAAATAGAGTGGAAGAAGAATGCTGATGAATCTTGGACTCGCTGGGACTTTCCTAACTGTGTTTCAGCTATTGACGGAAAACAGGTGAGAATAGTAGCACCAGGCAATTCAGGAAGTCTATATTTCAACTAAAAGGGATATTTTTCAATTGTACGCGTGATGATTAGGTAAAGAAGACAACGAGAATAAGAAACATAAAATTGGAATCTGTGAAAAAAACCAAAGAATTTATAAAGGAAAAAATAAGACTATACGAAAAATGGCTGAATACAAAATCAGAAGAAGATCTATAGAAATATAAAGAGAAAAATGCAGAAACGAGGAGGATGATAGACAAAGAAAAGAACGAGAGATGGGAAAAATCGTGCGAACATGTAGAACAGTATATAGGAGGAACTAGAGGCACAGAGTCATAGAGAATAATTAAAGTATTAAAGACCAACAATAGAGAGAAGATGTATATAGAGTATGTCCCAGAAAGCGAGTGGGAAGAATATTATAAGAAGCTGCTAACAGAAGACAGACAAGAATTCCAGGAAGAGAACCCTGAAGAAGAACAGAATAAGGAAAAAAAGAGATAGAACTAAGCTATGAAGAAGTAAAGAAGACAATCAAAACACTCAAAAATAATAAAACAGCAGGGCCTGGGGGTGTGGTAAATGAAATGATTAAGTATGGGTCTAATAAAATACATCGAATGCTGAGAAACATGTTCTACAGAGCGATAAATGGAGAAAAAATACCAGAGGAATGGTCAAAAGTCTATATAGTATCTATATTTAAAAAGGGAGACCGCAGAAAATGCACAAACTATAGAGACCTAAGCATAATATCGAGTATGGGTCGTTTGTATGGAAAAATTATTAAAAATATCATAGAGGAAAACATAAAAGGAAAGATTGGAGAAAACCAAGCAGGCTTTAGGGCCGGAAAATCATGTATATACCACATATACACTATAAAACAAACAATGGAAAAAAAAACTGGCAAAGAATAGGGAAGTTCATTTAGCCTTCATAGACATAAGAAAGGCCTATGACTCAGTACCAAGACAAAGATTATGGAACGCAATGAAAGAAATAGGCACTGACAAAGAACTAATATACGCAGTAAAAGCTCTATACGAAAACAACACAGTGAACATAAAAATAGGACATAAAATAGGGAAGAGACTCCAAACATCAAAAGGCCTATTACAAGGATGCTCTACATCCCCCACACTATTCAAAATATACCCCGAACAAACATTAAAAAAATGGAAGCAAAAATGCAGTGGAATGGGAGTCCCAATACAAGAAGATTACTTATATACTCTAAGTTTCGCAGACGACCAAGTAATCATAGCGCAAGATGAGGAAGACCTCAGTTAAATGGTAAGAAAACTGAAAGAAGAATACACTAAAGCAGGATTAGCAATAAATTTTGATAAAACGGAATATCTAACAACAAAGGAGGGAAACGTGGAGAATCTAGAAGTTGATAACGAAACAATAATCAGAGGAACCAATAGATTTAAATATTTAGGAACCATCATTTCAAGAAACGCAACATCAGAAGAAGAGATTAAAGCTAGATTAGGACAAACGCGGACATGCATGAAACAATTAAATTCGATCCTGTGGGACAAGCACATACAAAGAGAAACAAAACACGCATATATAAATTAATAATACAAAGCATAATGACATACGGGTGGACGATCAACAAAAGAAATAAATCTAAAATTAACGCGGTAGAGATGGAGTATTGGAGAAGATGTTGTAGAGTGACACGTATGGAGAGAATAATAAATGAAGAAATAAGAAGCAGAATGAACATCAAAGAGAACGCAATAAACACTATTGAAGAAAAATGATTAAAATGGTATGGATACATAAGACGTAGCGAAGATAATAGGTGGATAAAGAAAATAACGGAGTGGGGCCCTATAGGGAGAAGAAAAAGAGGAAGACCCAGACGGTGTGGACGAGGCTATGGAGGACAAGGGGCCAACAGATGGAGACTGGGAAGATAGAAACGGATGGAATCAAAGGCTGAGAGAAGGAAGACAGCGTCAGCTGTAGAAAATCCTTGATATATATATATATATATATATATATATATATATATATATATATATATATATATATATATATATATATATATATATGCGTGATGATATTAGGGACACCTACTTCTTCAAAAGTAAAGCAATGAAATACAAAATGCGGTCCTGTTTAAACCCTAACCATACATATGAATTGGTTATTTTTTCGTTGTTTTTTGATTCTTTAAATCGAATTAGACCAATTTGCAACAAATGAGTTTTGGAAATTACAGATTACTTTTTGCATTTTGTTACATAAAGTAAACAAATCGTTTAAAAAAAGTAGGTAAAACCACTTTCAGTTTTTAAAAAGAATTGCGTTTCCTGAACTAACGTCGTAGGATATGTTAATTAAAATTATAAAAAAAATCGGCCAAGTGCAAGTCGAACTTGCGCAATTAGTGTTCCGTACGTTGATTGATTTTAAAATAAAAATTGTTGTTACGGAAGCATAAAATGATCAATGACTACACAAAAAACACCCAAATGGGTTTTGAACAAAGTTTGTTTCCGATCTTTGTTTTTATACGAGGGTTTATAATAAGTACCTGGTATCGGCCAGAGATGGCACTTCTTCTTCTTAAGGTGCAGTGCAGAAACACTAAAAATTGTACAAAAATGAATTAAATTTAACCACAAGAAGAATCAATTTAACCAATCAAAAACATTTTAATTTCAATTAAGATTCTTGATCCGAACGAATCAAAATAAAGACTAACAGTGTCACTTACTGTTTTCTCGATTTTTGCTGATCAGGTCAGCATCATCATCATCATCGGCTATGCAGTCCATCGGCGAATATAAGCCTCCCCTAATTACGTCTATCTTCTTCGGTTTTGGGTTTTGTTTATCCGGTTGTATCTCACTAGTCTTTTGATGTCGTCAGACTATCGGGTTTGCGGGCGTCCTCTACTTCTTCTCTCGTTCCAAGGCTTCCAGCTGATCAGGTAAGTTCACAAAATTGCTATGCTTGGCACTCTCGCTAGAACTTCTAGAAAAATGCATTATTACATATTAAAATAAATACATTATATCGACAGTGGCGTACCCAGCTTCTAAGGGTGTAGGAGGAGGGAGTTATATTAAAATGACGCTTTCTTAGCGAAAAAAAAAAAAATCACACCCGAGACGGCTTATAGGTGGGTGTATACGATTTTTACTAAAAGAGAGGCGGAAAAGGTTATTGTTTGTTTTCATGTTATCTTTTTAGCGAAAAATAAACAATTTTTATTTAATCTATATATTTCTGATATGTGGGATTCCAAACAGTTGTGGAAAGTTCGAGTGTAGGTCCGACTATAAAATGAAATAATAACATACGTGAAAAATCATTTGTTTAAACCATAGTAGTATAAAATAAGAAATCATAATATTTTCGTGCCTTTTAAATACCAGTATTTATTTTCACCAATATCAACTACTAAAATTCGATAAGGTCAATATTTCAGCAACTATTTAATGCCCTCTCAGCTGCTCGGGACGCGTTTCGTCGTATCACGACTCGTCAGCCGAGCTAGGATCAACAGAGAAGGGATCAAAAGTAAAAGTACTGGTATTAGCGCAAAGAATCAGTAAAAGAATATTCTTCTCTCGGGCTGGGAAATCCCTAAAGCAATACAAGAGTTACGAGAGTCTTGAAATTATACTCGGCAGGAAACCCAGTTACACAAATTAAAATACAAAGAATCCCAAGCTAGA